>CAHIKZ030003432.1:1792500-1810000 GCA_903632075.3 Acanthosepion pharaonis
CCTTACCAGTGTGCAAATCAAAGTACTATAGATTGGCTTTAAAACTCTCCTGATTTAAATCCAAACGAGAATTTGGGGTCAATCTGCAAGGAACGTCTCCGTGGAATGGACATACGAAGTAGTAACAAGGGTTATGTTTCATTGGCAAAACACGAAAAGAAGTAAATAATAATTGAATTATTCTTTTTGTTTCAATTAATTTGCACAAGGGTGTAGATTTGTATAAATAGAATATCTAGTCTTTGTAAGATATCAGTTTGTAACTCAGGTTTCATTGACGTATTTTTGTAAAGAGTCTGGTTTCATTGATGTATTCTTTTTAGATATGCAGTTTGCACTGATATAGGTTTTATTGAGAATCCCATTTAGTTTATATTTTTGGTAGAAACTCACTGTTTTAAGAAATTATATTACCACGCTTGCAACTTTGTCTTGAACATTCAGGGAAACATTTTGAACAGCTACGATGATTGTTCAGTTTGTGCATGAATCATGATAGCTAAATAAATTTCTTTCTGAATTTACCGCCTTTTTTTTACTGGGTACACTACAGATAGATAGATAGATAGATAGATAGATAGATAGATAGATAGAATGGACTGAGATAGATAGATAGATAGATGAGATAGATAGATAGATAGATAGATAGATAGATAGATAGATAGATGTGAATGGACTAAGATAGATGTGAATGGACTAAGATAGATAGATAGATAGATAGATAGATAGATAGATAGATAGATAGATAGATAGATAGATAGATAGAATAAAATTAACTCGAAAATTGTACGTCATCACAATCTTATTAAAGAGCAGGAATTCAAAGATGAACATGATTGATTATTAACGTTCTCTCCACTAAATAAAGGAAGTTATAAAATTTAAATTATTAAAATTTATCAAGTATATTGCATGTGGTTCTACAAGAGGAACATCTGAGCAACAATGAAATTTTCGAGAAAATAGTCACTTATACTTAGAATCAGCAAGAGACAACTGAAATTTCTAGGGTACATAATGAGGAAAGGGGGCTTGGAAAATTTAACATTCACATGACATGCTGAAAACAAGACGAATAGCAAATAACCTACCTAACAAGCTTGTGCAAATGGTTCCCAGATCAGGGATTACTAGGAGGCGAGCCTTGCTAAGAGCTAACACGGGATACGTCCTGAATGGACATGATACATAGTAGTAGTAGTAGTAGTAGTAGTAGTAGTAGTAATAGAAGAAGAAGAAGAAGAAGAAGAAGAAGAAGAAGAAGAAGAAGATTAACAAACCTCAACAGTACAGTTGTAATAACATATCATCAGTTACTTCATTCAGTTGCGAACCTCAGCTGTAAGTTATCCTCAATTAACAAGATGGAATGTTTGCGTTGACAGATAGAGACAATAGATAAATAGATGATTGAGTGGTTGGTATTACAGAACTGGTGTCGCTTAGATAGCAAGGATACTAATTTCGCTTCCCAATTAGGACGTTGAGAACATTTTCTTTTAATGGCGCCAGACGAGAAATGATCACCTGGCCATGAAATATGGAACGGATTAGAATCCATGAATTAAATTGTCGACCTGGAAATTATTTCTACAAGCTTTGTATTACAGAATTCGTTAAAAACTTTTTTTTAAAATAATAATAATAAACAAAATAAATGACTTAAGTCGTCCATTATTTTTCAACAGATAAAAAAAGATGGCGATTTAAGAAATAAACACAGTTATTGACAATGATAAACAATATTTCCACAGTATTTCTGCCTTCTTCAAGTTATATTTTAAATTTTTGTTTCAGTTATGAAAATATATAAACCTACAAAAAATATTATAAGTCTACATTTTATTACTGATACAGTAATTGTGGCACAAGGCCGAAAAAAGTGAGGGAGACTGGTCAATGTTGGTCATCACTCGCTATCTTATATCTAGCCAATCGAATTCACGACCCCTTCATTAGTTACAATATACTCAATCACTATAAGAAATTATCCGTCTTCATTCGCTCCTTCATACACCAATATACCTCACACACACTTGGCAACTACTGGGAAAAAACACGTCATGTGTTAAAAAAAATATATATATATATATATATATATATATATATATGGATTTCATATATATATATATATATATATATATATATATATATATATTGGGATTTTATATATATATATATATTGAGATTTTATATATATATATATATATATATATATATATATATATATATATATATATATATATGTATATATTGGGATTTTTATATATATATGTATTGGGATTATATATATATATATATATATATAAATATATATTGGGATTTTATAAAAATATATATATATATATTGGGATTTATATATATATATATATATATATTGGGTTTTTTATATATATATATATATATATATATATTGGGATTTTATATATATATATATATATATATATATATTGGGATTTTATATATATATATATTGGGATTTTTTATATATATATATATATATATATATATATATATATATATATATATATATATATATATATATATATATATTGGGATTATATGTGTGTGTGTGTAAATAGAACAATGTAAATGATGTGAAGAAGTATCTAGAGTTACAAGAATAACTTTTAAAACACTGTGTTAACATTGGGGCCGTGTTCATAGTTGATGTTAAAAAAAAGTTCCAGGAAGGATAGCATCAATGCAAACGATGTTAGATAAAGTCTGTTGCTTTAGAAGGGGACTACTTCGAAGGAGATTAATTGTCGAATTGATATGTATCGTCGTTTTATTTTTATACCACTAGTCCTGATACTTTTTGATCGGATTTCGTGTGTGCATATATACATATATATATATGTGTGTGTGTGCGTCTTTGTATGTGACTTAAATTAAAATACCGGTTCTCGTACGATTGTTGAAGTTAAGCAACATCGAGCTTGGTCACTACCTGGATGGTTGACCGCTTGGGAATATCAGGTACTGTAAGCTCGGATGTGTGGATGGTGTAACGAGTAACTGCTCGGAATTGGAAAACTGAGTTCCAGTTTCATTTTAACTCACGCGCAATATCCCTTGGCAAATATATGAATGCACTTCTCTCCCCCCCCCATACACACACATAGTTATGGATTAATTATCAGCACTTGTATCAGTAAATCATTATTATCTCCAAAAAATTCTTACAATCTAACAATGTTTTCTGGATTTAAATAAACTGCAGGAGGTTGATAAACCGTAAAAAAAACAAACCCCAAACCAGTCACAATTCTCTTTGTCGCGATGAAGGCTTTTCAGCACCCCCTCGTATATATCAACATTTCATTTTAATTCTTAACCTGAAGTTCTGTCTATTCACTGTTTAGTTTATGTCCAACTTTCCCAGATGAGCCAAATTTATTCATGATTTTGGTATGTTTATCTACTTTTTTTTTTTTTTTTTTTTTAAATTCTTTTTCTGGATGCTAACATAATCAAATTTATTCCACTGGCCTGAAAATTTTGACTTACAGATTCTATGGAGGAATTACTTTGCTTTATCTTCTTCTTTTTTTTTTTTTTTTTTTTTTTTTTTTTCTAATATGGAAATTATGTCATATGCTCTCGCCTTCGACAGAATTTCTTTCTTTTTCCATCTGATAACATTTTTATGTAGGCTTTTTATTTTTAGAGAAATTTGCATGAAACACAGACAGGCAATACAAAAAGTTTTCAAACTCGATCAACCAGACCGATTCTACTTCCATGGGATTCACGTTTTTATTCGACGATAATAATAATAATAATAATAATAATAATAATAATAATAATACAACAACAACATCAACAACTAGCTGTACAGGAGAAAATTTCACGGCTTTCCAATTTGGATTTTCTAATGTATCATATTATTGAATGAATAAAGGCACCTCGACGGGGTATAATAGTTAGCAAGCTAGTCAGGCTAGAACAATTATGACTGAGTAGTGAGTTCGATCCTCACTGGGTGCCCCATACTTTCGGCCTTGTGCCACATCTAAGCTACGTTTAGAAAGAAAGGGGCACCTCGACGTAGTGTACTGGTTAGCAAGCTTGTCTCGCTGGGTTAATTAAGACTGAGTAGTGAGTTCGGTCCTCACTGGGTACCCCATACTTTCAGGCCATGTGTTACATCTAAGTGACGTTTAGAAAGAAAGGGTACCCCGATGTGGTGTACTGGTTAGCTAGCTTGTCTCGCTAGACGAATTAAGATTGAGTAGAGAGTTCGGTCCTCACTGGGTGCCCCATACTTTCGGCCTTGTGTTACATCTAAGTGACGTTTAGAAAGAAAGGGTACCCCGATGTGGTGTACTGGGCTAGCTTGTCTCGCTAGACGAATTAAGATTGAGTAGTGAGTTCGGTCCTCACTGGTGCCCCATACTTTCAGGCCTTGTGTTACATCTAATGATTTAGAAAGAAAGGGTACCCTGATGTGGTGTACTGGTTAGCTAGCTTGTCTCGCTAGACGAATTAAGATTGAGTAGAGAGTTCGGTCCTCACTGGGTGCCCCATACTTTCGGCCTTGTGTTACATCTAAGTTACGCTTAGTAATTCATCATATTATTTAATAAATAAATAAAGTCATTGCGAGTTTCACGAAATACTCGTACAAATTCCTCTATTGCAGCCTTAAATATCTGGACTTAACAAATATACCCAAATATTGCAGCAACAATCATATGTATGAATCCAGGTCATTATTTAAAGAAGAGGGTACAAATGAAAAGATTCAACAGTTTTTCTATTTCATTGAAGCAGAAGTTAATTACAGGAGAGATTTATCAACTCCTCCATCTACTCTCTATCAACCTCTCTTTCTTTCATTTTCCTACGGAAGCCAAACATTTTTTTTTCGTAGGCCTTCTCGATGTATGAAAAAAAAAAGACGTGATGTCGACCCCAACCTGAATACATACAAAAATAACATTTTCAAATGTTAGAAAGCATTTGAGTTCAATCTCGATAAGCGGATTTCTTTTAGAGTAAAGTAACACAAAACAGTTCTTTCTTTCGTTTTTTTTCTTTTTCTTTCTTTCTTTCTTTTTCTATTTCTGTCTTTCTTTTTTCTTTCTTTCTTTCTTTTTCCCTATTTCTTTCTTTTTTCTTCTCTTTTTTCTTTTTCCGTATTTCTTTTTTTCCCCCTATTTCATTCTTTTTCTTTTGTCTTTTTCCATTTCTTTCTTACTTTTTCTTTCTTTCTTTCTTTTCCCTTTGTCTTTCTTTCTTCTTCCCTATTTCATTCCTTTTTCTTTCTTCCTTTCTACCATTTCTTTCTTTCCCCTTTTTCTTTCTTTTTCCCTTTCTTTCTTTTTTCTTTTTCCCTATTTCTTTCTTTTTTCATTCTTTCTTTTTCCATTTCTTTATTTCTTTTTTCTTTCTTTCTTTCTTTTCCATTTTACTTTTTACACTTTTTTTCTTTTTTCCCTATTTTTCCTTCTTTCTTTTTTTCATTTTTTCACTGAAACCAAATAGCATCTCTGATATGTCTTTTCCGTCTTTCCACTTGAAAAAATGGAATAGTCCATCATTATTCATGAGACATTGCAAAGGCGTAACGTGTCTTGTAACTAACCAAGTAAATACGTTACGAAAGAACAACAACAACATTAATAATAATAATAATAATAATAATTCATTGGCGTAGTAGAGATTATTGTTAACGCAATGTCCTTATCGATGACTACGTGGTATGTGATACGCCAGGATTCCGTACTATTTTGAATTCAGAGTAGGTCCTTCTACTAGACTAGTTGCCATCTTCAGCTAGAGAGCCTCATCTGCCCTGCTATTTTACTCGTAGCTGGAGTGGACGGAGCCGGGATTGAATGCACCGAAGGCGTGCCGATTTCTCGTTTCGGGCCGCTAACCATTACATCCCCACACCACAAGACATCGATATAAATAGTTAAGACCAGCACGAATTTCTCGTACGTGATTTCCTGTTCCTCTCTCAGTTTAGATTGTGCATCCCTTTTTCGAAAAATAAACAAAGGAAAGAGGAGAGATCTAGGGCGAAGTGATAAAAAGCTACATCCTGTTATTTATTTTTTCTATTTGTTTCTGTAGCGACCATTTCCTAAGGAACTAGATTCCGAGAACTTCCTGATTATAAATTCGTGTTCGGCATAACATTATGACGTCACTTCCTGTTGTGTTCTTGAGCCGCTATTTTTGTCTTCAACAAGGAAGAGTTCAAGCTGGTAACAAAAACCAGGTCAACGTCTGATAACCGGAGCCTTCTTGGTATATTATGAAATACAAACGAAAATATAGCCACAAACATGTCTAAAAGTTTGATTGATTTTACTGCTGCCCAGCGATGATCTGATTATTGATTATCAATGAGATTAATCTTGGTTTGATTCTCAAAAAAAAAAAAAAAAAAAACTGGATTACTTTGTTTGTCTGGCGTAGTCTGGCAGTCCATTAACTGATACAATGAGACCCGTCATCAAGTGTGCCTCCAAAATAAACATAACGAAGATTACCTTCTTTTATCTAGATCGGCGTTTCTTAACCTTTTCCCTGGTGGAATTTTTTAAATAGTTTTTATGTCCCAGTGAACCCTTGAATTCAAAAATATTATATGACATTGTAGATATGCAGAAAGCGATTAACTTCCTTTGGTGCATGGCTCACACGACGGTCGCTTAATGACGTCACTCTATCCAGTGACCAATGCGGCAGTCAGTTTCAGGTTGTTTACAGCAGCCGAATAGACGGGCTTCTTTCTTTTAGCTCCTCCCCACGATACGGGTAGAGGCTAAATCTCCCTCCCCGGCAGCTTACAAGAGCATAGTACAGTTCCCCTTTGGGAATATAACTTTCTCAGATGCAGAAAGAAATTCCACCTCGCAGTCCTCAGTTCGGGAAAACGCGAGACTCGCTGTTTCCCGTTCGTGGAATATGTCCTCACCTGGAACATAGTAGATAAATCCGGTTCGATTGAATCTAGAGTACTAAACATGGATTCTCCAGACACAGATGTATCTCCATATTATATGTAAGACCCTTCGTTTTTGTTTCTCCTTGCACTCTGTTTAGCCATGTAGGTATATGAGATATATTATTCTCCGCATGGGACACTTTTATATATATATATATATATATATATATATATATATATAGTTTTGTATATTTACTGGTAGTATAAAAGTCTCTCTGAGAACAAAGCATATTTGTCATTCTTTTTCCTTTCAGCCATTTGGTTCCGGCAGGAACTACGGTGTCAATATATTACAGACATAATAATTCCCATAACGAGGGAAATCTCTCTTCTCTAGCTCTCTCCCGTTAAAACCATATCTATCTCTTTTATATTTTAACGGAGGTCACCTGGTAAAATAGTACACGGCCACTCGTTCTGTACTCGAGTGAGTCAGTCAATGATAAACAAATCTGCCACGGTCAGGTTAGGTCCGGTCCAGTAACCAGTGAAGACAGTTTCACACCGATGTCATATAGACATGGTTAAATACTTTACCAATGATTATTATAATTTTAAATACTTGAGTATAATAAACAAGGATTTCCCAACAATACGTTATACGAGTATTGTAAAATTACGAATATAAACTTAAACAAAATTACTCAAAAATGTATTAGTCTATTTATCATTGTTTCTCGCGGAACCCCTAACGATCTCTGACGGAAAGACACACACACACACACACATATATATATATATATATATATATATATATATATATATATATATCATACTTATTATAAAACTCAGGTTGTGTGTGTGTGTGTGTGTCTGTACGTTTATATATTGGATTGGATTTCCTACATTTTTCAACTGATTTCAACAAAACTTCACAGGACTACGTAAAATTACCTTGCAGTGGTTCTGACAGCACCAAAAATTCGAACACAATTGTTTTTGCACGAAATCAATTTGAAAACACGATAAAACACGATTCTGTCGCCAGAATGAAAGGGGGACAACTCATATCGAGTTATACTTATTATAAAACCCAGGTTGTGTGTGTGTGTGTGTGTGTGTGTGTGTGTGTGTGTGTGTGTGTGTGTGTGTGTTCGTTTATATATGGGATTGGATTTTATTTTTCAACTGATTTCAACAAAACTTCAGTTTTTTGGCAGGTAGTGTTTTATTGTCTTGCACACTTTTTTTTTTATTTTTACATTCAGAATGCTTTTAAAATTCCATTTACAAGACAATTGTTTATAATAAAATTCTATTCAATCGGTAGACTCATAACAATTGAAAACAATGCTTTTTGTTTGAGTTTGGGTTTGACCAATTCGTAAAAAAAACAAAAAAAAACTAATTAAGACGTGTGTCCGTCAACTTAAACAATAATCTTTGTCAATTTTATTTTTCAGTCTTTATGATCGTCGATACTTGATCTATTTTTATTGTTACATCCCCAGGCAATGCCGGGCTCTACTACTATATATATATATATATATATATATATATATATATATATATATATATATATTTATGAATAAAATGACAATAAGAAAACTGGTAATTGCTGACGCGTTTCGTCCAATGTGGACTTTATCAAAGCAAAATACGAAAATGAAATTAATTGAACAAAGTAACTAATAAAAACAAAAACAGAATGTACCTAGCAACTGGAATGTAGAGAAACGCTATTTTCATATTTTTAACAGAATTTTTTTTTTCTTTTTTTATTAGTTGTTGTATCCCATTGTGCGTCAGTCCAAACAACATGTTCTCTCGCATACTCCAGGCGTGCCCTTTGGTTTCGCTTTGAAATGAGAGGCTTCGAAGCTGGAATACGGGCATGCAATCCTGCATTTTTTAACCTGCGAGCAACCGTTTTCCTTGAGATCTTATTATCTATCTCTTCATTAAATTTACGGGCAATTCCAAAACGGTTTTTTGTAGATATTCTAACAATTTTTCGATCTCTTTGCGATGTTTTTGGAGGTCTGCTGGTTTTTGGTTTTGCATCTAACGTTTTATCGGTTTTATACCTGCTAATTATACGATGAACGACACTTTTAGACCTATGAAAAATATCAGAAATTTCTGAAATTGACTTTTTTTTCTTTAATGAGTTTTTATCCTTCAAAAGAGAGCGTTTTGCGTGTAGAATTTGCTTAAAAATAAAGTCCTAATGATAAATGAACTTTTGCTTATTGTTAAAAAGCTCCATCGAGTTTTTTTAACAATGTAAATTAAAAGTTTATGCAAATTATTAACATCGTTCCTTAACCTTTGTCCATTAGCTTATTTCCTTTGTTCCATTTAATCGTTATTTAAAAAAAAAACTATTATGTAAATTTTTGCAACTTTGTATAATATTTATGCATTACACCCTAATCTTTATTCGGTAAAAATTTCATTGCTAATCATGCATTACTTTTTAAGTAATACACATATTTATGTCTTTGTTGTTTCCGTTCCTTATATTATGGCCGCTACTGTATATGTGTGTGTGTGTGTGTGCGCGCGCGAACAGGTTAACGATCTAAATGCATATGCATATTGTCTCTCTTTTTCTGTCTGTGATTCACACGTCTATAAATACCCAGAGAAGACTGCTCAAAGGTTTACCTGGACGAAGAACGCGGGGAATGTTTCGTCTGTCAAGCAATAAAGATTTTGTCGTTTGACGCGAAATCAGGTCGAGTGTCAGAGGCCACTGTCACTTGTCATTCTTCGGTTATGGCGCCAAAGAATGCTGGAACTCCCTTCACTGTTCAACAAAGACGACCAAAGAACTGCACAAAGGAGGCGAGGAGATGGTGTGCTAGAACTTCGAATCCTGTGGCATTGTGTCTGATATTTAATCTTTTATAAATCTCTTCACGTTTCTCTCTCTGTGGCTCGCTATCTATCTATCTATCTATCTATCTATCTATCTATCTATCTAAATGCATCCCAGCACGAAGTACATGCTTACTCCCTTTCTTTTAAGCCAATATATATGCGTATTCTTTCTCTCTTTTTAAACATATACCTATCTACCTACATATGCAACTATTTCACAATGATTTTTTGTCCGATATTATTCCTTATGACTATATACATATTACTATTCCCGCTAAAAATAACTGAAGTTAATTCGCCATTTATTACACTAACTTTACTAATTTATTCATTTATTCTTTGTATGACTGCTTCATTGGAATATTAATTATACTGCACCAATCATAAATATATATAATATTTATATATATATAATCTACAACAATATATATATATATATATATGAAGAAATTTGAAAAAAAACAAACAAAAATCCTTAAATGTAGTTAAATGAAAGAAATGTCGACATATATATATATATATATATATATATATATATATATATATATATATATATGTATTCATACATGTTTCATTAAATAATAGACAAGTGTTGTCTATTTATTTTATGTAAATTATTTTCATAGCGTCTGATAAGCTTAATAACATTATCATTAAACGAAGAAAGAAAATCACAATATTGATACATATTTTTTAATCCAATCTAAGCTTTCAGCTTACATAAGCCATTATCAAAGATGACAATTACACTACAATATATTAAGCAATACACGGACAAGAATGTGATGATAGTCTGTTTCTGTTTACATGGAAGATTTCCACGCAACGATAAACTCGTGCATATAAGACGCTATAAAGAAGCGAAAATCGCACCGTAGCTCATGGCGTCACACATGACCACGCGAGAGTGAATTCGAGAAGTATTAAGTATGGGAAGACGTTAGTATAAACCAATGGTTTCTGTTACCAACTATAGACATTTGAGGATATTTGTGGAGATTTCATAGTTTATTTTGTTCAGGTGAGGTTTCAACTGTCTTTCCGTGTATAGCTCAATATATACATTGTACACGGAACAATAATGATAGTCTGTTTTTGCTGCATTAAAAATTTCAAAGCAACGACTAACTAGTGTATACGAGACGCAGAAGTGAAAATCGCGTCGCAGCTCGTGACGTCACACATGACCACGCGAGAGTGAAAACGAGAAGTATTAAGTATGGGAAGCTGTTGGTATAAACCAATGGCTTCTGTTATCAATTATAGGCATTTAAGAATATTTGTGGAGATTTCATAGTTTATTTTGTTCAGGTTAGGTTTCAATCGTTTTATGTCTATAGCTTCAAGAATTTTTAGTTTTTGTTTATTGTTTTCATGTTGAAGTATAGTTGTGTTTTCAACAAGGATTTTCCGGAATTGTGTGTGCGGCCAGGTATGTTGTTTTAAATGTTTATATATAAAATCGCCATATATATATATATATATATATATGTGTGTGTGTGTGTGTGTGTGTGTGTGTGTGTGTGTGTGTGTGTGTGTGCGTGTGTGTGTGTGCACAGAGTGCGATGGGCAAATTTTCATCCTTTTATATTCTTAATTTTGCACATGCGCATTGTTTGTTTTTGATTTTGTCGATTGCACAGTATAGTACGGTCAGTTGGGCACCGTCTGTGAGAAAAAGAGCACCATGATGCAATTCACTCTGCTAGAAATTTAGAAACGGCATGCACAACTGTTTGGCATTCGCACTACTAATGGTGATTACGACGGTACGGCCGCTCGGGAAACTCACTCTGATCATTCTGATAAGAAAAGAGTTCTTGAATTTGTAGAGGGCCACAGAGTCAACACGGATGCCTGCATCAAGTACTTTCAGGAGGTAGTGCTGGCCTGGGTCAAAAGAGTTGTTGCTTGAAGACCCTATGCCTGGCAACAGGACTCTGCACCATGCTACACAAGCAGGAGAATCCAGACATGGTTGTCAGAAAATTTCTTCGACTCCATCACCCCTTGCATCTGACCACCTAACTCTCCAACCTGCACCTCTTGATTATTATGTGTGGGCTGCATTACCCTTATAGATCCAAATATATAATCGATTTCAATACCTCCAAAGATGGGAAATTAATTTTAAAAAAAAGAAAAAAATAATGAAGTGTAATCAGATCTTAGGCCTTATCTGCATAACTTTCTTCAATTCCTACTAAAATGTATACAACACATAAACTCCCAAGAGGATAGAATCCAAGTAGAACTCAATGTCCAGGACAGAGTAAGAATATAATATAAAAAGGCTCAAACACTAATATTCCATGGATATAATTTATTACATTGGAATCGTAATCACGATCCAATTCATCAGACCTACAAATTCAAGCTCAAAAGCTTTTTGGAATTTTTAGGTTTGATGAATTAGTTCGTGATTACGATTTCAATGTAATAAATTATATCCATGGAATATTAGTGTTTGAGCCTTAGATAGATAGATAGATAGATAGATAAATAGATAGATAGATAGATAGATAGATAGATAGATAGATAGATAGATCGAAACCAATCTTTCTGTCTCCTGATATCGTATCGATTTGGTTCAGTCTAGTTATAGCTGATTATCATTACCCTTATAGATCCAAATATATAATCGATTTCAATCCCCCCAAAGATGGGAAATTAATTTACAAAAAAAAAAGAAAAAAGTAATGAAGTTTAATCAGATCTTAGGCCTCATCTGCATAACTTTCTTCAATTCCTACTAAAATATTTTCAGCAAAATGTGCAACACACACGCAAACACATGCACACAATAAATTCACGCCAAAGCGCACACAACATGCATACAGCTAACCTACTCTTGATAGCCGTAAACAATATACGCACTCCAAAAGAAAAGAAAATAAAAGAAAAGAAAAACATATCTTCCAATGCAAAAGCGGCTAAGGCGTCTGGAAACACAATCTTGTGATTCTGTAAGAAAATGCATCTGTAAAGCCTTGACGGATTTAAGTCCATCTGGAAGCACTTGTCTGCGATGAAGCTCACCGCTTGTTTTCGCTCCATCAAGTTCATATCAACGCCAAGAGAAATAGACAAGAGAGGAATGGCGAAGAAAGCGAATAAAATAAACTGATGCCAAGTAGTGAAGATTTTTTTTTCTTTCTTTTCTTTTCCGGGATATTTTTCGAGATAAATT
Organism: Acanthosepion pharaonis; assembly: GCA_903632075.3. Classification (NCBI taxonomy): domain Eukaryota; kingdom Metazoa; phylum Mollusca; class Cephalopoda; order Sepiida; family Sepiidae; genus Acanthosepion; species Acanthosepion pharaonis. The sequence goes on from CAHIKZ030003432.1 coordinate 1,805,484, forward strand.
TATATACGTGCTTTAAGATATTAGGCCACGTCCGGGGGGTTAATCTCTATGGATTCTGGCACCATTTAACACGGTAAGACCTGTCACATTTTAGTTGTCTAGGAGACGGACATCACCAAGTCACTTCTAATTTTCTGAGGAATACAATGATGGACCATAGCTTATTATACAGTGTAACCCGGATATATGAGACCCGGATATAAGAGAAACCCGGATATAGGAGAGTTTTTATCTGGTCCCAAATTAGAGCCCATACTTACCTAAACAAAATAGACCAAACCCGGATATAAGAGAAACCCGGATATAAGAGACTTCTTCTCCGGTCCCGCCAACTCTCTTATATCCGGGTTACACTGTATTAATAAGAGAAAAAATAACGCAGACGTAGAGAGAAAGAGAGAGAGAGAAAGAAAGAAAGCGTGAGACAGAAAAGAGAGAGAAAGATATATATAGAGAGAGAGAAACAGGAGAAAGGGAAAAAGAAAGTGAGAGAGAGAGAAAGACCAAGAGAGAGAGAACTAAAATACGAAAGAAATGTAACACAATAACAAAAAAAAATGGTCATGATTGGGTTAGTTTACTGTAAATGTGACGAAAAGGTGCTTGTTTGGGGCTTAACTATAAGCCACGTCCAGGGGTAATCTTTGTGGATTCTGCTACCATTTAACGCGGTCAGGCCTGTCGCAGTTTAGTTGTCTAGGAGACGGACATCACCAAGTCACCTCTAATATTCTGAGGAATACAATGACGGGCAATAGCTTATTATATTAATAAAAGAAAAAAGTCATAAAAACGTAGAGAGAGAGGGAAAGAGAGAGAGAGAAAGAAAGAAATAGAGAAATGGGAAATAAAGAAAGAAAGAGACAGAGAGAGAAAGAGAGACAGAGAACTTGTAAAATACGAAATAACGGACTATAGCTTATATTAATAAGAGAATAAAAGTCACAGAGACGCAGAGAGAGAGAGAGAGAGAGAGAGAGAAAGAAAGAAAGAGAAAGAGAGAAAAAGAGAGAGAAATAGGAAATAAAGAAAGAAAATAAAGAGACAAAGAGAAAAAGAGAGACAGAGAATTTCTAAAATACGAAATGACGGATCATAGCTTATTATATTAATAAGAGAAAAAAGTCATAGAGACGTAGAGAGAGAGAAAGAAGAAGAGAAAAAAGAGAAATAGAGAGAATAAGAGATAGAGAAATGGGAAATAAAGAAAGAAAAGAAAGGGACATAAAGATAAAAAGCAAGACAGGGGACTTCTAAAATAGGAAATGACAGATCATAGCTTATTTTAATAAGAGAAAGAAGTCATACAGATGTAGAGAGAGAGAGAGAGAAAGTGAAAGAGAGATAGAGAGAGGGAAAGTGAGAGAAAGAGAGAGAAAGAGAGAGAGAGAGAACTTGTAAAATACGAAAGAAATATAAGACGGTGATTCCAATTCGAATATAGGGGCAATTGCTTGTCATTGCACGAAGTTTCGCTTATTTGATCTTCGTCAATGATTTGTAAGTCCGTCCCGTTTTAAGTTCCAGCAGAAGTCAGCCATCTTTCTTTTGTCCTATCTTCCTTGATGCCATCCTTGCATGTCTTGGATGCCCTGGTGGAATCTTTCATCTTGCTCGTCACTAAAATCTTCCAAATTAAATGATATCACTGACAAACCCAAGATTCTATCACAAAGGTTCCAGGTAGACTATGTAAAGGTATTATATCTAAGGATTTTTCTTCAATCATAACTTAAAACAATACAATTACACAATCATTATCATCAAGTATTATATCTGAGGATTTTATAATGTTCGCAATTGTCACTTAGAACAATACAATTACACAATCATTATCATCAAATAGTATATCTGAGGACTTTATAATGTTCGCAATTGTAACTTAGAACAATACAATTACGCAGTCATTATCATCAAGTATTATATCTGAGGACTTTATAATGTTCTCAATTGTAACTTAAAACAATACAATTACACAATCATTATCAAGTATTATATCTGAGGATTTTATAATGTTCGCCATTGCCACTTAGAACATTACCATTACACAATCATTATCATCAAATATTATATCTGAGGACTTTATAATGTTCGCAATTGTCACTTACAATTACACAATTATTATCATCAAGTATTACATCTAAGGATTTTATAATGTTCGCAATTGTAACAGAGAATATTACAATTACACACGCGTTATCATCATGCATTATATCTAAAAACTTTATTATGGATTCAAACCTAACTTAGAACAATACAATTACACAATCATTATATCTAAGGGCTTTATAATGTTCCCAGGAGTAACTTAGGACAATACAATTACACAATCAATATCAACAGGCAATATATCTTAGGATTTTATAACGTTCCCAATCATACCTTAGAACAATATAGTTATGCAGGCATTATTATCAGACATTATATCTAAGGACATTATAATGTTCACATTCATGCCTTAGAGCAATACAATTACACAAACATTATCATCAGACATTATATCTAAGGACATTATAATGTTCACATTCATGCCTTAGAGCAATACAATTACACAAACATTATCATCAGACATTATATCTAAGGACATTATAATCTTCACACTCATGCCTTAGAACAAAACAATTTCACAGGCATTATCATCGCCATAGTGTTATTATTTAAGGGCTTTATAATGTTCCCAATCGTAACTTAGAACAATATATTTATCCAATCATTATCATCAGACATTTTTTAATATAAAAAACATGTTTCAGAAATGAAGGATTCCATAACATTCATAGAATTTTTCCGGGAAGAATTCAGAATTAATTCATGAATTGATTCATGATAAATTTGGCTATAAATTTTCATGTTCTGCTCGATTAAATGTGGATCTAGCCAGTAAAATAGGACTTGACTTTTGGTTTCAGCGTTCCAAAATTAATTTAGAAGTATAAGTGTTTTTTGTTTGTTGTTGATTCATTTGTTTTTTGGACTTATCAATCTTTTGTGGATTACTTTAAAACGAATCATATTCAAAATAGTACGATGTTGCTTACAGTATCCAGTGAAATATAAGTTGTATTAGACTAAAACATGTGTAGGCCAGTGTTACTCATAGTGTTAGAATGCTTAATTACTTAGCTGACACATTAATATTTTGTTGACTGAAACTTTTAATAAACGAATTTGCATCAACCCTATACTTCTTACCTCGCCGCTATGGCTCGGTGGCTATCAAGTCTGCTCCCGACAATCTATCAGCAAGAATAACAATTAGGATTTTCAATGGTTGACATTTACTGAGGTTATTTATTGTTGTGACCAAGTAAATGGTTAAGTAATAACAAAAACCAGGTTTGCAGATCTATCGTATATTAAACATTAAGTACAATAGAAACATATTACGACTAGTGAGAGTGTATCGAATGAACTAGCGCTCAATCTATTCACTGTTAATATTTAACAGCCGCTCCCACGAGGGATGTATGTGGCACAAGGCTGAGTTTACCGTGGGTTCTCCGAGCCAGTAGGCTCGGCAAAAAATGTTCCCGTAGAACCCGCATAAGCGGGTTCGTGTCTGTCTACCTCCCGGGACGAATCTATGCCCTTCGACACAGACTTGTCCGGGTTCTTCTCTGCTGAGGGAGACAGTTCGACAGCAGCTGCGAAAAGTCACAGCCTCGGTAGAACAATCTATTCGACTGTTAATATTTAACAGCCCCCACCCACGAGGGTTGTATATGGCACAAGACCGAGTTTACCGTGGGTTCTCCGAGCTCGTAGGCTCGACCAAAAATATTCCCGTAGAACCCGCATAAACGGGTCCGGGCCTGTCGAACTCCCCAGACGAAACTTTGCCCTTCGGCAAAGCCTCGTCCGGATTCCTCTCTGCCCAAAGGCAGGGAGTTCGACAGCAGCTGCGAAAAGTCACAGCCTCTAATCGACTGCTATATTTATCAGCCTCCCCACGAGGTAGGATGTGGCACAATACCGAGTTTAATGTGGGGTTTTTCCCATAGAGCCCATATGTAGCTGTTTCCCGATTCGAGACTCTTCCCCTCGTCTCGGGATCCTCTCTTCCACGAGGCAGAGAGTTTGACCAGCACAGCTGGAACAGATCTATTCGACTGTTATATTTACCAGCCTCCACATAAGGTAGGATGTGGCACAAGGCCGAGTTTAATGGGCATTCCGAGCCCGTAGGCTCGGCCATAAATTCCCTATAGACCCCGTATAAAACAAAAGCGGGTAGCTCTTTCTCGAGACGAGACTCTGCCCTTCGACATAGCCTCGTCTGGGGATCCTCTCTGACAGGAGACAGAAAGTTTGACCAGCACAAATGGAACAGATCTATTCGACTGCTAATATTTAACGGCCCTCACTACGAGGGATGTATGGCACAAGGCCGACTTGACCGTGGGTTCTCCGAGCCCGTAGGCTCGACCAAAAATATTCCCGTAGAACCCGCCTAAACGGGTTCAGGGCCTGTCTACCTCCCCGGACCAAACCTTGCCCTTCGGCAAACCCTCGCCCGG
>CAHIKZ030003432.1:1815000-1832500 GCA_903632075.3 Acanthosepion pharaonis
CCGGGGTGAGAATGTCCAGCATTCACTGTCATGCCAGAGGATTGATATCACATAGTGCGAAATTTGTCGCTGAATGTCGTTTCACGCTCAAGTGTGACATGTATGGATAATGACTGTGCTGCGCCAAAATAACAGGTTAATAATCCTCACCCTTATCGCTCTCGATAAATACTGACCAACAGCATTAATAAAAATAAACAATCAATTCACCCAAAGCAAGGTGATAAAGCCACTAAGATACAAGAGTCTACTGGGAGTGAAAGAGAATAAGAATACTTTAGAAGGAACCGGAAACCCAGCTTTAAAAAGGAAACAAGGAATAAAGTAGGAGTGTAAACAATAAATAGAACGTCTGTCGCTATCTTCTGAATCTTGTCTCTTTATTTTCCTTTTCCTCACTAAAGTTTTCTCATTCTCTTTCACCCCTGTAAAGTCCTGCATCCTAGCGACATTAACGTCTTGTTTTGGAATAAGTGATTAAAAAAAGGACTACTGGACCTGACTTCTATGTGCAATTCACTACTTAAAGTTAATGAAACCCTTCGTAATTGAAACAAGTTGTACCGGTCGATGAAAAGTGGGTAATTTACAACAAGAACAACGGAATTTAAAGTCGACTCGGCGATTCCACTTTTACATCTAGGTTCTGACGTTAGACATTGCTTACCTAGTGCTGGGTATGACGATAAACTACATGCGACAGAAAGACCTCTGATCAGAATATTGGGAGTTTTGTTGAGTGTGGAACTACCTCTTAACTGCTTTTGTTCCCAGAGCCACCTTGACCTAGAGTGGTAGCAACTGGTAGGGTCCCAGCTATGGAAAAACAGTGAACCCTCCAGACAAAAACAAAACACTATGAAAGTATAAAAAAACACGTTTTTATAGTAAAAATATTAGCAATATAATTTATATAAACAAAATTACCAACAATACACATTTATAGTAAAATCACCAACATTTAAAGCAAAATGGCCAGCAATACATTTTATAGTCGAATTACCAACAACATCTATTTATAGTAGAAATACTAACAATACATTTTATAACAAAATAACCAACAATACATTTTATAGCAAAATAACCAACAATACATTTTATCTGTAGTTAAAGGCATACAATTGCATTCAAAATATTAGTTGAAGCTATAAAATTGTGAAAAATTAATTTCGACATTAAATAGCCCTTAGAGGTATTGATATGCCGCTAAACAAAATCATCCAACCAACGTTGCTTATCTAGGACTGAACATAAATCGAGGAAATTTTAGGAAAAAAAATTTTATATTTAGAATAAGAAAGAAACAATTCAAAATTTCTAGGGGACATAATGAGGAAGGAAGGCTTGGAGAATTTGACACTCACTAAAGGCAAGCGGGACAGGGCGAAAAAGTTTATGAACCTGCCTAAGGAGCTTGCGTAAATGGATGGAAGACCAGGGACATGTACAGATGGTGAGAAGGCAAACCTTGTTAAAAGCTACAAAGGGTAGGAAGCTGTAGAGAGCCGTGATCGCCAACTCCGTGAAGGGGCACGTCGCATAAAAGAATATTCTGCACGAAGGGTCTAGTTACCTGTGACCTAATTGGTAGCGACAGGACCCACGAGCATTTCCTGTGTCAGACTCAAAGGGGGTCATTTGATACTCTCGGTACGTTTAAAAGAAACGAAAACGTTAAAATTTGGCGCCCGCTACATAATCTTAAGTTAGATCGAATTTCATTTCTGGCCCGTTAAATAATAATACGTTCTCAAATACCTGTCGCATACACACACACACACACACACACACACACACACACACACACATATATATATATATATATATATATATATATATATATATATATATATATATATTGTAAAAAATACTGATTACCGTTTAACATACACCGAGGCATATTTTTGCATTTCTGAGAAGGAAGAAAGGAAGGGAGAGGAAAGAAGAAGAGAGAGAGAGAAGGAGAGGTGGAAAAACGGGGAGACAGGAACGGGGAGACAGGAACGAAAGAAATTGCTGGTCGTGGGGAAAGGGCGTGGAAAGTGTCGATGAACATAGAATGGATGATGTCGGACCGCCTACTTTAACAATTACATCTGACATTTCCTGGTGACTTTGACTTCACTTGAAGACGCTGAGGTGAGGAATTGGATGGAGTTTATTTAGGTTACAAGTGATGATGACGATGATGATGTTTCTAAAAGGTGGAATGAAGAATGAGAAAGAAGAAGGAGAAGGAGAAGAAGAAGAAGAAGAAGGAGGAGGAGGTGGAGGAGAAGGATTGAGAGAAACTAAAAGCTTTTAGAAAATTTCATGAAGGAAAAAGACTTTAAAGAAGGTTTACAAGGAGAGGAAGAATTTAGAAAAAGAGTAAAAGTTAAAGGGATCAAGAGAATTAAAAGAAGAAGAAGAATTTAGAAAAAAAACTAGACAAGGAAGAAGAAAAATTTCGAAGAAAAAAGATGAATTTAGAAAAAGAAGAATTTAGATACAATGAAAGAATTTCAAAATATAAGCAAAAAAGTAGAAAGATTTAGAGGAATTAGAAGAAGAAGAAGAAGACGAAGGAGAAGAAGAAAAAGAAGAAAAAGAAGAAGAAGGCGAAGAAGAAAAGAAGACGAAGGAGAAGAAATTAGAAAAAACTAGACAAGAAAGAAGAAAAATTTCGAAAAAAAAATGATTTTGGAAAAAGAATAAGAATAAGAAGAATTTAGATATAATGAAAGAATTTTAAAATTTAAGCAAAAAAGAAGAAAGATTTAGAGAAATTAGAAGAAGGCGAAGAAGAAGAAGAAGAAGAATTTAGGAAAAATTAGGCGAAATAGTAGAATGAATAGGAATCAGAAGAATTTAGAAAAAAAAACAGATCAACTTTAAAAAGAAGAAGAAATATTTAGAGAAATTTAGATGAGTATCTGTCTATATTTCTGAGATGAGGCATTATGTACATTATTTACATTATTCGGACTATTGTCCTCATCTTTGTCGCCATATTTATAAAAACGTTTCGGCCTTTCAGTATCTGTCTATATTTCTGAGATGAGGTATTATGTACATTATTTACATTATTCGGACTATTGACCTCATCTTTGTCGCCATATTTATTACAATGTTTCGGCCTTTCAGTATCTGTCTATATTTCTGAGATGAGGTATTATGTACATTATTTACATTATTCGGACTATTGTCCTCATCTTTGTCGCCATATTTATTACAATGTTTCGGCCTTTCAGTATCTGTCTATATTTCTGAGATGAGGTATTATGTACATTATTTACATTATTCGGACTATTGTCCTCATCTTTGTCGCCATATTTATTACAACGTTTCAGCCTTTCAGTATCTGTCTATATTTCTGAGATGAGGTATTATGTACATTATTTACATTATTCGGACTACTGTCCTCATCTTTGTCACCATATTTATTACAACGTTTGGCAGTGGAGAACTTTCAGGGTGAAAATTAACAGGAGATAACTGATAACTGACATCCATTAAACATGGCACGTGGAACTAGAACATTCTACCCCAGTGAGCGAAATAAAGGGTTCAGTTCGACATTCCAACCACAACGGCCGAAACGTTGTGACAAATATGGCGACAAAGATGAGGACAATAGTCCGAATGATGTAAATAATGTGAATTTAGAAGAATTTAGAAAAATTAGGCAGAGAAGAAGAAAGATTTAGAAGAAAAAGACAAAATTTACAGGAATTAGAAGAAAATGAAGATTTTTTTTTAATTAAAAGAATATAAAAATACGAAGAATTTAGAAGAAGAAGAAGCAGAAGGAGGAGGAGGAGGAGAATAATAAGAAGGAGGAGGGTGAAGAGGAGGAGGAGGAGAAGAAGAAGAAGAGAAGAAGAAGAAGAAGAAGAAGAAGAAGAAGAAGAAGAAGAAAATTAATCTAGCTAGATTATTCAATGACTATGCCAGTCCCATTTATTCTTTATTTTTTATATTACTAAAAAAAATCCCAAAGATCAGATACAATGTAAGCCTTTCTAAATACAAGAAGAATTCAATGAAATTGAAATATCTATTTATCTAATAGAGGTACACGACCGATTATCCAGTAACTCATTATCGGGTGACATTTCTCATTAGGACAAAATTATTAGCAGGTATTAGAATTTCATGAAATATAGAAAAGAATAGACAAAAATATCCTTACTAAAGAATTTTCAGTGTTTTTCAACACACACACACTCACACACATACAAACACACATTTACATTTTATATATATATATATATATATATATATATATATATATATATATATATATATATATATATATATATATATACATATATATATATATATATATATACATATATATATATATATATATACATATATATATATAATAAAAAAAAACATCAATAAAAAAAATAAATATATATATAAAATGTATATATATAAATAAAAAAATATATATATATAAAAAATAAAATAATATATATAAAAATAATATATATATAAAATACATTAACATTTATATATATATATATGTGTATATATATATATATATATATACATATATATATATAATAAAAATAAAATACATCAATAAGAATAATAAATATATATATAATATATATATATAAATAAAAAATAATATATATATATATATATATATATAAATATATATATAATAAAAAATAATATATATATTATATGTAAAAATAATATATATAAAATTGAAAATAAAAATAAAAACATCAATAAAGAACAGGATTATATATCTTACTGTTTTTTTATATATATATATATATATATATATATATATATATATATATATAAGTTTGATTTAAAAGAACCAACACGGTCTGTCGGTTTCATTTTTTATTCTATTTCTGAAATTTTTGGATGTGTTGAATATTGTGCTCGAAGTTGGGGATAAACTGTCCGAAGTTCAGTATTTACATTACTCGGACTATTGTCCTCATCTTTGTCGCCATATTTGTCACAACGTTTCGGCCGTTGTACGCTCCGGCCTTCTTCAGGTGGTTAGAATTTCGAACTGAACCCTTTATTTCGATCACTGGGGTAGACTGTTCTAATTCCACATGCCATGTTTGATGGATGTCAGTTATCAGTTACCTCCTGCTAATTTTCCCTCTGAAAGTTCTCCACTGCCTTAACCAGGAATTGAACTCACCTTCTTTGGGTCTGTCACTGGATCTAACCAACGCCTTTATCCACTGTGCCATGTGTCCAATAGTCCGATTAATGTAAATACTGTACATAATACCTCATCTCAGAAATATAGACAATCTCTGTCCGAAGTTCATATTCTATTTTTGCTCAAGTATTTTCAACTTTCGCAGTCATTGTGAAGAATAATACCGTACAGACAGGACTGGTTGGTAATATGACAGACCTCGATGGAAAATGACAGAACTAAAATAATAATAATAATAATAAAATAATAATAATAATATACTTGTATGTATATATATGTGTGTTTGTATATATATATATATATATATATATATATATATATATATATATATATATATTAAAGGTAACAAATCCGTTGGTATATAATCCAAGTGGATCCTAATAATATAAAAGAAAGAACTCATTGTATTTATTATTACAAAACCAAAAATTAATACACAATAAAATTCAAAATCACCTCATGTGAGAAATAAGATAATTCGCCTGTCTTATTGTTGTGGCCTTCTTAGGGCCAGAAATAAAGACACAAAGAGAGGAATTAAGTTAAACAAATATATTGACAGAAACAGTCATACAAACATATACAAACGAGAGTGTTACAGCAAGAATGTTCGGTCAGACTGTCAGAGTTGACTGCTGGAAACTTCCCTCTCCAAAAGGCAATACCTGCTCCTATTTATAGATAGGGGAGTTCATGCATGCGTGGGTAAATTAACAAAACAGTTATCAACCCATATATTTAGGTCTTATTATGTATTAATACACACACACACACACACACACACACACACACACACATATATATATATATATATATATATATATAAAGAAAGAACAGTAAGGTATATAATCCGGTGTTCTTATAGATATTTTTATTTTTACAAAATAGTGCTCAATGTAAATTTACAGAGCATTAATATTATAAATTAATTGATTTAAAATATGTTTTTTTCCGCTACACAGTTCTAACCATGTTTCAAAAATGGAAGCTAAATGCCCCGAATTTAATTTTGTAATTAAATTAAAAGCATTAGTTCCATTTCATCCCCTGAAATGGAACTAATGTCTTTAATTTAATCCCGACATATGAGGATCCGATAAACTCATTCTGTTTTTGTGTTAGTGTAGTATGTGGCACTTTCGTCCGACTAGTGACCTGAATGGAAGAAAGAAAGAAAGAAAGAAAGAATGAAAGAAAAAAGAAAGAATGAATGAATAAATGAGAAAAGAAAGAATAAATGAATGAGTAAATGAAAGAAACAAAGAAAAAAAGAAAAAAAACAAAGAATGAACGAATGAAAGAAAAAGAAAGGAAAAAAGAATGAATGAATGAATAAATGAAAGAAAGAAACAATAATTGTAAGAAGGAATAAAAGAAGGAAAAAGTGAAATAATGAAAGAAAAATAAAAGAAAGAAAGAAAGAGAGAACGAAATGAAGACAGAGAGAAAGAAAAAAGAATAAATGAATAAATAAATGAAAGAAGGAAACAATGATTGACAGAAAGGACTAAAGAGATAAAGAATGAGTGAATGAAAGAAAGAAAAAGAAAGAAAATGAAAGAAACAAAGAATGAAAGAAAGGAAGAAAGAATGAATTAATAAAAGAAAGAAAGAAAGAAAGAAAGAATGAAAGAAAGAAAGGAAGAAAAAATGAATTAATAAAAGAAAGAAAGAAAGAAAGAAAGAATGAAAGAAAGGAAGAAAGAATGAATTAATAAAAGAAAGAAAAAAAGAAAGAAAGAATGAAATAAAGGAAGAAAGAATGAATTAATAAAAGAAAGAAAGAAAGAAAGAATGAAAGAAAGGAAGAAAGAATGAATTAATAAAAGAAAGAAAGAAAGAATGAAAGAAAGGAAGAAAGAATGAATTAATAAAAGAAAGAAAGAAAGAAAGAATGAAATAAAGGAAGAAAGAATGAATTAATAAAAGAAAGAAAGAAAGAAAGAATGAAAGAAAGGAAGAAAGAATGAATTAATAAAAGAAAGAAAGAAAGAAAGAAAGAAAGAATGAAAGAAAGGAAGAAAGAATGAATTAATAAAAGAAAGAAAGAAAGAAAGAATGAAAGAAAAGAAGAAAGAATGAATTAATAAAAGAAAGAAAGAAAGAAAAAAGAAATGAAAAGAAAGGAAGAAAGAATGAATTAATAAAAGAAAGAAAGAAAGAAAGAAAGAATGAAAGAAAAGAAGAAAGAATGAATTAATAAAAGAAAGAAAGAAAGAAAGAAAGAATGAAAGAAAGGAAGAAAGAATGAATTAATAAAAGAAAGAAAGAAAGAATGAATGAAAGAAAAGAAGAAAGAATGAATTAATAAAAGAAAGAAAGAAAGAAAGAAAGAATGAAAGAAAGGAAGAAAGAATGAATTAATAAAAGAAAGAAAGAAAGAATGAAAGAAAAGAAGAAAGAATGAATTAATAAAAGAAAGAAAGAAAGAAAGAAAGAATGAAAGAAAGGAAGAAAGAATGAATTAATAAAAGAAAGAAAGAAAGAAAGAATGAAAGAAAAGAAGAAAGAATGAATTAATAAAAGAAAGAAAGAAAGAAAGAAAGAAAGAATGAAAGAAAAGAAGAAAGAATGAATTAATAAAAGAAAGAAAGAAAGAAAGAAAGAATGAAAGAAAGGAAGAAAGAATGAATTAATAAAAGAAAGAAAGAAAGAAAGAAAGAATGAAAGAAAAGAAGAAAGAATGAATTAATAAAAGAAAAAGAAAAGAAAGAAAAGAAAGAATGAAAAAAAGGAAGAAAGAATGAATTAATAAAAAGAAAGAAAGAAAGAATGAATGAAAGAAAAGGAAGAAAGAATGAATTAATAAAAGAAAGAAAGAAAGAAAGAATGAAAGAAAGGAAGAAAGAATGAATTAATAAAAAGAAAGAAAGAAAGAATGAAAAGAAAAGAAGAAAGAATGAATTAATAAAAGAAAGAAAAAGAAAGAAAGAAAGAATGAAAGAAAGGAAGAAAGAATGAATTAATAAAAAAAGAAAGAAAGAAAGAAAGAATGAAAGAAAAGAAGAAAGAATGAATTAATAAAGAAAAAGAAAGAAAAAGAAAGAATGAAAGAAAGGAAGAAAGAATGAATTAATAAAAGAAAGAAAAAAAGAATGAATGAAAGAAAAGAAGAAAGAATGAATTAATAAAAGAAAGAAAGAAAGAAAGAATGAAAGAAAGGAAGAAAGAATGAATTAATAAAAGAAAGAAAGAAAGAAAGAATGAAAGAAAAGAAGAAAGAATGAATTAATAAAAGAAAGAAAGAAAGAAAGAAAGAATGAAAGAAAGGAAGAAAGAATGAATTAATAAAAGAAAGAAAGAAAGAAAGAATGAAACAAAGGAAGAAAGAATGAATTAATAAAAGAAAGAAAGAAAAGAAAAGAATGAAACAAAAGGAAGAAAAGAATGAATTAATAAAAGAAAGAAAAGAATGAATTAATAAAAAAAGAAAGAAAGAAAGAATGAAAGAATGAATGAATTAATAAAGAATGAATGAAAAGAATAAAAGAAAGAAAGAAAGAAAGAAAGAAAGAAAGGAAGAAAGAATGAATTAATAAAAGAAAGAAAGGAAGAAAGAAAGAAAGAATGAAATAAAGGAAGAAAGAATGAATTAATAAAAGAAAGAAAGAAAGAAAGAAAGAAAGAAAGAATGAAAGAAAGAAAGAAAGTTTTTGCTTTCGTTTTTTAAAAAAAAAAAAAAAACAGCTTCTTGGTGAAAGGGGAAAAGACAAGAAAATAATCTGGAAGCCAAAAGCATTTCGAAAGGACATCAAATTATAAGCGAAAGATGAGCAAAAATTCGAAATCCAACTGTAGGCGTGGGCTTTCTTGGAGAAACGTTGACCTAAAGTCGGTTTTCTTCGGCTGATGGCAACAACACAACAGACGAGAGTGGGTGGAATTCATGAACTAGGTATTTATGTAGACGGCATGTGGCTGGGGCTTTTGATTTGGGAATTAAATGCTTCCAGCTTTCTAAACCCCAATGGACCCATTTCCGGTTAAAACTTGCGTCTACCTCACCTACACAGATTCTAAAAATAGCAGCAGACATTATAGCACTGAACATATGTCTTTTCATAAAAATGCAACAACTCCATGATTGATATCTCGCTGTATCTCAAAAATTTTATTTGTCGTTTTTTTTTTCTTTTGACGTCTTTTTTACACACTCACTTTTTCTCAGAATTGATTTGGTACGTCTGCTCTTTTCATTTTTTTTTATCTATCTATCTATCTATCTATCTATCTAATACAAGCTTTGATCATTAATCTGTCTCAGTCGCGCCATTATCTATCTATCTATCTGTCTGTCTGTCTGTCTGTCTGTCTGTCTGTCTGCCTCAATCACTTTCAATCCGTTCGCATCTATCTATCTATCTATCTATCTATCTATCTATCTATCTATCTATCTATCTGTCTGTCTGTCTATCACTTTCTGTTCATATCTATCTATCTATGTTATTACATAATTTTAGTCTACCCATTGCAACATGCATTTTGCACAACATCGTCCTGAGTATGACGATTAACTACATCCACGTCCTGGGTAAGACGATAAACTACATACGCGTCCTGGGTAAGATGATAAACTACATCCGCGTCCTGGGTAAGACGATAAACTACAACTACATCCGCTTCCTGGGTATGACGATAAACTACATCCGCGTCCTGGGTAAGACGATAAACTACATACGCGTCCTGGGTAAGATGATAAACTACATCCGCGTCCTGGGTATGACGATAAACTACATCCGCGTCCTGGGTAAGATGATAAACTATGTCCAGCAGCAAGGCCTCAGATCAGGTTTTGAGGAAAGTGGAACCACCTCTTAATTTCTGTTGTTCCCAGGTTCACCCTGACCCGGGGTGGTAGCACCTGTTAGGGTTCCAGCTATGGGCAAATAGTTAACCCCAAACACGTCCTGGGTAAGACGAAAAACTACGTCCAACAACAAGGCCTCCGATCAGGAGGTTTTGAGGAGCGTGGAACCATCTCTTAATTGCAGATATTCCCAGGTCCACCCTGATCCGTGGTGGTAGCACTTGCTAGTGTCCCAGCTTTGGGCAAATAATTAATCCCCAAACTGGGATCAAAACACTATGGAAGTGTAAAAATAGGATTTAATACCAGTTATACGTTTTTGTAAAAGAAATTACCAGCAATAATTTTTTGAAGAAAAAAATTATTACGTATTACATATACCAGCAATACATTTTGGGAAAAAAAAAAATTACCAACACTAAAAATCTTGTCAGCATTAAACAACCCATTGAGGTTGATATGCCGTAAAACCAAACAAACAAAACCAAACCAATCTGCATAAAAATTATTGAATTTTTGCATAATCTTATTCCTTGTTAATGCACCTAATCAAACCCTGTTTTATTAATCATATAGATGAAACATTTCCAGTTTAAATTCAGTAACGGTACCACGGTGCATATGAACTGATCCACCCTGGTATCTGTTAATCTACCCGATCAGTTACTATACGTCCTCATAATATGCATCTTCTTCCTTCGTCCTTTTCCATCTCTTCCCTACAATCTCATTCAGCAGCCCTCTACCTTGAGTGGCTCTCGGGCTTTGTACTGAGTAAACAATCAATAAAAAAAAAGAAAAGATACAGGTATTTTAGTTTTCCGCGCCAGTAGAATTTACACGTGTCCGGCTAGTACTTAATTAACCTCCAAGGTCTTCTTGGATTAAAAAGATCTAACGACATACCCGCCAGTGATATATTTTATTCTATTTTTTTTTTTTTTACCATTTTTCTAACCCTGTTACATCGGTTAGGAAGCTTATAGGACAGTTGATGTCTAGCTTCGACTAAAGAGAAAGCGTAGGTAGGTAACAGGTACATCGTCAACAGCTGACGTTTGTTTGATAAGAGTGTTCAACTATAACCAAAGTTCCCAACGTGGGACGTGCATCCACCTCGGCGTGGGGGGGGGAGTTTGCGGATTTGAATTTGATTTTATGGGTAGTTGTTAACAGTGATTTTTTTTCTAAACAGTATGTGTAAGTATGAGTGTGTGTGCAAGTTAATATATACGGTGCATATTCAGTATGCAGACATAAAAATATCTGTGTGTATGTATGTACATGTTTAATCACGTATCTACTACTACTACACACACATACACACACACATATATATATATATATATATATATATATATATATATATATATATATATATATATATATATAAAGTGAAATAGATGTCAACACTTAGAGGCGACAGTCTGTTTCATGCTAGATGCAATCGTCAGGCCACCAACTGACGATTCCATATAGCATGAAACAAACTGTCGCCTCTGAGTGTTGACTTCGATGTTCACTTTTATATTTATGTTTACATACGCTCTCTCTCTCTGATATTGAGCACTTTATCCCATAAATATAGCACATCTTATGACTATATTTCTTCATATATATATATATATATATATATATATATATATTTAATTGTATTGATGTGAGTTTGTGAACCTGGGTTTAACGCCCTTTACGGTCGGTCAGACGATATCAGGACTATCACTGGTATTGGGCGCTTTCCAAAAAGTACCGCGCATATATAATATATAAATAATATATATAAAAATTGTATATATATATATATATATATATAGATATATATAGATATAGATATATATATATATGTGTGTGTGTGTGTGTGTGTGTGTGTGTATTATAATTTTTTTAAATATAATTATATGCTCTACTTATGTATTGAGCACTGTTTTTTAAAATAAAACAAAAATACTAAAGACCTTTGGATTATTAACCTAACGACTCTTTCCTTTTTTCTATATATTTGCACACACACGTGCACACACACACACACACACACACACACACACACACATATATATATATATATATACACACATTATAAATACACACACACACACACACATATATATATATATATATATATATATATATATATATATATATATATATATATATAATAAATTTGGATATGTTATCCCGACAGAGTTATAACTTATTGACATTTGGATAAAAGTTCTCTCATCTATTTCCTACCCATTCTGAAGGATTTCCATCCCAAAACTCGGACACTGTAAGCGTAAAATATTAAATGTTAGATGATTTTCTGAAGTCTCTCATTTTCTTTCTCTTTTTAGTCTCGCTCGAGCAACGCCAGCTTGGGAAAAATAATATAAAATGTAATTATTTTAAACACACCCAAATGCATACACACACAACACCTTTTTCGTTATCCATCTGATGAAGCCATATAGGCGAAATGCATTATCAGATATTATTCTCGAAACATACTTTCACGAACATTTTTCCAAATATCAGTAATTTATATATATATATATATATATATATATATATATATATATATATATATATATATATATATAGTTAAATTCCCAGATCAATTCTGTGTACAAGACAGATTGGTATAAAATGACAATTGGAAAAAAATCTTTTTAAATTTGAATTTTTTAATGTAACTATAACAACAAAAACATTTCGATTTCATTTTTGCCTTGAAAAAGTCGTAAGACAAAACGCGTCGGCAAAATTTTAGATTTTTTTTCCAATTGTCATTTTATACCAATCATACATATATATATATATATATATAATTTTTTGTATTCAGAAAACTTTATTCAGTAACTCTCTATCTTGAGCCATGTACTGGGTGAACACTGGTAAAAAAAGAGAAGTATTATATTTTCTAGCTTCTGTGGATATCTTTTTCGATACTCTCATCAGATCAAAGAAATATGACGTCATCAGTCTAGATTTTGTCTTCGTATATTTATATCAAATTCCTATTGTTTAAAGGAGTGATTCCCAACGTGGGGTACACGCCGCACGGGTGTGGGGAGCAATTTTTAAGGGGGTATTCGAGAATGAGTTGTTGGTAGTGTTTCTTTCTTTTCTGGTGAATCTGTGTGAGTATGAGCATGTGTGCGAATTAACACAGACGCTGCATATACCGTATGCATACATCAAAATATTTGCGTATGCATGTATATTCGTAATGTACTGCATATAATCTATATATATATATATATATATGTGTGTGTGTGTGTATTATTTTTTATTATAATTTCTTAGTAATTTCATCCACAGTACTTCAACAATCCTTCCGTTCTTTCATTTTTCTCTTTCATAGATGCCATTTTCTTTGAAAGCTTGTTTAGACCAACTTAATGGCCTTTTAGGCTTCCTTCACGTGATTAGGAGTTCGCTCTTTGAATAATAAGAATTATATGTCACGGGAGGTGGGGCGTCAGGTTTTTAGAGATGCTTAGGTGGGGCATGGCCCCGCCAAAAAAAAAGATGGAAACGACTGAACTAGACAAAGATGAGAAAGAAAGACAAGAAGTATACCGATCAGGTGAACAGGTAAGAGAAACTTAGAAGATGGGATGGAATGGAATTTTTTTTTTCTCTCACATCTGTTCACTCTTTTAGAATTTCATTCTCTAATTCCTTCTTTTTTTTCTTTTTTTTTTCCTTTTTTCTTTTTTTTTCTTTTTTTTTCCTTTTTGTGTCCCACGGGAGACATACTTTAACTTTTTTTTTTTTCTTCTTTTTTCTTCTGGTCTTCTATGTGCCTTATCTCTTGAGACCTTTAGCGATCATGGCTCTCCACATTTACCTGTCCTTTGAAGCCCTTAATAACATCTTTTTTCTGTTTTTCATGGTCTCTATGTGTCCCATGTGGGAGACATACTTGAACTGTAACTAAAATCTGCCTAATATTCTTCTTCTTCTTCTTCTTCTTCTTCGTCTATGCCGTATCTCTTGAGACCTTTAGCGATCATGGCTCTCCACATTTACCTGTCCTTTGTAGCCCTTAATAACATCTTTTTTCTGTTTTTCATGGTCTCTATGTGTCCCATGTGGGGAGAACATAAAACTTGAACTGTAATCTCTTTTGAGACCTTTAGCGAAATCATTGCCTTTGTAGCCCTTAATAACAATATTCCTTCTTCTTCTCTTCTTCTTCTTCTTCTTCTTCGTCTATGCCGTATCTCTTGAGAACTTTAGCGATCATGACTCTCCACATTTACCTGTCCTTTGTAGCACTTAATAACATCTTTTTTTTTTTCTATCTTTTTCCTCTGTCTCTCTTACCTGCAATCTGATTATCAAATTTCCCTGCTTACGGCCGCACCTGGTTGAAACACCAGTTCCCGTGCGATCACCGAAGTTAAGCAAGATCGAGCCCGGTCAGTACCTAGATGAGTGACCACTTGGGAATATCAGGTGTTGTAAGCTTGGATGTGCGGCTGGTGTAATGGATTATGATACGTCATTTTTAATCGGAGATTCGAGTTCCAATTCTTGTTGGGTTCGTTATATTCACTTACGCGCAAATACCCTTGGGAAAAGGCATGAATCCACTTTTCTCCTCACGTCCAGTTCATTAATAAGACTTGTATCGCTAAATCATTGTTATCACAAAAAACTTTTTACAATCTAAAAATATTTTCTGGCTTTAAATAACTTGCAAAGGGTTCATAAGCTGTAGATTTTTTTTTACAGTAAGGTTCATCCTGTACAAAGCCCGATGGCCACTGGAAGCAGAATGTTACGTTAAGGGGTAGTCTCTATGGATATGTGTTATGGGAACTTACCCATAATAATAATGGACTATTCCTGACATTATAAATACTGCGCCTCTCAAGAGCATATTGTAAGACGAGGAGAGATAATTGAGAGCATATTGTAAGGATATTGGAATAGTGATACTTGTCGAGACAACATAGTTCACTCTAACCAAATCTGATAGTCATTACTAATACTTCTACTTCTTTGTATTATATTTCTGTTTGTAATATATCTTTGTATTTGTTGAAACTTGAATAAAGCATGGAATAATAATAATACAACACAAAATGTACTTAAACAAAATGTATTGACACAAGAACGTGTACACAATATTTACAGATAGTTTGGTATATTCTTGGGAAGACTGTTCCTGTAGAATGGGTTAACTTAATCGCAGTCGGGCAGAGTCTCTGGATTGGATCTCTTGTTCCTCCCCCCGTCTTCCCGGTACCAACCCATATTTATATGGTCGGTACTCCACTTATGTAAATTAGATGGATCGTACCACAACAGTATTCCATACCTGTGTTCGTGTTATTCTTTAATTGGTCCTAACCTTGGACCATCACCGTGGTACAAGGAACTTGGGCCATAACAATAGGAGAGGAAGATAACAGATAACTCTAGTCATGAAGACGTTAGGATTGTAATGATCGGGGAAACATCATTTTGGGGGTCTATTCCAAAGAGAAGTGGTCTGCGGAAAGAAGCTGTTTGAGCGGAACTTACTTCTCACCGATAGAATACGGAGGGAATGTGGGTGATTTGATACGATGTAAGTGGCATGGCGTATCCTAGATGTGAAGGTTAGACCTGACAGAACCAACGAATGTTGTTCGTCCGTGCACTTTCCATAGAAGAAGCGATAGAGCGGTCAAAGGTCCGCCACATCCCGCCTGTGAAGAAGAGGTAGGAACGTGGAAAATAATTCTTCTACAACAAGGACTCGGAGACACTTTTGAATTCTATCAAGGCTGGAAAGTGAGAACTAGGGCAGCTTCCGTTAAATATGAAAAGAGTTTCCCCATTTTCGGCTTGATCTTTCTCTTATGAATGAATCAATAAATCAAATTCTTCATGTCGTTTTTCCTCGTTATGCGCCTTGAGAATTTCAACTGTCTATTAAATATACACGTCATTTTTGTGCTGTTATCTGTAGAGCTTCATTGTTGCTCACATGTTCAGTTCATTATATTCTCATCATCCTTCTGTAGGACCTCGTTTCTGTTGTTTTAAGTCTCTTCTTCATCTGTGAGGAGCTGTCCAGCATTCATTGCTATATAGTTCCACTTTTCCTTATACCTAACATCAGAAACAGACGGTTCAAATTTATAAGACACGTAACAAAGAAAGGGAGCTTAGAAAATTGGACACTCACTTGACATATTGATGACAAGTGGGACTGAATAAAGCATCGTATAACCTATCTCACAAGACTGTTGGCAGAACTGGGATTAGAAAAGATAACAAAAATACAATGTTTTACGTCTGACACTTTTGAATTCTATCAAGGCTGGAAAGTGAGAACTGGGTAGATCCCGCCCAAATATGACAAGAGTACCCCATTTTCGGCTTGATCTTTCTCTTATGAATGAATCAATAAATCAAATTCTTAAGATATAGAATGAAGCATTAAAAAAGATAGAATGAAGTTAAAAGCCATTAAAAAAAGAAAGAAAGTAAGAAAGAAAGAAAGAAAGAAAGAAAGAAAGAAAGAAAGCAGGAAACTGTGGAGAGCCATGATCGCCTACGTCTTGAAGAGACACGTCACATTGAGGAAGAAGGAAAAGATTTTGGAACGCTGACATCTTAAATTAAATTTTATTTTTTATTCTCTTGCATTGTTTTACCTTGTCGTTTTTTTTTCCTACTTCTTTTTTTTTCCTTTTTTTTATTCCTTTCTTTGCCATTTTCTTTCTGTATTTTAATTCAACAATTTCTTTTCTTTCTTTTAGTCTCTTTCTTTTTCCTTTTTTTTTTCATTTCGTTTCAGTTTCTTCCTTTTTTTTATTTCTTTTATTTCCTTTAATCTATCTTTCTTTTTCTTTTTCTTTTTCTTTTACTTTCCTTCTTACTCGTTTTCTTTTTTCTAATTTTTTCTTTTCTTTTCCTATTCTTTTACCTTCTGTTTTTATCTCTTTCACTTTCCTTTTTTTTTCTTTTCTTAACTTTCTTTTGTTTGTTTCGTTGTTTTCTTTCTTTTTACCTTTCTTTCTGGTACCTTTTTTCCTCTTTTTTATTTGCTCATCTTATTTTTATTTCACATTTTTATGTGAATCTTGTTTTTTTTATCATTTATCCTTTATTATTTTTATCATTCTTTTCCACCTCTTCCTTAACACCTTTCTTTCTTTGTTTCCTTCTACTTAATTCATTAACATTTTTTCTTTCTTTCAAATTAATTCCTTGTCACACCTATCTATCTATCTATCTATCTATCTATCGTTTCCATTCTGTTCATATCTATCTATCTATCTATCTATCCCAATCTGTTCATATCTATCTATCACCATCTGTTCATCATCATATCTATCTATCTATCTATCTATCTATCTATCTATCTATCTATCTATCTATTTATCTATCTATCTATCTATCTATCTATCTATCTATCTATCTATCTATCTCAGCCTATTCATTACCTTTCTGTCTATGTCAGTCTGTTCTTTATCTATCTATCTATTACAGTCTGTTTATAATCATATCTATCTCAGACT
>CAHIKZ030003432.1:1837500-1882500 GCA_903632075.3 Acanthosepion pharaonis
GTATCAGATTCTCCAAGCCGTCCTTTCACATTACGTGTCCCAGAAATTACAGCTGCCTCTTCCTGATGTTAAGTGTAAGTCTCCTACTTGTTTGCATCCTTTCCAAAACCTCATCTTTGCTCACACATTCGGTCCATGATATCCTTAGCATCTATCTGTAAAACCCTACCTCCGTTGCCTCGAGTCTCTTCTTCATCATTGAAGACACCGTCCAACATTCGCTGCCGTAAAAGAGGACAGACGTCACATAACAGGTCAGTATCCTTTTCCGTGTTACCAAAGAAATGCTCCGGTCTCGTAATACGTTGCCCAGCCTTTGCGTCCTTGGCCATCCCAATACGTCTACGGAGCGTCACACTTACCGTCCACTGTCAAAACGCTCCCAAATAGTTAAACTTCCGCACCTGCTTGATTTAAGGGTTCCCGACCTGCAATTCGCATTTTCGGGCTCTTCAGGGATAAGTAGTGCAAACAGACAAACAAAAAGCTGATAACCACTCTCTTGAGTCTGGACAATGGAGACAATAAGGTAATATAATTTAATTTGATTTATGGTTACCACGTATACTCAGTTTTGTCTTTCTTTCATACATACATATATATATATATATATATATATATATATATATATATATATATATATATATATATATGTGTGTGTGTGTGTGTTGAAACTTGACTAGTGCATGGAATAATAATGCAACCTAAAAATGTACTTAGAACAAAATGTATTGAAACAAGAAAGTGTACACAACATTTACATATAGTCTTTTTGTATGTTCCTGGTAAGACCGTTCCTGGAGAATGTGTTGACTGAGTCGCAGTCAGGCAGAGTCTCTGTTTGAATCTCTTGATTCCTCCTCTCTTCCCGGTACCAACCATATTTATATGGTCGGTACTCCACTATACAAATTAGGTGGATCCTACCACAATAATATATATATATATATATATATATATATATATATATATATATATATAGAGAGAGAGAGAGAGAGAGAGAGCGATGGATAAATTTCGTCTAAATTACACAAAAATGAAAATAACAACGACGACTTATTTTAGCAGATACATTTACCAAAATTACACAAAAATAGCTTCAAATGTTAAAGAGTAAATCTATTCAATAAAATCGCCTTTGGCTTCAACCACAGCCTCCAGACGACTTCGGAATCTTCTGCAACTCTTCTGGGCGGTCTCCTTGTTCAAGTTGGTGAATGCTGCTATAATCCATGCTTTCAGTTCATCTTTGATGTTACAGTGACTTTTGTTGCTCTCTCGCTCAACTACACCTCACACGTAATAATTAAGAGTTTGCAGTCTGGGGAGTTAAGGTTGCTGGATGTAAGGGGTTATGTGACCGCAGAAATTGTCTGACAGCCATGGTTGTGTTCTCCTGCTTCTGTGGAATGTTGTAGAGTCCTGTTGTCAGACAAAGAGTCTTCCGGCAGACATCCTATTTAATCAGTGCAGCACTAAATCCTCAGAACGCTTGATGTAGGCCTCCATGTTGAGTCTGAGGCCCTGTGTGAAGATGAATGGAGGCATAACGTCGCCATCACTAATGATCACTTCGAACACCTTCGTAATCACAATTAGACTCATCCAACTTTTTCCGAATCCTCTGCACTGACTTTAGATTAGCACCCAAACAATCTGAAATATTTATATTGGAGCTTCCGGCGGGAATGGCAAGTAAGACAACATGCCGTTTCTAAATATCTGGCAGAGTGAATTGCGTCATGATACTCTTTTCCTTACAGACGGTACGAAACTGACCCTATTATACTGTTCAGTCGACAAAATCAAAAACAAAGAATGCGCATGCGCGAAATTAAAAATCTGCAATGGCGACAATTTACACATCGCATGTGTGGGTTAGTGTTTATCTTCATAACAGTGTGAATGAATCGTATAATTTTATTTACAATTATGTTCCCAATTACTCTTGCTATCTATACAAAGCACTGTCCACTGCACAGATCTATTGTAACCCGATCTAATCGGACTCACCATTTTATTTTTCAAGGCTTAATCAGATCTTCCTCACGCTCATTTTCTTCACTCTCTTTCAGATTCTTCCGCCTTTCGTTCCAATTTGTCAACAGAACCCCCCATACGAAAGTATCAAATATTCAGAATCTCCGATACCACATTCCTCTTTGACTTATCCAGGGGTTTTTTACGGCCTTTGGTATGTGCGCCTATGGGCTTATCTTGAAATATTTTTTTTCCTCTTTTGATTATCTCGATAGTTTATGAAGTTAGAATGGAATGTTCGATGTATATTTTTTCCCGTTTGGGGATTTTTTTATATCTGAAAAATATAAATTATCGCAGACTGAGAGAAAAAAATATTCGGCGAAATTCCATTTCATTTAAACAATCGAAGAATAGATAGATAGATAGATAGATAGATAGATAGATAGATAGATAGATAGAAATTAATTTGGAAAGAAAGAAAGAACGATAGAACAAAAGAAAGAAGTGATAATGAATTAACTAAAAAAAAGAAAGAAAGAAAGAAAGAAATGGAACATGGAATTAGATAGATAGATAGATAGATAGATAGATGAACAGAATGTGATAGATATGAACAAGCTGAGATAGATAGATAGATATGAATTAATTTGAATGAAAGAAATAAAAAAATTGTAATAAATTAAGTAGAAAAAAGAAAAAACAAGAAAGAAAGAAATGAAAGCAGCAAATTAACTAGTTAGATAGATAGATAGATAGATAGATAGATAGATAGATAGATAGATAGATGTGAATTAATTGGAAAGAAAGAAATAATAATGAATTAAGTAGAAATAAATAAAGAAACAAACAAACAAATGATAATGTATTAAGTAGAAAGAAAGAAAAGACAATGAATTAATTAAAATGAAAGACAGAAACAATAAAATGGAAGCAGTAAATGAAGTAGATAGATAAAGATAGATAGATAGATAGATAGATAGATAGATCAGCTCTTAACCGTTACAAAACTCTTGCCAAAGGTGTAATACACTTTCTCTTTAACTTACCATAATACAGTTTCTCGTTGGATGAAAAGCTGCATTGTTTCTTTTGTGTTTATCTTAATTGCTTCTAGAATCTTATCTTGTACATTTTCCCTTCTTAACTCTCCGCCTCGTTGACTTTGCCGTTAACAATTTTGTGCTAAGCTAACAAGCCAGAAATTTTTCGCGGATCGGAAATTTAGCATAAAATTTTGTGCACATTTATTTTTCCCTGGCGAATTATAAGGTTTACAAGGTTGACGCACTTAATTTGCGGAGGAATTACTTGAAACGTAGAATAATCAACTGCATCTCTAAATAATGTTGGATACATTAAGAAGAAACCAAAGACAGTTGCTAAATCCTGGTTCTAACGCATGTTACGTTTTGTGTCGTATCGGGATCCCACGCTAAACGTCATCTACTTTTGGTATTCGTTTTATTAAGTGTGGCATCTTGGATACAAAGAGGCAGTAGAAAGAATAACGTCACAGGTGGTTGCCTAGCCGGTCGCTCACCTGGGTGTGGGATGCATATCGACGCTTCAGAATTTTTGCGACCCTTTGTTGAACTTGCGTCGTTTTGGGCTTATACTTAAAACCCAGAGAAAAAAGAATGCCCCGCCCAAGAGACGCTGACCATGCTGGCCCTGGCCTTCGCATTCTGTAACACGCAGCAAAAATTCCTTTAAAAGCAAAAACTGTGTGTGTGTGTGTGTGTGTGTGTGTGTGTGTGTGTGTGTGTGTGTGATAGGATGTTGTTTACGCATTTCCACAGTTTTCATCCGATTTCGATGAATTTTTTTGTTTGATAGACAATTCTTCAGTGCCAGTTTTGAGTTAAAATTGTTGGCGACAATGGCTCTCCACTACTTCCTCTCAGCAACGTTTTACTATTTACTATCTGTTCTTGCATATATATCTTGCATAAAAACTTTAATAAAAAATGAATAGTTTAAATTATTACAATAATATTATTTATTATTCAAGTATTCCCTTTTCAGGGCCACCCACCATTCAAATTTTTAACCTCCCCCCATTTTGGGATGTGCCTCAGTTGCACCCAATTGCTGTTAATATTATTTATTTATGGATGGGCTGACTTTAAACTTAAACTGCTTCAATTGAACGGCAAAAATTCCCAGTGATGATAGACCTGGTCAAAGACGGGTTATACTGCTAGCATATATATATATATAGGGTGTCCATAAATTTCGGGTGCACTTTCAAAAATGTATAACTTTTTTTGTATTTGCGATAGAAATAATCTGTAAAAAATGTTATAAAGTTTAATGTACCTAGTTTTAAGCAGAACTAAAATAACTAATGTGATTTCAGACATTACTGTAAATCAGTTGGCAAATGTTTTCCGTGAACTGCAAAATAGTATTACCCTTTGTATTGCTACTGATGGAGGACATGTGGAAACTTAAACAAAATTTCAATAAAACCTTAAAAAATATAGATTTACTTCTTTCTAATCCTTTTTACAAATTATTTCTATCGCAAATACAAATAAAGTTATAAATTTTTTAAAGTGCACATGAACTTTATGGACACCCATATATATATGTTTGTATGTGTATGCGTTTGACCAGTTTTTTCATTGATGATTTCATCATATTAAATTTATGCTTACGTTGATGCAATTACACGTATAATCATTCATTCAAGAGAAGAGTGATTCAATCTGAAAATTCCAAAGAAGCAAAATATATTATTCTACCTACCAACTCTCTCACAACTAAAATTGAAAAGAATTTATCTAAGCTTAACGTAGAATTTGTTACAACTACTTCTGAAACAGTAAAAGGTAAATACTGAACAAGGAATTTACTCTTTTATCTGTAATAATTGCCATAAGGAATACATAGAATACACGTCGATGAATTTTAATAAAAGATTGTACGGACGCAAATTGAATCTTTTACAGACGAACGCACTAAAGGCATTTGTTGCTGACCATAATTTCGATTTAATAAATGTTGCTTTAATTAAGAGTGAAATCTATTTACTAAAACGAAAGTGTACAGAAAGTGCATTAATTACTTGGTTACGCATAGTAAATTTACGTCCAGATTCTTACAACGTTTCACCTTTCTTGGCCCACTTTTAATTCTTTTCCTGAATCATCTAGAGTTTCTTTACCTGGCTTTCCACTCAGAACTGGGGCACCTCGAGGCGGTGTAATGGTTAACAAGTTTGTCTCGCTAGAACAATTACGACTGAGTAGTGAGTTCGATCCTCACTGGGTGCCCAATACTTTCGGCCTTGTGCTACATCTGAGCTACTCTTGGAAAATCGCTATGCACTTAGAACTGAGTCTCTATTGTGTGCTAGGCATATGCTTCCGTCCGCAGTTTCTCTAAACTGGATCCCTAAATTGGACTCCCAGAAAGCAGGTGGAAAATGTGTTCCTGAATTGTCTCCTGTTATTTCTAAACTCTACAATAACTGCTTTGTGTTTTTGGCTGCACATTAAAGAACAAGAATTGCAAAGAAACAATTGACAACAAAACCGAAACAGACTGCTGAAACCATTGAAGGAGGCATAAAAAGGACGGAAAGCTCGGAGAATTTAACACCCACAATAGACGAGGAAGAAATTTCAACCGGGCGATAGGCGAACCTATCTACTCCTATTAAAAGAGATATAAAATTCATTTGGCGTGATAAGTCTAATTTCCTTCCGTTCTGGATATGACCATAAACTGTATCCGGCAGCAAGGCCCCTGATCAGGATGTTTTTTAGAAGGATGGAACCAGCTCTTATTTTTGTTGTTCCCAGGTTCACCTGATCCGTGGTGGTAGCACCTGTTAGAGGGGGCATAGCTATGAGCAAATAGTGACCCCCCCACCAAATACTACATTTTTATAATAAAATGAGAAATACTTTTTTTTAGTAAAATGACAAACGATGCAACTCTAAAAAAAAATATAAGACTATATTTCTATTAGTAAAATTGCCTACAATGCATTTTATAATCTCTCTCTCTCTCTCTCTATATATATATATATATATATATATATATATATATATATATATATAACATAACTTTACTCTGAAAGTATAAAATTATATACAAAATAGCTGGAGTTGAACGTCTAAAATTACGTACAGAATATTTTAGATTTCGCATTAAATAACCCATAGAGGTGTTGATATGCCACTAAACAATATCAACCACCCAACCATTCTAATTTCCTTAAAAACCGTTCTCATGAAACCATTTTACAGTGTAAAGAGAGTTGTCGGGACCGGAGACGAAGTCTCTTATATCCGGGTTTCTCTTATATCCGGGTTTTGTCTATTATATATACATTAACACAGGCTCTAATTTGGGACCAGAGAAAATCTCTCTTATATCCGAGTCTCTTATATCCGGGTTACACTGTACAAAATTTCAACCAACAGTTCGGTCAATGAAAGTAGAATGTTTTCTCAGTGAAAACGGTTGATTTCACAATGACCATCAGGTAGTGATTAGAGTCGCACTTTGTAAACACCTAAAATATACTTGACTTAAAATTTAAAGAACCGATCAGATCCAGTAACAGCTAAATAATTTAAAAAAAAAAATAGAAGGAAGAGAGTTATCCAGATGACAGTATTCCTAAAATCGACTACAAATACTGAGGAAGGTGCTGGAATGGCGACAAAACTTGCCACTTAACCTCCAGTGGAAGTTAGTATTTATTACTGTTGTGGATTCCGAGATGAAATTCGGTCTCCAATGAATGACAAACGCAAGAAATAAAGATAACAAATTAAATGTATTTACACAATAATACAATGGGTAATTGATAGTAAATCCAGGAACGCGGTTAGTCGTAATAATAATAATATAGATATAGATATAGTGTTCGAAGTAGGACTTCCTTAGAGTCTACATGCTTGTAACTGACTTCTACAAGCGGTACCTCTCTCTCTCTCTCTCTCTCTCTCTCTCTCTCTCTCTCTCTCTCTATATATATATATATATATATATATATATATATATCTATATATATATATATATTCTGACTGACTCAGGGTATTTAACGGCAGCAGTCCAAGTAACACTCTGGTTGAGTCCACTTATATGAAAAAGGGGTGGACCCCATAACAATTACTAATTTGAGGAATTTTTTTTTTTTCGATGTGAAAGTGGGTTGGGTTGGGTTTTTAGTGGTATTACGTTAAACAAGAAACATAGGCTCTCCTAAATTTCCCAACCCTTGTGACTAAGATCTGTCTTTTTCTCCCCGCCCCGATCTGCGTTCCATTCGCACAAATTACGTCATGTAGCTGGCTTGCTGTCTTATCCTATCTCTCTCGTTCTTAATACGCCATCTGAGGGTTAGATTTTCCAAACCCTCCTTCCTCGTTTTGTCTCCAAGGAGTTTCAGCTGTTTGTTCCAGATTCTGTTACTTTTGTTGAATTTTTCAAAAAGTCTTCCTTGTTGCTTGCCCGTTCCGTCACTGGAATTCTCAATATCTTTTTATAGAACTACATTTCTGTTGCAGCCAGATTTCTTCTCATTCACGAGGAGATGGTCCAGTAATCACTGTCATATAAGATAATGGATATCACATAGCAATCTTTTATTTTTTTCTAATGATTTTTTCTGTTTCTCAGCGCCTTGCATAGCTTTTGGAATAACTCTTTCGCTAGTGCAATGCGTACTTCGGATCTCGGTGTCACATTTTCCATCCGCTGTTTAAACGCTTCGCAGATATTTAAACTTTTGTACTTGTTCGGTGTTAACATCTCAAATTCAGAGTTAGCTTCTTGAGCTTTTTCTCTTGCCGATGGCCATATTTACTATCTTCTTCCAATAGACGAGGAACAAGAATTGCTTCAGCTGTCGTAGGGTTTCCCTACGGAGACATCCCAGGCGCCAGAAAGTAACTCTCGTCAACCCCTCCCCTTGAAAGAGCCTGCAGCATCCGTCACCCCGCGCTGAAACTGTGCATAAGAATTGTAATCTAGCACAAAAATGTGTTTTCTCAATTAGTGAGTACCGTTTTTTTTTATTTTATTTTATTTTTTTTACTGATGGTTCACCCAATATAAAGGCCCAAGAGCCACTGAAGGTAGTGAATTTTTTTTTTTAAGAATTTCACTCCAAGCAAGGCGGGAGTGCCACTAGCACGCAGTGGGGTGGGGGTCATAGAGTGAAAGTGAGAGAAAAGACTCGACATAGATGGGATTAAGGAAATGATAAAAGATGAACGGGGATCAAGGCATTAGAAGATGACAATTGACGTTGCATTTAATTTTTGAAGATTTTTTTTTTATCACTTTCCGGTATTAATGGCGGTTTCCTTCCGAAACTAATATTTAGTGTGATCTGGAATGTTAACATCTTGATAATGTCATTATTTAATCTCCAAGTTATATATGTTACCCATTTTAGATATTGCTGTTGTTGGTAGTCCTCAAGTGATGTGGTTTTTGTTATTTGGTACAGTTCTTTGTTTATGATTCTGTAGCGCCAGTGCACAATGAAGTGCATTATTTCGTCTACGACAAGCCGGGTTTCATTGCCCATACTTGTGAATATATATAGAAAAAAAAACTGGTAAAATTCTTACGTCATCTCGGCGGGAGATTAGGAGGGGCTGTCTGCTAAAGCGACCAGCGGGACCCTAACCTTTGTTAAGCAATAGAATAAAGAACGTTTTAATCTCACCATAGTGGGTTGCCATTACACTGGCTACTTTCTCGTTAGTCATCTTGTTTACTGAAGCCTGCTTAATGAGACACAAATAATGGCGTAGGAAGATCGCAGCCTATAAGTCTATTTACCAAAGTGCATGCAACTTTTCTGATATATATATATATATATATATATATATATATATATATATATATAAAGTACATTTCGTTGTGTGTAGGCGCGTGTTCGTTTTATTTCTTATATATATATATATATATATATATATATATATATATATATATATATATATATATATATATTTGTTGTTTACGCTAAAGGGGGAAATCGAGAAGGAGCATCCGGCCCCACATCTCTACTTAAACCCAGTGCTGTCGAATTCTATGCTGGCTAGAATAAGCATCTGGGTTTTGAAGCCCTAAGAGTGTTTTTGTTATCGCCATCTTTAGAAACAGAAACGTAACCACATTCTAAAGAACACATTAGAACCACACCAACGCAATTTCAACAAGCACATCCCAACACTTTCCATAGATGGAAATCCGTTTTGAGTACCTTTTTTTTTCTCGTCTTTTCATCTTAAGAAAGGCGATAAAGTCACTAAAATGCAAGGGGTCACTGAGAGCCAAAGAAACTGAGAAGAAAGAAAGAAAGAAAAAAAAAAGAACAGTATCCAAGGAAGCAGACGACAATGAATGCTACATTTAAATTTTTGAACATCAAACTTATCTAGAAAGCAAGAAGCCGGAAAAGAACTCCACAAATTTCAAGAAAAGAAATTGTTAACGAAGCTATTGAAACAGAATGATGAGACCTAACTACCAATCTAGTACTGCGCTTACATTCATAAAGTATAGTTACAAAAGGGGGAAGCTCATCAGAACAATAACCATAAAAACATTTATAGAAAAAACACAGGGAACATTTTGGTTATATTACAGTATTGGGAAAGTGACTGAAGCCGAGATAACAGGTCAGAACCGATAATATTGCAGATTCTTTTATCAAGAATCGCTAACTACATAGTAGAAATACCAGCCCAGAACTTACGGTTACATTTAGCAATTTCAAAGGAAAGATAGTGAGACCTAACTGGTAATCTAGTACTGCGCTTACATTATGAAGTCGAGGGGTCAAAGCGGAAAGATCATAACGATTGCCATGAAAATATTTTTTAGGAAAGTTACGTTATAGCGGTTGGAAAATGATTGAAGCCGAGATGACAGATCAAGAAAGATGGCACTGAAGATTCTTCTTTAAATTTTGTCAAGAATTTCTAGATACATAGCAGAAGCACTGTTGCATAGCCCACCCTCTTTACGAGTGGTCCTTATCAACGGTGCCAATTCGATAAAATGTAGCATCTTCTCTCTCGGCCGGTGATCGCTCGATGTTTTGGGCAGTAATGACTGACATCAAACACGGAGAATTTTAACTTATCTATTTTATTAATGTCAACATGTAATAACTATCCAGTGGGGGGGTCGGTACCCTCACTGGGGAGCTGTTTCAGACACGAAACAGAACACGTCTACATCTCATGACGATAAAGAAACAATTCGCTTAAAAAACTTTCTCTAGCTATCATTCCCACGCTAGCTCAGCCAATCAAAATCGACTTCTTTATCATGTCTTACATCTGACCCCGAAGGTCAACCACCGGAAGTCAGATACACTTCGCCTTAAAAATAATAGTCCGCTAAGCTGTTATTTAATGTACTAAAGGTTCTTCAAATAATGACTTAGCGATACAAGACTTACTAATTAACCCATACCTGGGGGGGGGAGAAGAGTTGGATTCATACCTCTCCCAAGGGTATTTGTGTGTAAATGAATATAAGGAACCCAAATAGAATATTGCACCATCCACACATCAAAGCTTACCGTTCCTGGTGTTCCAAGCAGTCACCCATCTTAGTACTGACCAGGTTCGATGTTGCTTAACTTCGGTAGCCATTAACTGGTAAAATAGCTTCTGGTGATGGCTTTTCTTTTCCATTCGCCACGAATTGAAATTGAGAATTTTCCTTCTCTTATGCTGGTTGACATCTCAGAATAGGGAACTTAGTGTACCCTTCTATTTAAACACTAATTAGGAGGAAAACACACAGATTTATTTATGCCTTTCTCGAAAGAAAAGTGAAAGTAAACTAGTTCAGAATTTGAACTTGGATTCCGTCGCTTTCTTCCAACTACTGACCACGGTAGGCTGAAGTCACAAGCCTTGGATGGCAGCCAGTCTAGGAGAAGGACATCTCTAAATTCAAAATCACATGGAAACGGCAACGAGAAACCAGTCCACTATCAATTCCAAGAAGTCATAATTAAATGACAATTCATGGATAATGTAGAAACGGGATCTGTGGAGAGCCATGATCGCCAACGTCCTGAAGGCAGGCCTTTTAAATATGAATAATGAGTTGGAATCAGATATTGATCAAATATGGATCGGAATCCGACAGAATGATAAGATATAGAACAAGTAAATTTTTTTATCAATCTAACATTTTATTAAAGCTTTGTCAGAGTTTGATCTGTATTTCAAATAACTGTTTATTTACGACATATGAGACGAGGTATCCGCATCAACTGTGACCTTAGTCCGTTCAGCCTAGTTGCAGTATAAACTACAAGTTGGCTCTGTGTGTGTTGAAGAAACACAAATGATCCTGAGAAAGTTATAGAATAACATTTCTGCTGCCTCCAATTTTTTTCTTGTCCGTGGTGAGATTGTCTAGCATTTAACATATAAGATGATAGACACCACATAGCAATTTTGCACTCTTTTCTTTGTAACGAAATTCTCCTGTTTCTTAATACCTGACTAACTCTGAATTCAAAACTCGATATGACCCTGGTACGTACTTGAAGGTCTGATGTATATAGTTACAGTATAAACCAAAGTTTGGCTTTGTAGGCGTTAAAGAAACACAAATGTGACATGCTGAGAAAAGAGGAGCCATGTAGAAGATGAGAAATTACACTGATTTACAATATGCCTTCAAGTCGAAACAGCAATGACGATGATGAATGGAGGTCAGAGTTCAAATTCAGAAGAAAATCCAGAATTTTGAATTCTAATTTTTAAAGCAGGTAGCCCCCCACTCCAGACTTAGACATGAAATATACGTATCCATTTCTCCATTTCGTCTCCCATTTGTACGGATTAAATAGCAGAGCAAATTAAACTCGCTAGCCGTGGTTAGCTACCAGTATAGGAGAGGAATAATTGAATTCAAAACTGGATGTTACCCTGGTACTTGAAGCTTAACTAAGATCCGATGATCTTATCGTTATCATAGTTACTTTATAAAACCATTAGTTTTATTATAAACCACAGGTTGTCTCTGTATGTGTTGAAGAAATACAAATGGCCTTGATAATGTTGTAAAACAACACTTCTGCTGCCTCTAGTTTTTTTCTTCACTCGGGGTGAGATTGTCTAGCATTTAGCATATTCTGGATACCACATAGCAATCTAGCACTCTTTTTTTTTTTTTTTTTTTTTTTTTGTAATAAAATTCTGTTTTTCAGCGCCTTGCTTAGTTTTTAAGTTTGGTAAGTCCGTAAGGATCGAAATTTTAAAAACTTAATTTAGCATCTGTAGGTATTTAAGGAGGGCAAATTGTGATCTCTCTCCATGGTTGGCAACCAGTCTAGGCGAAGTACAACTCTAGTGGGGTACATGCATGAAGTCTAACAAAGGTCCGCTCAGTATAGTTGCAGTATAAACCAGAGTTTGGCTTTGTGGGTGTTAAAGAAACACAAATGTGATATTCTGATAAAAGAGGAGCCATGTAGAAAATGAGAAATTACACTGATTTACAATATGCCTTCAAGTCGAAACAGCAATGACGACGATGAATGGAGTCCAAATTCAGAATTTGAACTCTGACCTCCAGAAGAAAATCCAGAATTTTGAATTCTAATTTTTAAAGCAGGTAGACACCCCCCACGACTTAGACATGGAATATACGTATCCATTTCTTCTCCCACTCATACGGATTAAATAGCAGAGCAAATTAAACTCGCTAGCCGTAGTTGGCTACCAGTATAGGAGAGGAATAACTCTGAATTCAAAACTGGATGTTACGGTGGCACGTACTTGAATTTGTATTTCTTCAACACATACAGAGCCTTAGTCCGATGAGTATAGTTGCAGTATAAACCACAGGTTGGCTCTGTATGTCTTGAAGAAATACAAATGGCCCTGAAAATGTTGTAAAACAACACTTCTAATGCCTCTAGTTTTTTTTCCTTCACTCGTGGTGAAATTATCTAGCATTTAGCATATTCTGGATACCACATAGCAATCTAACACTTTTTATTTGTTTGTAATGAAATTTTCCGCTTCTCAGCTCCTTGTTTTGGTTTGTTTTCTTTTGTTTTACGGCATATCAATGTCAATGGGTCATTTAATGCCGACAAAATTTTTACTGCTGATAATTTTCAAAAAATGTATTGCTGGTAATTTTTTTTTTTTTTTCAAAATTGTATTGCTGGTAATAATTTTTACAAAGTATTCTGGTATTAAAACCTATTTTTACATTTTCCTAGTGTTTAATTTGGGTGTTAACTTTTTACCCATAGCTGGGACCCTAACAGGTGCTACCACCCCGGGTCAGGATGGATCTAGGAACACCAGCAATTAAGATCTTGTTCTACGCTCCTCAAAACCTCCTGATCAGAGGCCTTGCTGTTGGATGTAGTTTATCGTCTTGCCCAGGACACGGATGTAGCTTATCGTCATACCCAGGAGGCGGATGTAGCTTATCGAAATTTTACAAACTTAATTTAGCATGGTGCAGCAAAAACGCGATAAGGTTAGGCAAGCAAGTGCAGGGACGGCAGCATATTTTATAAAGGGTACTTAAATCAATAAATACATAGAAATATCAAATATTACATTCTGTTCTAGCATAGTGAAAGAGCTTAAATACAGATAAATATTTAAACTTCTATCAATATAATAAACAAACGTAACTAAGACCCGCTCAGCATAGTTGCAGTATACACATCAGGTTGGCTCTGTGGGTGTTGAAGAAACTCAAGTGGGCCTGAACAGATGGCCATTCTTTAAAACAAGCAGACATGTTGATTATGAGAAGTCACACTGATTTGTCGTGTGCTTTCAAGTCGAAAACAACTCTGACGGGGCTAACTTTCTTTAATCAAACCTTTATTAATGAAGGACTGCTGTCAAAACACACCCACACGTGAAATTGTGGTAGTTTTTTTATTTTACAATTCACACTCACATGGACTGCAACCAAAGACCCAGAGCAGGTAAACGACTAGATAAATAATGCAACATAACATAATACAGGCCTTCGGAGACGAACGGGTGCCCACTAATTGCATATTAACTCGCACAGGCAGATAACTACAAGGCTGTATCTAATTACAGAAGCAATTAGGCTCACACGTGAACAACAGAAAAGCAATAAATTACAATTAAATACAGATAATCGTGTTTCGTAACTATTCTCTTATAAAAACGTACATATAATTATTTATGAATCTTTAACAATCAGCAAACATCAAACTAACATTTAATAAATAGATTCAGGAAAGGTTAATTGATTTGGAAAAGATACTAAAATAAACCTGAACTTATATTAGGAGCAAACGTCCTGCATACGTATAGAAAATAATTTCAGTAAATACACAAAAGTAGAAAGGGGGTGTACGACAAGGATGTGTCTTCTTATCAGACTTATTTAACATTTACAGCAAGGTGATCCTGAGAGAACTAAAAGTCCTATCAAGATTTATTATTAACGGGCACAATCTTAAAAACATAAGATATTTTTATGATGTCAACGAAGACCCGTTGCTACTTTTTATGTCAACGAATACTCGCTGTCACTTTCGTAATGCTCGTTGTAGTAAAGACTTTGTAATCGCAGATACAACTATAGTGACGCCGTTGAACAATACTGGTGTCAGATGCCTTTAACTAACACTCACACAAATAGTACTTGCTGGATAATACTAACTCGACAAGTAACCCGTATAGTGATCCGAAAAGAGGAATAGTATAGTGAATAGAGTAGAGAAATAGATAGATTAGAAATGCAGATCCGAATAGTATAGAGGATAGACTAGAATTGCAGATACTTTATATATCACGCGACCTTCCATAGATGCATTTCCTCTATGGTCACGTGATCTACATAAATCAATAATGGGATCGCCTGTGTTTACTCACTGGCGATCTATGTTCAAACTCAAGTGTCAGCAGCGACACCTTATTCCTCCTATATAACCGATATGCAGACACGGAAAGAAAGCTGAAAGAACTGTTAGAGAAGGTAGAAAAGAAAAGGGAAAGCGAGAAGAAAGGACTAAGCCTTAATAGCAAGTAGACAGAATATGTGGTTGTTAGCAAAAGGGACAGACCAAGATGCGGACTACAAATTGGGGATGGCAAAATCAAGCAAGTAAAAAACATTTAAATATCAGAGATATTGAAATCCGAAGACTCTTTACAATGGCGAAAAGGTCTTCCAAAAGCTAAACAAAATACAATAGAATCCCTGACAACCGGACTAAGAAGTCCTTTCGTATATAAGGAATTGGTTACAAAGTCCGGATATAAGGGATTCCGGATATGAGGGATTCCGGATATGAGGGATTCCGGGTATGAGGGACACTAAAACGAACAAGCTGATCGCTGATGTTTCTTTATACAGTAGAATCCCTGACAACCAGATTAAGAAGGCCTTCCAGATTTGAGGAATTGGTTACAAAGTCCGGATATAAGGGGTTATATTTAGATTAAAATAAAAGGACTGAAACCAGGTTTCACATTTATTTTCAATGTTTTATAGTAAAAAAAATTAGCTAATGTTGAGTGAAATATAACGGAATTGATTTTAAGGAAAAAGAAATAAATGATGTAATGTTAATGAAAATTCATTAAATCAAGTATGTCATGTATGCAAAACAAATAATGTAACGAGGATTTTTTTAATCACTGTTGCATGATGATTCTTTCTCTTTTAATGTCATTCTCAACTTTTTTCGCATTTCGTTTTGCTTTTGTTCTTGAATATTTTAAACGAGAGACACTTTTTAACTCTGTGTTCGTTATTGCAATTCTCATAGCTGAATGCTGGCTTTCTTTCCATAAAACTGACAACCTTTTCCATTGCTTTTTCAATTTCAGTCCAGGTTTCATCAAAATCGTGTTTTTTTTTTGTATTTCCTTTTTCGTTGTGACAGTGTGAACACTGGAGAATAGTTTTTCGGAAGATTTTATTTCATGCAATGTTGACTTTCCTATGTTGAACTCAGTCATTAGTTACAATGAACTTTCACCAGCGTCTAGTCTGTTTAAACTTTCCACTTTTTGCAATAACTCCAAGGTTGTTCTTTTCCTCTTATTCCCATCATCTTTTGCATCAATACAAGCCATTAGAGTAAAATAAGCCTAAGCAATTATCCAAAGTAAATTTCATGAAAAAAAGAAATTTCAAATCAGTTACATATCACCCAAACAGTTGAAATATACACATCAAAATCATGTCCGGATATGCGCGATTCCGGATATGAGGCACTCCGGATATGAGTGATTCCGGATATGAGGGATTCCGCATATGAGGGATTCCGGATATGAGGGATTCTGCATATGAGCGATTCTGCATATAAGGGATTCCGGATATGAGGGATTCCACATATGAGTGATTTCGGATTTAAGGAATTCCACATATGATGGGTTTCGGATAGGAGGGATTCTGCATATGTGGGATTCCGCATATGTTGGATTCCGGATATGAGGGATTCCGCATATGAGGGATTTCGGATTTGAGGATTCCGGATATGAGGGATTCCGCATATGAGGGATTTCAGATTTGGTGATTCCGGATATGAGGGATTCCGCATATGAGGGATTCTGTATATGAGCGATTCTGCATATGAGGGATTCCGGATATGAGGGATTCCGGATATGAGGTATTCCGCATATAAGGGATTCTACTGTATTAAGAAACAAGAAAATTTCGTGAGAAACAAAGAGTGCTGAAGTACTATGCAAATAAAGGACCTCCTATTTACCAGTGAGTGTTGGACAATCTTACCATAGATGAAGAAACAGAAACGTATCTCTACTACAGAACATGTGATTAACAATGACGTCTTAAGAAAAATGGAAACAAATTGATGCTTCCGCTTAGAATCTGGAAAAAAAAAAGACAATTGAATTTTCTAGAACACATAATGAGTAAACATGGTTTGAATAATTTGACACTCTGAGGACATACTGAAGACGGGGGCAGAGACTGATCGAAGGTAACTTCTTTCTTACGAATGGAATACGATGAGAATGTAAATGATTTATCTAAGTATACGCTGTACTTCAGGTCTTATCTGCCAAGGGCTGAACTGGTGAAAATAGGGGATGTAGTCCGCCAAAACATTTCTCCATGGAAACAGCAATAGGGAAGCGAGAGGCTTGCAATGCTTTGTCTGTTGTGGCGTGAAAAGCAAATCCTCGCCCACAAGGCCGGTCAGCCGCTTGGGTACTCTGGATATGAGGGATTCTACTGCCGAATCTTCGGCAGTTTCAGTCTTCGTATAACAGCAATGCTCTATTTTCGGCTGAATCTGACTCTTGTAACGATAGAGCAGCCACGATTTGCCCTAACACACAAATAAAATGACATATATACATATATTAAAATAATTGTCAAACTTTTCATAATACATGATGTCATTTGTTTACGTTAAAATACGCTTCGAGCCGATATGAGCGTTCGAGAAAAATCATGGGAAATTTGTAGTTTAAAAACAGTAATTTGACTTTGCTAACCAGACGCTTCCACTTTAGCTAAATGGCAAAGCGTCTGGCTATATGACCGTTCCGTGTAGAATACAGGTTCGATTCCAGTCGGAGGACACATATTTCTTATGAAATTTCTCGAACATTCAAAACGGTAAATGTTGTTAATACCGTTTATTATAAACAGAACATTTACTTGAATATCTGTATCTATAAAAATAACGTATAAACAGAAAATATATTAAAATATATAAGTCTACTAGGAATTTTTTTTTCTTTTATAGGGATTCTCGAGCTAAACCAGTCGACACTAATTTCCCTGATTAAAAAAATACAAAACTTACGGCGGTCTGGCAACTCAAACACGTATATCTAATAAAAAATAGCGTTTATAATAATGATATCGAATGAAAATATCCTCTATTTAAAACTTTTTTATATATATATATATATATATATATATATATATATATATATATATATATATATATATATATATATATATATATATATAAATAAAAAGAAAGAACAGTAAAATATAAAATCCGGTGTTCTTATAGATATTTTTATTTTTACAAAATAGTGCTCAATGTAAATTTACAGAGCATTAATATTATAAATTAATTGATTTAAAAAATATGGTTATTTTCGCTACACAGTTCCAACCATGTTTCAAAAATTGAAGCTAAAACCCTAATTTAATTTTGCAATTAAATTAAAAGCATTAGTTCCATTTCATCTTCAAGCGAATTTTGGAGTAACTTTTAAAAGTTACTCCAAAAATTCGCTTGAAGATGAAATGGAACTAATGCTTTTAGTGACCTATATATATATATATATATATATATATATATATATATATATATATATATATATATATATCAGGTCATCCCATAAGTTCTCCTAATTTTAACTTTTGTTAAAATGAACGAAATTTAAAAGAGTATTTTATAATGTCTAATGGAGCTGAACATTATTTTTTATGTTTAGATGCATTTAAACTGGTCAAATTTTATTTCAGAGAACAATAAAATTAAATTTTGTCTGATTAAAACCCTGCTAACATGGAAGTACCCAAGAATCATTTGAGGCACACAATGCTTTATGAGTTCAAGAAAATAAACTCAGCAACCGAAGCGGCTAGAAACATTCACTCAGTTTATGGAGAGGAATGTGTGAATGAAAGAACTTGCAGAAGATGGTTTGCAAAATTCAGAGGTGGAGATTTCACCCTTGAAGATGAAGATCGAATCGGACGTCCAGTTGAGTTTGATGAAAAGCTTCTTGAAGCAGCCCTTGAAGAAAATTCTGCTTTATCAGTTGAGGAATTGGCAGTGGTTCTCAGTTCAAACCATACAACTGTTCATCGTCATCTTCAACAACTTGGAAAAGTTCCTAAACTTGGAAAATGGGTGCTTCATGAATTGTCTGAAAACAACCTCAAATCCCGAGTTGACATCTGCTCTTCTCTCTATTCTCGTCAACTTGTTTCAACTTTTTTGAATAGACTTGTGACTGGCGATAAAAAATGGATCTTTTATCGAAATGTTAAGCGTCGTAGACAGTGGCTTGGTAAAGGGGAAGGACCCCAGCCACAGCCGAGAAGGTAACTTCATGGGCAAAAGGCTCTTCTTTCAATCTGGTGGGATCGCTAAGGAATAATCCACTTTAAATTCTTACCACCTAATGCAACAATTAATGCTCAAATATTCTGTCAGCAATTAGAGCGTTTGAACCAAGCTTTGAGGAAAATTTGTTTCGTAGCTTACAGAATCATTTGGAAGATACAGCTTTTGTAAAACAGGAAGAGGTTAAAACTGACATTTGTGAGTTCTTCGAATCAAAGCCAAAAGAATTTTACAGTAATGGAATTAGTAAGCTTGTTAATAGATGGAAGGAAGTCATAGATAATCAGAGAAATACATTGTTGATTGAATCTCTAATTAAATGTAACATTTAGTCACTTGTGTTCTTTATTCAAAATTCGGACAGAACTTATGGGATGACCTGATATATATATATATATATATATATATATGCACACAGAGGTTTACAGAAACGCGCACACAAACACAAACATACATTAATAGTTTCCAGCACGTGCTGGTGTTATATATGTATTTCAACTACTTTTTACATGTTTTCGTAAGTTTGTAAAAAACAATTTTTCTTAATATAACATTGTAAGCTGTCGAAACCTGTTGCAATCGACTGTTTTCGATCCAAATCAAATCGATTTTCAATAATTTTAGATGTTTTTAAATGTTTTCAAACACCAAATTTTTTATGGTATCAAACATTAGTTGAAATTGCCATAAATGGCGTCTATTTCTACTACATTTTCCATGTTTTCATAAGTTTGTAAAATATTTTTAATGTAACTTTGTGCAAGCTGTCGAAACTTGTTAAAATCAGTTGTTTTCAATCGAAAATAAATCGATTTTAAGTGTTTTCGAAATTTTGCAAATACCATTTAATATACTGTTGTTTAAGCTATCAGGGATCGATGTAAAATAACAGAAATAACATTTATATTAAGAACTATACATTTTGTCTGGCACAAATTTCTCTCTCTCTCTCTCCCCCTTCTACCTCTCCCTTCTATTTCTATTTCTCTTTCTATCTCTCTCCTTCTCTCTCTCTCTTTTGAAGCTAAATTTAAGGGGGTCGCATCAAAGACGAGATATAAAATTAGCGTATGTACTCCTGGCTCTGACTCCGCTGTTGACCAAATTATATATCCATTTACTGTAGTCAAATTAGCTTCAAAATTAGGTCTTCAAATGCCGTATGATACGCGAGTATATACGATACATATTTAACTTCTTCCTCTATAACACTATAACAATATTCATAAAGAATTATCCTATACACACACACACACACACATACACACACACATATATGTATATATAATATATATATATACAGGGTGTCCATAAAGTTCGTGTGCACTTTAAAAAAATTATAACTTTATTTGTATTAGCGATGGAAATAATCTGTAAAAAATGTTATAAAGTTTAATGCACCTAGTTTTAAGTATAGCTAAAATAACTAATGTGATTTCAGGCATTACTGTAAATCAGTTGGCAAATGTTTTCTGTGAACTGCAAAATCATATTGCCATTTGTATTGCTAATGATGGACGACATGTGGAAACTTATATAAAATTTCAATAAAACCTTAAAAAATGTAGATTTACTTCTTTCTAATCCTTTTTACAAATTATTTCTATCGCAAATACAAATAAAGTTATAAATTTTTAAAATGCACACGAACATTATGGACACTATATATATATATATATATATATATATATATATATATATATATATATATATATATATATATATATATATATATAATTATTTATTTAAAAATATGATTCCAAATAAATAATTATATTTATGCTCTACTTTTGTATCGAGCACTATTTTTAAAAAATAATAACTAAAATACTAAGGAACTTTTGGATTATTTACCTAACCAGTTCCTTCCTATTTTCTATATATTTTCATATATATATATATATATATATATATATATATATATATATATATATATATATATATATATATATATATATGAGTAGCGAGTCTGATCCCCAAATGTTACTCAATACTTTCGGCTTTCTGCCACATTTGAACTATGCTTTACAGATTTCTATCTCTGTATATATATATATATATATATATATATATATATATATATATATATATATATATTTGGGTGTGGATATGCGTGTGCTAGATTATATGGTATATCTGCCTGAAGTAAATTAGAAGGGAGTCAAAAAAATGTGTATTTTATGTATATTAACAGATGCTCAGTCGAGATAAAGTCCTGGGTGGACGTCATCCCGTCCTCCCATCAACTTACTACAAACATTAGGAATGTTTGCGGATCTGCTTCCTATTCTTTCTACTTTCAATCAATGACGAGTAAGTTAAAGAAAGAGTTGTGCTATTAGGAGAACAACGTGAGAGTTAAAGAAAAAAAGAGCAAGAAACGAGAATAAAAAAAAGAAAGAAAAAAACCCAAAAATAAAGAGCAAAGTTAAACTCTGTGATATGGCGATTTTCTAGATGTAGTTAGGGTGTGGCCCAAGCCCGAATGTATGACGCACCCGGTGAGAATCGAACTGACTGCTCAGTCGTAATTGCTCTAGTAAGACAAGCTAGCTAACCATTACACCATATCGATATATCCTGGTGATTTTCTAAGCATTTCTACCGAAAGTATTGGGGCACTCAGTGGGAATCGAACTCACTACTCAGTTATAATTCACCTCGTAAAACCAGCTTGCTAATCATTATACCACGTCAGTTATGGCGAAAATTAAATCCATATGTTTTTTGAAACACGCGTCAATGTACTTATTTATTTTGATTAATTTATTTTGGCAAGAAACAAACTTTAAGAACGGAGACAAATTTTTTTGAAATCTCAAGGAAAATTTC
This sequence comes from Acanthosepion pharaonis, assembly GCA_903632075.3. Taxonomy (NCBI): domain Eukaryota; kingdom Metazoa; phylum Mollusca; class Cephalopoda; order Sepiida; family Sepiidae; genus Acanthosepion; species Acanthosepion pharaonis. Next base: position 1,859,408 of record CAHIKZ030003432.1, read on the forward strand.
CATAACATTTTTTTTCCAACTGCAAAGAAAATGAAACATTTTTGTAATTTCTTCATGTTTAAAATGAAGATTCATTGCACTCCGACAACTGAAAGTAATTTTATAATTATAATTATTAATTTCAATACATAACACACACACACACTATATAATTTTCTCTTATTTAAAATACAAAACAACTAATTTGGGTGCTAATTTAAAAAAAAAAGCATGGGTACCTGAAACTTTTGAACTGTAGTATATATATATATATATATATATATATATATATATATATATATATAGGTTTAGGTAAATAAAATAACTAGATATTAGCAACCGTATGCTCGCGTGCTGGCGTGCATACACAGGTAAGCAAATAAACAATTACCAAATTTTTCCATGAGGTGTAAACATAATAGTGCTCCATGTGGTTAGACAGACCTAATATATATACAGTGTAACCCGGATATAAGAGACCCGGATATAAGAGAAACCAGGATATAAGAGAGATTTTCTCTGGTCCCAAATTAGAGCCTGTGTTAATGTATATAAAATAGACCAAACCCGGATATAACAGAAACCCGGATATAAGAGACTTCTTCTCGGATCCCTACAACTCTCTTATATCCGGGTTACACTGTATATATATATATATATATATATATATATATATATATATATATATATATATATATTAATAAATATACATATACCTACGCTCGTGTCTGACGAGTTGGGTAACCAAAGAAATGTACAAACCTACCCTCCCTAAATTTAACCTCTTTTTCCAACGTAACTCATAATTGATACAACAATAGTTAATAATTATTCTCTTCGTATCACTTTCCTAAGTGGGATTTCCAAAGAACCGCTATTTTGTAGAACAAACTCCCGCGTGGATACTTCCTATAGCATCATAATCCTAACCACTTCATATAGCGTCAATAGATATTTATCCACCATATCCTTGTAACTTTCACTTTCTACTTCCATCTATTACACTCCTATCGCATCTCACTAATAACCCTCTAACCTGAGTGGCTCTTTAGCCTTGTATTGAGTGATATTTAATAAAAAAAATATCTAAATAAATGAATAATTCAAATGAGTAGTGTAAAGTAGTGTATTCATTTTTTTTAATTCAGTTTAATTTAGTTTCCTCCAGACTGGTTACCAACCAAGTCTAGTGAGCTTAGTTTACCCTGCTATTTAACCCGTAGTTGATTGGGTAGAAAGAATGGATTCACACTTTGGGCTGGTGTGAAGAATTGGATATATACTCGTGTGAAATCCGAATTCACGTATAGTGCGACCCTCATTTTTTTTTTTTTTTTTTTTTGTATAATTTTAATCATTCCAGAAAGAAAAACTTATGTATTGTGCAACTGTTCACCGAAAAATGCATGATTTTTAGCCTCTTCAAAAAAATTACCTGTGTATTGTGCAAGCGGTCACCGAAAAAATTACCCGTGTATAGTGCAATCCCCTATTTTTTACGTTAAAAAAAAAACTCGCTTTATAGTTGAGTTCATCCAGTAATTATAATTTAAACATGAATTAAAAATATTTATATTGCCAGTTTAAAAGCTGCCTTATCAGGCGACATTTAAGCTGGGTTTGAGACTCCCTAAGTCTTTGCATATTCTCAGCATTGGAAGTTCTCCTGGATGCCGTTTGATTATTTGAACGGGTCTTTCTTTTTCTCGCTGCAACCTTGGCTCTTTTGATTTCAATCTGGTCCACTGTTGGCGGAGATTTCTTTTTGCGGGGCATACTGTTGCCGTATGTGATAGGCAACAATAAACTACAGAAGAACTCAAAATTGATTGCTGCATTTATGTATTGCATTAATATTTAAACTTACCTTTTAAAAGTTCAACGATAATTCTTCTACCGCCACTTAATCTAAACACAATTTGATGTACGTAGATCCTTATTTTTCGTACAAACAATTATTTTTATTTCATGGGTGGCTTTCACTGGGTTTCGAATTTAATGTCATTTATTCCCAAATTTATAAAAATTGTTATCGTACAAACAAACTCGTCGCAAAAATCACTTAAAAAAATCGTCAAAAACAATCGTAGTAATGAAAACTTGGGAATCCAAAATTTCAGGATTGGAGGTCCTCGTCTGGCCCGGAATGTTTTTAATTTGTTCACGGCGTCGACCTGATTCCCAAATAGCATGATATGTTGGACTACGGTCTCTAGGAGTAAAGTTGGAAAAGTGTGACACACCGCCATTGGCATTTATTTATATAGATGGAAATACCCCGGCTACGAATAGAAATACATTGTGTATTATTTTCTTTAGAAATACATTTCTAAGATGGATTTTAATTGATCAGCACATAAAAAAAGAGCATTTCAATCCCCAGAGAGTCTTGAGTTACTAGGGAATATGGAATGTGTGTCAATTATAAATTGTTTTCATTATACTGAGTTTTTCATTATTGACGGCAGGAAAACCGCGCCCTGTTGATAAGGAAGAAACCAGAGCCGATTGCATATACAGCGCAAGTGTGAGCATTCATTAAGTCAGGGAGGGTCAGAAGAAGTTTTTTTTTTATGTTTAACCCCATAATGTATCATAATGATTAGTCTTGCCAGAATGTTACTAGTATATGCGGTTCGTCCTTTGAACACAAAAATAATAAGACACTGGGTTGCAGATTCTCGTATCACTACTTACAAGCTACGAGCGTGACTGTGGGTTTGATCGTTCTGGCCTTGTTCAACTATTGATCACGTCAGATTAAGGGCTCTCTTCCAGAAACTTCCAGATCCGCTCAGCCTAGTTGCGGTAAAAAATCACTGTACGACTCTGTGAGCGTTGAAGAAACCCAATCCTGCCTGAGCAGGCGCCTGCAACTCGAAGCAGCCAACCCCGCGTACCAGACGCGCGTCTTCGGTAACTAGTTCCCAGCCTGTGTACTTTGAACGATAAAAAAAAAAAAAAAAAAAAAGTCATTCGTCTCACGTGGTGGGCTTGCCAAAGGATTTTGTTCGTCTTTTAAACAATCTGTGGAAGGTTTTATGGACGGTACACAGATGACATAGAGTCGGAAGAAACACAGAAAGGAAATCTCAGGGATTCCTAGAGACGGTAGCAAAGAAAAATAAAAAAAAAGCAATGACTAATGATCAATGGTAAGAATAGATAGTTGCTTTGAAAAAGCTAAAAATGCCTTTCAAAAGCTAAAATAAAGTATCAAGACACAGGAAAATTGCATAAGAAACAAAGAAAAATGCTGAATTATGTCATATCAATCCTGAAATTTACATGACCCAGTGGATAAAAGCGATGGTTGAATCGAGTGACTTGACCCAATGAGTTGTGAGTTCAATACCTGACTACATCTGAGGTGAACAAAAAAAAAAAACATGAAGGGTTGAGTTAAACGGGAGATAACTGATACTAAGACACCGGAAGTGACATGGCACGTGGAACTAGAACAATCTAGCAAGGGGAACGAAATAAAGGGTTCAATTCGAAATTTCAGTCACCTGAAGAAGGCCGGAGTATATAATGACCGAAACGTTGTGAATGTAGCAACTAAGATGAGAACAATGCCAATAGCGATACATCTCAGGAATATGGACAGATAATATCAATCCTCCTATATGGCAGTGAATGATGGATAATTTCGCTATATTAATTTTTTTACGGCTTATCAACCTTTTGCGTGTTTTTTAAAGCCAGAAAATATTTTATGATTTTTTTTTTTTTATGAAGGAAGATAATAACGATTTTACAGATACATTCTCTAATAATTAATCCATATCGGGGGGAGATGAGGGGGATTCATACCCTGCCAAAGTGCATTTGCGCGTAATCTCAGAGTTCCAATACTGAGCCGTTATTTCCAAGCGGTTACCCATCTAACTAAGATATCCTAACTAAAGAATTTTTTTTTTCATGAAATCTGGATTCTTTTTTTTTATCTAGATTTTTTTTCTTTTTATTTCGATCATATTTGTTATTAAATATCCCGCATTGTGATAACAGAAAAAATTCTAAATGTAAAACTCCTAGCGTCTCCCGTTCGTTCGCATGTGTAGTCACAACAGCGTAAACAAACCCAGTCCGATGACGTCCTAACGGATTAAACGCGTCACAGAAGCTTTTTTTCCAATATATATATATATATATATATATATATATATATATATATGTGTGTGTGTGTGTGTGTGTGTGTGTGTGTGTGTGTGTGTGTGTGTGTGTGTGTGTGTGTGTGTGAAGCGTCGCACGTGAAAACATTCTAATAATATTTATGATTTATCAAAGTACCCCGTCATTTTTATAGCATGGGTGATTCTTTAAATCATTTCGCCCCAAGTAAGGCAAGAAAGCCGCTAAGACGCAATGGCTTACTCAGTGTGAGAGAATGTGAGAAAAAGAAAACATTATTAAGGAAAGAGAACAATAAAAGAACAGGAATTAAGAAAACAGAAGATAACGATTGACATTGTGCTTAAATTTTTGAAGATCTAAGCAAAAAGTTCTACAAACGGCAAGTTCAAGAGGAAAAAAAATTTTTAGCATAGAACTTACAGTTGCATCTAGCCATTATATTCGAGATTGTCAGTGCAGTGGTTGTGTGAACTGTGTCGGCAGGACTTGAACAACATGGATTCTGTTGCCATCAGTGGGTGCACTTGAAGTGTATTGACAAGAGAATTATGCCCAAGAGCAAGTTTGGAATTTGCAGAGACTTTTATGCCTGAAGTGCTTAAAATATTCAGAGACTTCTATATTTCTTTTAATAATTGATGATGAATAAATGATTCTAACTTTTGTTTTAACAACTGATGGTGGAAAAGATTTTAAATTATCTTAGCAATTGATGGTGAAAATAAATTAACTTCTGAGCGTCTATTTTACCGAGAGCGGTAAAATAAACTTAAAAGCATGTTTGCCTATTTTACCAGGACCGGGAAAGTAGCCTCTTCCTAATAAAAAGAGCTAAGCAAAATATAAACTACAGGGTTATTGAAAAGTAACTCCCTGTTTTGTATATGATGAACTCTCCCACCCTTAAAAATTATTTCGAATCGATTTTCCAATTGTTATATTAATATCCAGTGTGACTGAAAAGTAACTCCCTATTTTGTATATGATGAACTCACCCACCTTTAAAAATTATTCCAATTGTTATATAATACAGGGTGACTGAATATAACTGTCTATTTTGTGTAAGATGGACTCTTCCGTTTTGTAAAAATTATATTTAGATGGAAGAGCCTATCATACATAAAATAGGGAGTTCCTTTTCAATCACGCTTTATATTAATGTAACAATTGTTAGAACAGATTTGAAATCCCGCATCCGAACACATTCTATTAATAAAAAGAGCTGAACGAAATATTTCTCCATTTCTTATGGCAGGAATAAACCAGTTGCATTTCATAAGCAATATAATTCTTTAGCAGAGTTGAATAAGTCAAAGGTTTCTTTTGCTTTTATTTCGCACGTGATTGTGACAGTTGCAAATGATATGTTTACAAAGAAAGAAGTGGCAAGTGGCAAATCACTTATTACTTATGTATAGCAAAGATTCAGCTCTCAGTATATATATATATATATATATATATATATATATATATATATATATATATATATATATATATATATATACAGAGAGAGAGAGATAGTGTCCATAAAGTCTCTTTACAATTTAAAAAATATATATTACAAAGGCTATATTTGAGATATATTAATCAGATTTGTTCTATCGACTCAGTAATTATCAAAGTTTTTAATCACGTTGCATTTGTGTGTTACAGGTATCGTGTTGATAAAAGAGGTACTGTTAAATGAACCCCTAATATTTCCAGACCGCTGGATTGGAAGGGATGGCCCAATTCCCTGGCCAACTTGTTCACCACATATCACTCACCTGGACCTCTTTTATGGAGTTATGTTAAAGACATCAAGTATCGAACAAAAATACGGGACATTACTGATCTAAAGCAAAAGATCGTTGATGCCATTGCCACCATTGATGAGGCTTTTCTACAGCGAACATAGCAAGAAATCGAGTACCATCTTGATGTGCTTCGTACAACCAATGGTACCCATAGAGAGGTCTATTAAATTAGTTAAAAACACTTCAATATCTACCCCTCATTTTGTAACAATTCCCACATATTTGTCTGTTCATTTGCTTTTGTAATAATTTTAAATTGCAAAGAGACTTTATGGACACTCTGAATAATTATAAACATTTGAGTGTGTATTCCTATATATAGAGGCGTGTTAACAAGAATATATAGCAAAAATCACAAGTCATTGTGACCGAGGTGTTGAGCGCACTGGCATTGATCGTGACAGATTAGGCGCTCTCTCCCAGAAATTATAACTTAGGTCTGCTCAGCATAGTTACAGGGAGGCGTAATGGATAGCGGCTCGGATTGAGGAATCGGAGAGCCGTGTTCGAATTCCATTACATTCACTTACATGCTAATACCCTTGGGAAATTTATGAATCTTGTTTCCAGAACAGTGGATTAGAATTACCTGAATAAATCGTTCACCAGATACTACTCCCCTGGACTTCTCTCTATGGGGGTATGTTAAAGATATCCTGTATCGAACAAAGTTACGGGACATCATTGATCTAAAGCAAAAGATCACTGATGCCTTTGCCATCATTGAAGAAGCTATGCTGCAGCGAACATGGCAAGAAATCGAGTACCATCTTGATGTGCTTCCTGCAACTAATGGTACCCATAGAGAGGTCTATTAAATTAGTTAAAACACTTCAATATCTACTGCTCTTTTTGTAACAATTTTCATATATTTGTCTGTTCATTTGCTTTTGTAATAATTTTCTTAAAATTGAAAGAAGCTTTATGGACACCCTATATACATATATGTATTACCAGTTTGTAACCGGAAGGGATTATTGCGAAGAGTATATAAATTCAGGGAGAGCTCAATGTAGACTACAGAGCATTATAATAAGAAAACAGAACCTTTTATTATCCGAGGTGTTCACGAAATAAATAATAATCGAAATGGATAATTAAAGTGTCCGTCTTGTCTTATATATATATATATATATATAGGTTCACCACTGCTATGGCCTGGTATTGAACTCACAACTCTTTGGGTCTAGTCACGGGATCTATCCAACGTCTTTATCCACTGGGCCATGTGTCCTCAAGAGGGCGGTCTTTTTTTTTTAAGATAATGGAAGCACTTTTAATTAAACAGATCAGACCAACACAAAATTGCTTTGAAACTAGCAGTAACGTACTGAGTGTTTTTGAAACGACTGAAACAGGAAATTACGGATGACGAGAAAACTAGAGGCAACAGAAATGTAGTTCTACAGAAGGATACTGAGAATTCCATGAACGGAGCGAGTAAGCAACTAGCAAGTTTTAAAGAAAATGGTAACAAAAAGAACACTTATTCTCAGAATCAGGAAGAGACAGCTGAAGTTCCTTAGTCACGAGAAAGGAAGGCTTAGCAAATTTAACTCTCTCAGGGTATACTGAGGGCAAGAGAGATAGGTGAAGCTAGCGAGCCACTAATATGACAAGTTTGTATGAATAGATGGCGGAACGGTGGAGACGGGAACCTTACGTAGAAAAAAAAAAGATAGAAGGTCGTGGAGAGCCATGATTTCTCGGTCACTGAAAGTTCGCTGCACATAGAAAAAGAAGAAGCTTATTATTTACCGTCAGACTAATGCCCTCATCATTGTTTTTATTATCACGACGTTTCGGCCGCTCTGACCTCTGGCCTTCTTCAAGTGTCTGAGGTTTAGTGGATTAAATCGTTGGTTCGTGAATTTTGTGGCGTAGTAATTGCAAGTTTCAATTCCTGAGCCTTGAGTACAGAGACGGATATGCAATGTGATAGGTCCTGATCTGGCATCTCGTCTGTGGCTTCCCTCTGTCTTTTCTACAAATATTTTCATGTCAACTGCTGTGACGAGCTACTTTCACTGGTATCCCAACTGCGTGAATTTAAGTGTGCTACTAGGTTGGCATCTCGGTCCCACCCTTTCACTGTCGAAACAGTTAAATGTAGCCGTCTCTCCAACAGCTTCTTATCTCGCACTTCCCGACAGTGGAACTCCCTTCCTCTTACTTGTTTCCCTGATAGCTATAATCTTCAAATATTCAAATGTAATGTCAATCGATATCTTCTGATGCCTTCATCCTGATCCCCGTCCTTCTCTATATCCTTTCCTCGAACACCCCTCTTTACTCTTGCTCTCAATCTCTGTACTTCCCTTGTATGCTCCCGTCTTGCTTGGGGTAAAATGCTTAAAAACAAACAAAAAACTAGCAATGACTAAGAAGTATTTAAAAAGAGACACGAGGAGGCAACTCTAGACATGGACATCGGAAAGAGAAGAATCTGTTCGCGTCGATTTAATAAAGGGTTCAGTTCGCTGCGTGAACTTCAATTTCCATCATGTCATCTATGATGCTGGAAACTTTCACATCAGCAAATGACAATATATTATATAAATAACAGATGAAATTAAGACAGGCTTTCATTTTCAAAACAGGGCGGGAATTTCTTAGTCTATTGGGCATATATTGGCACATGGATTAATCATGTTTCAATTAACGGCAAGTTTTTATTTTTCTTTTTTGTCTTCTGTCGAAATTATAATTCTGGCAAAGTTGTTTTTTTCAATCATTTCACCTCAAGCAGTACGATAATGGCGCAAGTGGTTACTGACAGTGATTTTGTTTGTTTTGTTGTGTTTTACGGCATATCAACATTAATGGGTTATTTAATGCCGACAAGATTTTTATTGATGGTAATATATTTTTTTTTCAAAAATATATTGCTGGTAATATTTTTCTTTTTCAAAAGTATACTGAGGGTAATAATGTATTGTTGGTAATAATTTTTTGTTAAAAATTCTATTGCAGGTTGTAAGTTTTTTACCAAAATATATTGCCGGTAATAATTTTTTCTTAAAAATTGTATTGCAGGTTGTTTTTTTTTACCAAAATTTATTGATGGTAATAATGTTTTGTTAGAAATTTTAATGCAGGTTGTTTGGTGGGGGGATTTTTTTACCAAAATGTATTGCTGGTAATATTTTTTTCTTAAAAATTCTATTGCAGGTTGTTTTTTTACCAAAATGTATTGCCGGTAATAATTTTTTCTTAAAAATTGTATTGTAGGTTGTTTTTTACCAAAATGTATTGCTGGTAATATTTTTTTACAAAAAAGTATTGCTGTTATTAAAACCTATTTTTAAATCTTCATAGTGACCCCTTTGGGGAGCGCGTTAACTATTTGCCCATAGCTGAGATCCTAACAAGTGCAAGAACGACCTGGAAACATCAGCAATTAAGAGGTAGTTTCACGCTCCTCAAAACCTCCTTGATGTCGGATGTAGTTTATCGTCTTACCCAGGACACTACTGAGAGGGAAAGAAAATGAGAAGTAAAAAGGACAATAAAAGAACAGATGTCAACAGTTTAAATTTTTGAAGATCGTAAGTGGCAAAGAAGCAAGAAGACGGGAAAATGTTCCACATGGCGAAAAGTGAGAGGAAAGAAATTCTTAGAAGAGAAATTACGGTTACATCAGACAATTTCAACAGAAAAACAATGAAATCTAGTATGACGCTTAAGTTAATACTATCGAAATACCAAAGAGGAAAGTAATATTTATTTTGTCAAATGCGAAAATGTGGCACAAGGACAAGATGAGGGATGGAGGAAGATTGGTCTTCAATCTTTCTTAAACTTAGCTCGCCACAATTACTGACCCAAACATACCACAGTATTCTTTACACCAAAATAATGCATTTTTTACTACAGTCACCATAATACCTCGAGTCTCTATGAAGTCCTAACTAGTTCCTCTACGTACCAAAAAGGAAAGTTCATTAGAACAATTACTATGAAAATATTTATACAAAAAACACAGAGGAAGACTACGTTATAGCGGTGGGGAAAGTGATTGAAGTCGAAAGCTAGTATTTATATATATATATATATATATATATATATATATATATATATATATATATATTACTCCACCATTCCTCCATATACTGTGCTATAAATAAATAAATAAATATATATATATATATATATATATAGATAGATAGATAGATAGATAGATAGATAGATAGATAGATAGATATGTATAAGGCACGAATCCGTCATTTCTGTCCCTAGGTATGGCTACATATCAGTATAAACTGGGTTCTATTGCTTTGGGTGGAAACCGATTTATAAGAAGGACAACTTTGAATTCACAATCTTCAACTACGGATTAGACTCACCAACCCTCAACGGGCCGAACATAATGTGTGCGGCTCCACCCATGAAGACTTGGTCAAATAATTGATTTTCCTGTATCATAATTTGATGAACTCTTGGCAGAAAATAACGAAAAAAGATTTAATTCAGTTTACTTTTTTAAAAATTGGCCTCAATATGAAATTTCTAAAATCGTTCATAAGTAAAGTTGTACTATGACTTTCTGGAACCTTCTAGAACTTCCTGGATGCTTCTAGAACTTTATGGAGTCTTCCAGAACTTGTTTTTGTCTATTTGTAAACTTGTGTGTTACGCTATAGCTATAAACTGTTACATGCGTTGAAAATACGTATATGCCATCCAATTATGCCATTATCATATTGAAAAATAAAGCTTCTGAAATAAGTTGATATTTTACCCTTATCGAGTATATGGTAAAATAGAATCTTCGATTTGGGGATGACCTATTTCAAGAACTGAAACAAATTAATGCCTTTTTCATGACTTTTAAACAAAAGCTAGTCGATTTATGATACAAGAGCCATAGGGTTACAAAAAGGTCATAACTTTAAATAGGAAGAGTTTGTTTGATATACACGCCCTTTTAGCCACATCCTTCAAATTTTATATGCTTGCTTATGAAACGATTTTTGACATTAAAAACTTTCAGTATGTGGGGGTGGGGTTATCGAAAAGAAAATCAAGAAACTCCGTTAAGCAAAACTATTAATTCTGAGACAGACACCACTTTGCGGTGACTTTTTGAGATTACTAAAAAGCCAAAGTTTCCTTCGGTTTGCCGCCATCTTGCTCAAAACGATCTAATGTATCCATTGGATTTCTTCTCTTCTCCACCCCCCCTCTCTCACTCTCTCTCTCTCTCTCTTTTTCTCTCTCTTTCCCTCTCCCTCTCTCTCTCTCTCTTGTCTGATTTTCGCTTGATTTAATTTAATTCGCATGTAGACTGGATGAGTTGTTTATCTTACACTTTATTAAAACAACGATTGGAGTCAATTCACCAATTACACTTCAGGAATTTACACTAGTAGGCTTTGAGAGAAACAGTAATAAATTGAGAAAAGAATACACAAAAGTATGTAGTTGTTAATAGGTTTAACAGACGTTCCAGTTTCAGGGGTCTGTCCCAGTGTCCCGTTAGAAGTTTAAGCCTATTCGTTTTTGTGTTTGTGTGTGCGTTTGTCTGTTGGTTGCGCGCGCGCATGCGTAGTTACGCGTGTGAAAGAGAATGTGCGTACGTGAGTGCGTGTAAATACTTTATTATCCATGAGAACTAAATAATATAAATAATAAAAGCTATTATATAAAATTATATATTATATGAAAATATGATAATAATAAGGAAACCGATAATAAAGATTGAAAACTCTTGTTCTGAGGGATTTATATTATGATTAGACGATGCATTCATGTCGTACTGTGTACATAACTAAGGTTATAAATATATATTCTAAGATAGATAGATAGATATTAATAGACGGTGATAGATAGATAGATAGATAGATAGATAGATAGATAGATAGATAGATAGATAGATGGATTTGAATAAACATAGATAGATATGAACAGACAGATAGATAGATAGATAGATAGATAGATAGATAGATAGATAGATAGATAGATAGATAGATAGATAGATAGATAGGTTTGAATAGACATAGATAGATATGCACGGACATAGAGATAGATAGATAGATAGATAGATAGATAGATAGATAGATAGATAGATAGATAGGTTTGAATAGACATAGATAGATATGAACAGACAGATAGATAGATAGATAGATAGATAGATAGATAGATAGATAGATAGATAGATAGATAGATAGATTTCCTAGAGCTGAGTTTTCGATGGACGACGAATAAATTGAAAGAACAACGAATAAATTCAAATTCTCTGGCAAAATTACCTTGGCATGTCGGTACAGCTTTGAATAGAATAATCATATATATATATATATATATATATATATATATATATATATATATATATATATATATATACACACACATATATATATATATATATATATATATATGTATGTATATTCCACTTTGTCAGAGATTATCGTTTTCCAATATATATATATATATATATATATATATATATATATATATTTTCCAATATATATATATATATATATTGGAAAACCATAATCTCTGACAAAGTGGAGAAATCACACCGTAAGCATCACTTTAGTTTGATGAAATTCGAAAGGGTGAACCGTGTCACACGAAAAATTACCACGGATTTTTCTAATGTATACAGGGAGTAACAGCAAAATTGTACAAATCGTGTAACAATATGGGACGTCCATCCCATAAAATGCTTAATATCTAAGAAAACACTAAAGTAATTCATTTTCCTTTTTCGAAGCTTTCAGATAAGACTTTTAGCCATCTTGGCACCATTTGTCTTAAGAGCCATTGAAAAACCCTTTGAGTTATTCAGCTAGAAATGTTAAACATGTTAAAATCGTTTTGTATCAGCCCCATCTCTCTTCCCAACAGAGCAATGGTGAGAGGTCGCAATCCAGCATGAAGCAGCCAGTCACCTCTGAGTGTTGACTTCAATGTTCACTTTTATATTTATATTTACATACACTCTATCTTTGATATTGATCACTTTATCCCATAAATATACCTTAGAACTATATTTCTTCATACACACACACACACATATATATATATATATATATATATATATATATATATATATATGTATGTATGTATATATATGGTGTAGTAATGGTACAGCGTTAGTATTTGAATAAACGAATAAGTATTAATTTTCTTTTAATTAGAATTAGGCTTCTCAACCCTAAATAAAAACAAAAATAAAACTAGGCTCAACTAAAGAAGAAATGATGGTGTGCTTATCGCACATTCGACGAAATATTGAAAAAATCGCGAAAAAAAAAAGAAACACTGGCTTCACACTAAATAAACTGCGCAAATAGTTGGATAAAAACATTAAAATAAAATAAGTTCGTATCTGTATGTGTATTTTTTTTAATCAATGGTTTTATTTCATAAAATTTAAATGTTTAAAAATTTTGCTGTGTGCGGTGATAATTTCATTTGCTCCTAGGTGTACTGTTAATTTGAAAAGTTTGAAAAACATTGGCTATACCCCTTAAGTCTAACTGTAATATCCGTTACCATTTATAAGAAATAAAACAAAATTCCGTTATAAATGATTTCTTTCTAAAAATTTACCGCATTAACTATTGTTTTATAAAAATCTGGCCTGAATTATGGGTTCATAAAATTCCGGCATTAATTATGAGTTTATAAAATTCTGTCATTAATTATGGATTCATAAAATTCTGTCATTAATTATGGGTTCATAAAATTCTGTCATTAATTATGGGTTCATAAAATCTGGTATGATAGAAAACCCATAAATGACCAAAGTCTCCAAAATGGAAGAGATGATATGATTTCTCATTCCAGACTGCTTACAGCTACAATCGCTCTCTCTCAGATAATGACCCCTCTTCCTCACGAAATTATATATTCAATTATATATCGGCGTGTGAATATGTTTGTACGATATTCCCGATACGACAAAAAAGAGAACTTAAAAAAAAACAAAAAAAAACTCTGATATTTGGTCAAGTAACGGATAATGGTTTGCATTGAAAACTCTAAAATCTCCCGTATATTTTTTAATCGGTATCTCTCTATGCAAGGCAGTAAAACCAGCAAGACAAGGGGTTACAGGGTGTGGAAGAATCAGGAACAGTTTGGTTTGGTTTATTTTGTTTTACGGCATATCAACCCCAATGGGTTATTTAATGCCCACAAAATTTTTTGTTGCTGATAATATTTTGTTTTGTCAAAAATCTGTTTCTGGCAATATTTTTCCTTGAAAATTGTATTGCTGGTAATGATTGTTTTTTTAAAAAAAAAAGTATTGCTGGTAATAGTTAACTATTTGCGCATAGCTGAGACCCTAACAGGTGCTGCCTCCTCGGTTCAGGGTGGACCTGGAAACACCAGCAATTAAAAGGTGGTTCCACGCTCCTCAAAACCTACTGATCAGAGGTCTTGCTGCTGGACGTAGTATATCGTCTTACCCAAGAAGCGGATTTAGTTTAACGTCTTACACAGGATGGCAATCAGGAACAGAAACATTAATAATGAGCGGCAAATAGGAAAGAGGAACCAGGAGGACAGGAGATAGCTATTGACATTGCATTTAATTTTATGCAGATTAAAGTTGGCTGGAAAGTATGGAGCCGGAAGGAAGTTCCACAAGCGAGAAATGCGGAAAAAGTAACTATTAGCATAGAATTTACGATTATATCTAGCCAGCTCTACTGTAAATTGATGAGATCTCGACACCAGTCTAGTACTGTGCTTAAATTCAAAAATATATATAGAATATAGTATGGCTTTGTCTAATTTAGAGATGGTAGAATGATTATATAGGGTGATGATAGGAAAGTTAATATAATACGTCGTTTATAAGTGGTGTTGAATAGCAACCCTCAGCCGTGTCGTCTCGTGCTTTGCGCGATGCCAGGAAATAAGTTGGACTTGGTGCTTAACAAGGACAATCTTTTATTTCCGCCGACAGATGGGCTACAAACTGTGCTTGTCTACGGTGAGGGTTGGAAAATAAGGTGTCGGTATGCTGTAAAAACCTTTCTGAAGGGTAGATAAAAAAAACTAAAGTTGTGAAATCCAAGGTGTTATTTGACGTGAGATTCGATCAGCTTCCCAAACAACGACAGACATTAAAAGAATTCGATCTGACAATATATATATATATATATATATATATATATATATATATATATATATATATATATATGTGTGTGTGTGTGTGTGTGTGTGTGTGTGTGCTATGAAATGGACAAAGTTTGACAATTATTTTAAGCCATTTTTATGTTTATAAATTCATTTTTTTATAGATGAAATATTTAAGTAAATGCCCTGTTTATAATAAACAGTATTAACAACATTTACCAGCCTGATAAATATGACGGTTCCCTATAGGATACGGGTTCGATTCCTGTCGGAGGACGCATATTTTCTATGACAATTTCTCGGACATTCAGGCCGGTAAATGTTGTTAACACTTTTTATTATAAACAGAGCATTTACTTAAATATTTATCTATAAAAAAAAAAATGTATAAACATAAAAATGTCTTTATATATATATATATATATATATATATATATATATATATATATATACAATACTTTGTCCATCTTTTTTTTTTAGATAATTCTGTTTATTACTTATTTGAGCGAGGTTCGTAACCGGTGAGCCAGCCCGTTTTTTCAGTTTTACTTTTTATTATCATCATGAGTGGTAATAATAAAATTAATTTTTGTCATGGCAGTTATAAAGTTTTGTACCACCAAAGAGAGACGTTCATATCTGATTTTCATTTATTCCGCTTTGAGTAGATCTTTTTTTCTCTATTAGCTTATAACCGCATTGTGCTTTTCTTGTTTTGCTATGATCGGTGATATTATGTAAATTATTTTCAGCTAGAGTGTATCTGCAGAAAAACTATTCTTACCCGAGGTGTATATATATAAAATTGATTTTTGTCATGGCAGTTATAAAGTTTTGTACCACCAAAGAGAGACGTTCATATCTGATTTTCATTTATTCCGCTTTGAGTAGATCTGTTTTTTCTCTATTAGCTTATAACCGCATTGTGCTTCTCTTGCTTTTGCTATGATCGGTGATATTATGTAAATTATTTTCAGCTAGAGTGTATCTGCAGAAAAACTATTCTTACCCGAGGTGTATATATATATATATATATATATATATATATATATATATATATATATATATATATTTACCTCGATTTAGCTCTGTTGAGCGAGGTTCAAAACCTGTTAGCTAGACCGTTTTTAAGTTTTACTTTTTATTATCATGAGTGGTAATAATAAAATTAATTTTTGCCTATTCATGACAGTGATATATATATATATATATATATATATATATATATATATATATATATATATATATATATATATATATAATCGGTATCACCTCATGCAAGGCAGTAAAGCCACTAAGACACAATGGATTGCTGGGTGTGGAAGAATTAGGAACAGAAACATTAATAAGTAGAAAGAGAAAAGAGCAATCAGGAGAACAGTAGATAGCGATTGACATTGCGTTTAAATTTTTGCAGATTCAAGTTGGCTGGAAAGGATGGAGCCGAAAGGGGATTCCACAAGCAAGAAGTGCGAGAAAAGAAACTGTTAACATAGAACTTAGGGTTACATCTAGCCAGCTTAAATGTAGTACTGCGCTTAAATTAAAAACGTCAAGGTACCCTAGCGAAGAGCTAACCCGAACAAGTGCCATAAAAGTATTTATTTAAAAGGCATAAGAAGGCAACCTAATGGCGGTGGGAAATTGACTGAAACCGAGCTGTCAGATGAGGACCGATAATATTGCTGATTCTTCTGTGGATTTTATCAGGTAGCTCAGGGTATATAGCAGGAACACCTGTCCATGCGTAGCGGGTATATTTTAGGTATGTGCAGGTTCTATATATTGGGAGAGGCAATAAACTAACTCTTCTTTATGTGCTAAATGGCAAGGTAGCCTGGACCCTCTAAGAGTGAGTATCAACCAATGTAAAAGAAAGACAGCGAAAATCTATACCCTAATAGAAGCAACAGGAATTTAGACATGGTAATTCACAGAAAATACAGAAGAGGAATCTATGAAGAGCCATGATCGCCAAGTTCCTGAAGGGTCGTGTCATTAAAAAGAAATCATTGCAATATGTGTGCGCTGATGCGAATGTATGCGTGCGTATATTACTTTTTCACATGTAGGTGTGTCTCTGTGGAATGAGGGTGGGGGGGTAGTGTAACGGTGTATTTATGAAGCCAAATCGCATTAATGGTGGACCTGAATGAACATTTTTAATATGATTCGTATGTAGACATTGTTTTTGCAGATGTTAAACCTTGATTCTCTTTCGCTTTTCCATGAAAACGATTTACATTGTCTTTCTATCCTCTCTCTCTCCCCCTCTCCCTCTCTCTCCCCCTCCCCCCTCTCTCCCCTCTCTCTCCCCCACTTTTCTCTCTCTCTCCCCCCTCTACCCTCTCTCCCTCTTTTCTCCCCCCTTTCTCTCCCTCTCTCTCTCCCCTCTCTCTCCCCCCTCTCTCTCTCTCTATCTGTCCCCCTTTGTCGCTCGATCGGTCGCTTTTTATCACATTTTTGAACCACTTTCTTTTTTTCTATTTTTCCTTTCTTTCTTTTTATGTAGTTATTCTTGATTTATTTAAATTTCGTATATATTCTTTTAATCTTCCTTAATTTGATTATTACCATTTCTTTTCCAATTGTTTCGTTTTGTTTTTGCTTCATTCAATTTTTTATGGACATCCACACACTTTCTTTTTCTTTCTTTCTTTCTTTCTTTCTTTTTCTTTCTTTCTTTTTCTTTCTTTCTTTTCTATCTCTTTTACTTTGTCTTTTTTATTTAAATTTCTTATAGGCCCTCTATTTATTTATTTATTTATTTGTTTGTTTATTACGTGATCTCGGCTTCTTACGTGATATTTCAATTGATTCTTTCTTTCTTACATACTCTCTCTCCCCCCTCCCCCTCACTCTCTCTCTTTCTTTCTTTCTTCGCTCAAAATTCTTGGTTTTTTATTCACTTCTTTTTTCTTTTCTTTTTTCTCTTTCTTACGTCTTCTCTCTTTCTTCGATCAAATTTCTTACGCGCTCTTTCAATCGCTTCTTTGGTCTTTCTTTCTTTCTTTCTTTATTTATTTATTTCTTAAGCGCCCACTCTTTCTTTCTTTGTTTAAAATTCGTACGTGCACATTCAATGGATTCTTCCTTTCTTGCATGATCTTTCTTTCTTACTTGCTCTCTTTTTGCTCGTTCAAATTTCTTACGTTTTCTTTCTGTCGCTTCTTGTTTTTATTATTATTTGTTCTTTCTTTCTCCATCTTTTTTTTTTTCCGACTTTCGCTCATTCGAGCACATAATTTATTTTTTCTGGCATTATTTCTAAATTTTATATTGTAAATTTTATTTTATTTTTTCTTTCAAATTTTCTACATCTTTTCTTCTCCATTTTTATTGTTCATTTCCCTTTCCACTTGTTGCTAATTTTATTAGTTTTTCTTTCAATTTCATATCGTCTGCTTCCTTTCTGATGTCGTCTTTTTTTTTCTTTTTCATGTTTGCCTTTCATTCTCCTACTCCTTGTCTCTTTTTGCCACCCCTTTTTTTTTTTACGAAAAACCACTCCTCAATCTTTCATCTCTCCAACGCTGTCACCATGGAAACTTTATTACGTCTTCTCTCCCACATTAGGGCGTGTGTTGTTTTGTTTTCAAGTCAGTTTTACTCATGAGACGAGGAAGTTAAACAAATCACAAACACTCAAGTAGAAAAAGAAGTAATTCAAATTAAAATCTAAGAAAAACTAAGTGACAGTTGCAGCCATAACAAGAATAATAACAGAAATACGAAACTATTTGTTTGTATGGATGCTGTTAACGTTTCGTATCGTCTCTGGCTTTAATTCTCCAAACCCCTGCATCATACACGTCATCAACGATAGACAATATTCTTTTTCAGTTGCGTTATTTCATGAGGGACAATAGTGGTAGCCCCATTTCTAGGAAGAAGCGAGATAGCGAGAGAAAGAGAAGAGAGGAGATAGATAGATCGCATGTCAACTGGTTCACCAAAGTGTCATCACCACATGCTGGCTTGACTCACTAAAGAATCTGGGTGAGAATCTTCTAACTCTTGCAGTCGTCTGACTGACTTCGCGATTTTCTGGCCTCATAGCAAAACTTCAGACAATCTATCACTGTCAGAGTTTCACTCCCATGCAAGCCCCCTACTCAGTTCGGGTCGTCAGAGTTCTGACCAGTAGCTTGCCATTTTGAGCTAGCCTATGCCTTCTGTAACAATGTACGATTTTTTTTAAGCGTTTCACCCCAAGCAAGGCAGGAAGCCACTAGCACGCAAGGGGTTACAGAGTGTTGGAACGAGAGCAAAGAGGATTGATAGAGGAAAGGATGAAGAGAAGGATAGGTGATAGATCATGGCATCTTGAGACGTCGATTGACATTACATTTGAATAGTTGGAGATTATAGCTATCAGGGAAATAGGAAAAGGGGAGGGAGTTTCCCAGGCGAGAAGTGCGAGACATGAAGCTATTGGGGTAGAAGAGATGGCTACATTTAATAGTTTCGACAGTGAAAGGGTGAGAGCAAGATGCCAGACTAGTAGAACGCTTAAATTCATCATTTCACTAATTGTTCTGGGATGGTAAGAGCGAGACCATATTACTCAGGCCAATTAAAGTAATTATTCCCAAACAACGAACATTTTCTCAAGCAGTGGATGAAATTGGGAAATACATAATTTTAATCGATACCGTCACAAACGAAGGAAATAAGTAAAAGTTAATCGATTGTTCAAGTTTTAGGAAAATTTATGGCAAAGTGGAAAATATTTTCGCGTGACGCGTTTAATTCTTTAGAAATTAATCGGACTAAAATGGTATGAAAGAGAGGGGACGTTGATGTTTGTATACTGAAATCGCCGTAAACACCACGTTAATCCGAAGACCTAAAGGATGAAACGCGTCTCACGAAAAACTATTCCGACGAGGTTTAGTCATTTAAGCGTATTACTAGATTAGCAACAAGTTCTCACTGGTTTCTTGTTGAACGACCTATATGCAACCGTATGTTCTATCCTAATAGTTTCTTTTCTAGCACTTCTCGCCTGTGGAACTCCATTGCCTGCCACCTGCATTCTAGAAAGTTTTAAATGCAACGCCAATCACCACCTTCTGTCTTCTCGATACCTGTCTTTTGTCCTTTCTCCACGCTAAAGTATTTTCACCTTCGTTTCACTCCCAGTAACCCCTTCCGTCTTTTATGGAATTATCGTCATGCTTGGGGTAAAATGATTAATATAAGGTACGAGGCAAAAAAATGGACGCCCCCGCCTCCAGAAAGTCGATTTTTGTATTTTTACCAAGACAAGTGAGTTATAGAATTCGTTTATTAATACAGGTGTACACATATACATTATATGAGTCCCAAATTGTTTTAGTAATGATAACGATATTAAAAATAAACGTTACTTAGAGATGAAGCGTGACGAGGGTAAATTGCAACTCTTCCAGTGGCCTAGTCAGAGCTCTGACCATAACCCAATTGAAAACCTCTGGGCGATGAAGACATGAAGCTATTGGAGTAGAAGAGACGGCTACATTTAACCGTTTCCACAGTGAAAGGGAGGGACTGGTATGCCAACCTAATAACACGCTTAAATTCATGCAGTCTGGGAACAAGCGGAAATAACTCGTCGAAACAGTTACTGTGAAAGTTCTTGTAGAAGAGGACAGGCTGCACATATCAGTTATAACTTCAAGAAAGTCTTTGCGACACCCCAGGGATGAAAAAAAAAGAAGAAAAAAAACAGCGGATCAGGATATTTGAGGACTATTCCAGGTTGAATATGGCGACAATTTCTCGCGGGGATTTTTGAGACATGTTGGCAGATATGATGGATGTATAATTGGCAGGCGAATTGACTTCAGAAGATTAGATAGAAATCACACGAAGACTGGAATGTGCAAATGGTATTTTAAAAAAGGCAATAATTTTAGATTAGGTCATAGTGCCTGGTGTGCGTCAAAACCAAAAGCTAAAACGAATGAAAAACATTAATTTGGATTGTTGTCATCAAGATGGTAATTGATGGATACAATATGAATGCGTATACAAATACTTCCCCCTATATATATATATATATATATATATATATATATATATATATATATATATATATATATACTCTCCACAGTGTCCTTCCTCGCAACCACCTCGTGGGCCTCATTCTGCCACTTTTTCACTCAAATGCGTCAAGTAAGATATTCGTTCTTTCCTCTGTTTCTGCTCCTTTCAGTATGCTCTGCGTGTTTTAAATTCTTCAAACTTTCTTTCCTCATTATTTTATATATATATATATATATATATATATATATATAATGCGAATGTCTGTGTGTTACACTTTTTCAAATCAAGGAACCCAACTCTCTAACTTTCAATAGCTCACGTTCTCCTATATAATAAATGCGAATGTCAGTGTGTCGCTGTGTCACACTTTATCAATTAAAGGGAGACAACTCTCTAACTTTCAATAGCTCAGAAATTTTGGGGTCCCAAGTTTTCATTACTGCGATTGCTTTCAGCGATTTTTTAAATTTTTTGCGACAAATTTTTTGTACAATAACATTATTTTATAACTTGGAAATAAAATTTGGTATAATCGAAATTAATTGCGAAATCCAGCGAACGTCACCCCATGAAATAAAAATAATTGTTTGTACGGAAAGTAAGGACCTATGCACATCAACTTGTCTTTAAATTAAGTGGCGACAGAAGAATTATCGTTGAAGTTTTAAAAGGTAAGCTTAAATATTAATGTAATACTTAAATGCAGTGATCAATTTTGAATTCTTCTGTAGTTTATTGTAGCCTATCGCATGCGGCAGTTGTATGGCTCGCATAAAGAAATCTCTGCCAACAGAGGACCAGATTGCAATCAAAAGAGCCAAGGTTGCAGCGAGGAAAGAAAAGTCCGGTGCAAATGAAAACCCAGATCAAACGGTAGCAAGGAGAGCTTCCAGTGCTACGAATATGCAAAGATTTAGGGACTCTCAAACTCTTAAAGAAGTCGAGTGTCCAATCAAGAGGCCTCGACAAGAGCTAGCTTAAATGCCGTCCGATAAGGCGGTTTTTTAGCTGTGTGTGTGTGTGCGTGCGAGTGTGTGTGTGTGTGTGTGTGTGTGTGTGTGTGTGTGTGCGTGTGTGTGTGTGTAAAAACTAATAAAAAAATATTTAATATTTATATAAAAGACAAAATTGATGCTTAAATGTACGATACATATGTATATTTATAACTAACGATTATTTCTCCATCAAGTGGAGGTGCACTTTCGAATTCTGTCGAGGTCGCATTTTCTTTAATAAGATTACTCGAATGTTGAGGTGGTGTTTACTCAAATATAGGTATCCACTAAAAATAAAATATATATATATATATATATATATATATATATATATATATATATATATATATATATATAAGAAATATAGTCTTAAGGTGTGCTATATTTATGGGATAAAGTGCTCAATATCAGAGATAGAGCGTGTGTAAATATAAAAGCGAATATAGAAGTCAACACTTAGAGGCGACAGTCAGTTTCATGCTATATGCAATCGTCAGGCCACATATAATTTTAATATTATATCATTTTTTTATTATTTAATATATAGCAATGACTAAAAGAGTGAATCAATATTGGCATAAATCAATTAGCTTTCACACACCACTACTTCATTGAGCAGATGCTTCAATGTGTCACTTATCTGATCAAAGTGCCATAAAAAGGCATTTAATCCCCCACAATCTACAAGAACCCATAAGGAAAATTCTGGTTGATAACACGATCATCCTGTGAGAGAAGTACTCTATATAAAACATCTGGCACCCAGTATTAATTTCACTTTATTTAACAACGAAAATAATGTGCTAAAGTTTGTTTTTAATTCCAATTCGAGCCACTTTCTTTTTGAGGGGCTCGGAATAAACGCTATTATATATATATATATATATATATATATATATATATATATATATATATATATATATAAAGGAGAGAGAGAGGAGTGTGGGAGAGACAGTGAGTGAAATGAAGAAAACTATGATAATTAGGTTTAAAAAGGAAACACGGATTGCATACCAGCAACAGATTGTATTTGACGATTTGTCGACGGTGGATA
>CAHIKZ030003432.1:1885000-2000000 GCA_903632075.3 Acanthosepion pharaonis
TAAACTCCAGGAGAGTGACTTATTGTGCCTTCTCGAGCTAAAGTTCTTTACTGATATGAAGTGGGAAGATCATATTGAATCAATTGCTAGATCTCATGCTAGGAAAATTGGTTCACTGTATCGTGTTTGACAAATGATTTTATCTCCAGAATCTTACATATTTATATGTCTACCGTTCGTCCATGTTTTAGATATTGCTGCCACATATGCCCTGGTGATCCAGTTATATATTTACAGATGTTTGATAAAATCCAAAGAAGAATCTGCAATGTTATTTGTACTGACCTGGCCTCTCGGCTTCACTCACTTTTTCACAGACGTAATGTAGTTTCTCTATGCCTTTTTCTATAAATACTTTCATGGTAATTGTTCTGATGAGTTTTCCTCTGTGGTACCTTGACTTTATGAATTTAAGCTCAGCGCTAGATTGGCAACCAGATCTCATCATTTTGCAGTTGAAATGGCGAGATGAAACCGTAAGTTCTTTGCTAATATTTTCTTTGCTCTCACTTCTCGCTTGTGGAACTCGCTTCCGGCTTCTTGCTTTCTGTTCAACTTTGATCCCCAAAATTTTAAATGCAATGTCAATCGTTATCTACTGACTTCTTGATACCTCTTCTTTCAATGTTCTGCTCCTTAATAATGTTTTTCTTTTTCTTATTCAATCACACTCAGAAACAACCTGTGTCTTAATGGCTTTATTGCCTTGCATCGTGATGAAATGATTTCAAAAATGTATTTGTAAGGATGAAGTGTGAGTTTGTAAACAGTGGCTATTACTGCTAATAATGCAAGACTCTTCGGTAAAGCGAATTGAGTTCTCTCAGAGAGTGTGTGTTTATCTAAAAAGAAATACGCTTAAATTCACATTCATCCCTCCCGTGCACCAACGGCTTAAGGGTAGAATCTCCGACTGGGTTTCCATCCTAGCTAGATGCAACCAGACGTCAAGCCACACTGATCAGCTGTGATACAGTAAAACAGTCTCTCTGGGGATGACAATATATATATATATATATATATATATATATATATATATATATATATATATATATAACTTACGTGCTAATACCCTTGGGAAAGGTATGAATCCTCTTCCTCTCCCTCCAGCTATGGGTAAAATAGCAGGACAGACTGGGTTCTATAGCCTTGGATGGCAACTGGTCTAGGAGAAGGACAACTCTGAATTCAAAACCTGCAGAGGGTCGTTTGGGAACCTTGTGGCATTCGGTGCACCAGGTCTCTGTATTCGGCCCTACAAAAAGTGTGGATGGACATCCGACAACATTCATATTTCTCTCACTTAAACCGTCTTTGACTCCCCTCTCTAAAACTTCTTTCTGTTAAATTTTAATCCCCCACCTTCTCTCGTCTGTTACCCCTCCCTATAGCTCTAACATTCGTCCCACACTCTCATACTTACACTCTCTCTAAATTTTATTCTTTATTCCCGGAGATGTTTTTTCTGTTTTCTTTTTGAATTTATAGGTCTGATGAATTGGATCGTATTTACGATTCCAATGGAATAAATTATGACCATGGAATATTAGTGTTTAAGTTTTTTTATATATATATTTATATATATATATATATATATATATATATATATATATATATATATATATATATTCGACTGGAATACATTCACTTACGTGCTAATACCCTTGGGAAAGGTGTGTATTCTCTTCTTCTCTCTCCAGCTATGGGTAAAGTAGCAGGACAGACTGGGTTCTATAGCCTTGGATGGCAACTGGTCTAAGAGAAGGACAACTCTGAATTCAAAACCTGCGAAGGGTCGTTTGGGGACCTTGTGGCACTTAGTGCACCAGGTCTCTGAATTCGGCCTTTCAAAAAGTGTGTCTGGTCCTGCACGAAACCTTCACCACTATAATCAAATCTCTTGTGCTGTTGTTGGGCTGTCGGTTTCCTGGGAACTGATTTGCTTGACCCTCATACGTCGAACTAGACAGGAGAGTCGACTATATATATATATATATATATCATCCCAGATTTTGTTTATTAAAGACACATTTCTGTTATGCATGGAAGATAAATGATGTATTCTATCATTCATGATGAAAAATGACTTCTGTTTGTCATCAGAAAACGAAAACGCCTGTTGTTATCAGAAAATGAAAAACCATTACTAAAACAAAGATTCCATCCATACATTTCCTTACATTGTGTCTGGGGCAAAATGAAAGATATCGTCAATTACGATCTACTGGAACGTGGAAGCACCATCACTGCTGACGTTTATGGACAGCAACTTTATCAGATAAACGAAACATTTTTATATCACTTCTCATCAACCGTAAATACTTTCCAAATGCCTTAATATAGACATTTAATAAGATCATCTTTGTCTAACGCATGACCACCTACGGTCAACAGCTAGACAAGGACGCTTCTACATGTGCTGTTTGGCATATAACAAAGGCCATTATCGCAGAAGTAGATATCTTCTGATGTCTTTAGGGAAACGAAATCTTACACCGTTCAGTTCCAGCCATTTCACCACACCGACCAACATTCGCATGGAAGTATGTATTCTGATATTGTCTTCCTTTACAAACACATAACACGTGTTCAAGTTGCTCCCCGCCAAACCATAAACACAAAAAAGAATCGTTCGAGTTGAAGTGGAGAGAAGATTGAAGATAGAGTGTCAAGTGTTTATAGATATATATATATATATATATATATATATATATATATATATATATATATATATATATATATATATAACTTCCTTTATATATATATATATATATATATATATATATAAAAGAAGTTTTATGAACTTCATCCAAAACAGTGTGATCTTTTGTTAATCATTTCACTCGAAGCAGGGCAATAAAGTTACTAAGACGCAAGGGATACTAATCTTGGAAAAATATGAGAAAAATAAAAAAAAAAACATTATTATTATAGTAAAATATTATATAAATTTAATAGTAAAATATTATATAAATTTAATAATAAAATACTGTATAAATTTAATAATAAAATATGATATAAATTTAATAGTAGAATATTATATAAATTTAATAATAAAATATTGTATATATTTAATAGTAAAATATTATATAAATTTAATAGTAAAATATTATATAAATTTAATAGTAAAATATTATATAAATTTAATAATAAAATATTGTATAAATTTAATAATAAAATATGATGTAAATTTGATAGTAAAATATTATATAAATTTAATAGTAAAATATTATATAAATTTAATAGTAAAATATATAAATTTAATAATAAATGTTATATGAATTTAATAGTAAAATATTAAATAAAGTATAAGTAAAATAATAAATAATAATAATAAAACAATAATAAAATAATATTAAATAATGAAGAAAAGTAATAAATACATAATAAATGCATTTTATATATAAATATATGTTATATATATAAATATATTTTAGATATAAACAATAAATAAAGTAAATAAATATATAATAATAAATAAATAATAAAATAATATATAAGTAAAATAGTAAATAAATTTAATAGTAAAATAGAAATAAAATAAAATTATAAATAAAATAATAATAAAAAAAAAAATAATAATAATAATAAATAAAGTAATAAAGAAATAATAAATTATACAAATATTTTATATATAAATAATTTTATATATTTAAATATATTTTATTTCAATTAATAATAAAATAATAATAAAATAATATATAAAATAATAAGTAAAATAATAAGTAAAATAATAAGTAAAAGTACAATAGGAAATGAATTTAATCGTAAAATAGCAAAATTTTATAAATGTACATTAGGAAAAAATATGAGAAAAACAAAACATTAAAAAGAGAGGTCAGTAAAAGAACAGGTATTAAGAAGACAAAAGATAACATTTGAGATTGTATTTAAATATTTTCGGAAAGCAAGAGGCCCGAAGAGAGTTCCACAAGCGAGAACTGCAGAAGAAGAAACTGTTAGCATAGAATCTAGCTATTTCAACTGTAAAATGTCGAAACGTGGTTTCAAATCTAGTTCTATGTTTGACTTCATAAAGTATAGGTACCACAGATGAAAGCGCATCAGAAGAAATACCATAAAAGCACTTATAGAAAAGACCCAGGGAAACCACATTATGACGGTAGGAAATAAGTGAAACCGTTATGCCAGGTCAGGGCCGATGAAATTGCAGCTTTTTCCTTGGATTTTATCAAGAATCTTTAAAGAAACACCAGACCAAATGTGACGGCAATATTCAAAACATGGACGTAGGATAGACTTATAAATATATTTGATAAATTCTGGCGAGGAGACCTGTTTAGTACGTCACAGGGAACCCACATTTCTTGCAGCAAGCCCTAGCAAGTGATTTAATATAATCTTTTGAAGAAAGAAAGAAAACAGAAGCATATAAGAAAGGGCGTACATTAAGAAATAAAAAAGAAAGGAAGGAAGGAAGGAAGGAAGGAAGGAAGGAAGGAAGGAAGGAAGGAAGGAAGGAAGGAAGGAAAACTTATAAAAAGGAAGAAAGTATACCAAAATCAACGAAAGACAGGAAAAGTATAAGAAAGAAACTCAAAAGAAAGAAAAAATCGGAAAGAAATTTTAAGGTAAAAGAAAGAAAGAAGAAAAGTATGAGAAAGAAAGAAAGACAACTTATAAAAAGAAAGAATGTATACTAAAAAGAAAGAAAGAAAGAAAGAAAGAAAGAAAGAAAGAAAGAAAGAAAGAAAGAAAACTTATAAAAAGAAAATACACTAAAAACAAAAGACAGGAAAAGTAAAAGAAAGAAAGAAAGAAAGAAAGAAAGAAAGAAAGAAAGAAAGAAAACTTATAAAAAGAAAATACACTAAAAACAAAAGACAGGAAAAGTAAAAGAATGAAAGAAAGAAAGAAAGAAAGAAAGAAAACTTATAAAAAGAAAATACACTAAAAGAAAGAAAGACAGGAAAAGTATAAGAAAGAAAGAAAGAAAGAAAGAAAGAAAGAAAGAAAACTTATAAAAAGAAAGAAAATACACTAAAAAGAAAGAAAGACAGGAAAAGTATAAGAAAGAAAGAAAGAAAGAAAGAAAGAAAGAAAGAAAGAAAACTTATAAAAAGAAAGAAAAAACACTAAAAAGAAAGAAAGGCAGGAAAAGTATAAAAAAAGAAAGAAAGAAAGAAAGAAAGAAAGAAAGAAAACTTATAAAAAGAAAGAAAAAACACTAAAAAGAAAGAAAGGCAGGAAAAGTAAAAGAAAGAAAGAAAGAAAGAAAGAAAGAAAGAAAGAAAGAAAGAAAACTTATAAAAAGAAAATACACTAAAAAGAAAGAAAGACAGGAAAAGTAAAAGAAAGAAAGAAAGAAAGTCAGAAGAAAAAGTTAGGAAGAAAGAACAAAAGTATAAAAAGAAAGAAAGAAGCTTCTAACAAGAAAGAAAATATACTAAAATAAAGGAAAAACACAAAAAGTGTAAGAAAGGAAGTCTAAAGAAATTAAAAACGTTACAAGGAAGGTATACAAAGAAAGAAAGAAAGAAAGAAAGAAAGAAAGAAAGAAAGAAAGAAAGGAAGAAAGAAAGAAAGAAAGAAAGAAAGAAAGGAAGAAAGAAAGGAAGAAAGAAAATTAGTAATTGACTGAATCTTGTACTTGAGTATACCTGTTAGCAAATGTATGCGGGTGCACGGGTGCTTGTGGGTGCGAATGTAAGAAAGAGTGACTGAGAATGTTCTAGATTCATACATCGTATATACGTGCGTTTATATTTGTGTGTATGCGTATTTTATGAGCTTGCGACTAAGAAAAAAAGACTGAGTGTGAGGTAGTGTACTTACTGCGCATATATGTGTGTGTCGGGGGGTGTATATGTATGCAGATACAGATATGTAGCGTGGTATAAAAAAAAACTGGTAACGTAAGCAAATGGGGGAAGATGATGGGTAATCATTTTGCAATGACCAAAAAGGGAGCCATCTTAATAATAAGTGACTGAAAAATAAAAAGAAAAGCGGGGAAAAAAAAGAAAAAAAAAAGAAAAAAAAAAGAAAAGAAAAAAGAAAAAGATCTCAAAATAAATGTTCTTTTTTTTTTTTATTTTCAAGGTTCACTCCATTAAGGAAGTTCCAAATGGTTGTAATCCCCCGGTGTCGTAGAAGAAAGACAATACTTAAAAGAGAGCGTTTGTTAAAGCGCAAGAGAATTTAATACAGAGAAAGCGGGATGTGTTAGAAAAGATGAGTCAGACAAAATAGTTGCACTTAAGGTATTCCATACAATCGACGCCCTGCAGTTTCTTCTCGTTATTTTTTTTTTTTTTTTTGACAATGACTTTAATCCGGGACAAGAACCAAGATCCCCTCGAGGCAGAGGATTACAGAGTAAGAGGCGCAGATTTTATAGGGAATCTAATAGTTAACCCTAGGCTTGAACTTTGGAGTAATGGATAGAAGCTCGGATTGAGGAATGGGTGAACCGAGTTCGAATTCCAGTCGAATCCATTACATTCACTTATGTGTTAATACCCTTGGGAAAGGTATGAATCCTCTTCTTCTCCACCCCAGCTATGGGTAAATAGCAAGACAAACCAGGTTCTATAGCCTTGGATGGCAACTGGTCTACTGCAGAAAGAAATGGCAACCTACTGCGGGAAAAAATCTGCCTCGTCAGTCATGTATCAAAAGATACTTGACCGCCTTAGCGTGTATCACGTATGACACATAACTGACTGACTGGCATGCTAGTATACTTGGGAAAAGTATGAATCCTCTTCTTCTCCCCCCCCCGGCTATGGATAAATAGCAGGACAGACCAGGTACTATAGCCTTGGATGGCAACTAGCCTACCGCAGAAAGAAATGGCAACTTCCTTCGGGGAAAAAATCTGCCTCGTCAGTCATGTATCATGGCACATAACTGACTGACTAAGACTTGAACAGGTTAAAAAATGTAGTGATCGCGGAAGCATCCTCTTGGGAGTCGATTCCACAAAGCAACGGTTCACCAATGAAATATGAAGGGAATGAGGGTGGATCGCTACAATGGGCGTGACATGGCTGAGATTCATCATCTTCGGTGTCGTTTCCATGACATAGTGGTTCGTGAGAAGAAGCTGTTCGAGTGGATCTTACATCTCACCAATGGAATACGAAGGGAATGTGGGCGGTTCCGTCTGGATGATTTACATAGAAATAGCGATAGAGTAGTAAGAGGCGGGCAGCTTTTTGTCTGTGGGCAAAGGTTTGTAGGGTGGAAAATATTTCATCACCCACAAGGACGCGAAAATGATCTTGAATTCTGCCATGGTTCGAAAATGAGAATTGCCCAGCTCCAACCCCCATATGACAGCAATATCCCATTTTATATCTTACATGACTTTTGTAAAGATAAGCCGTGGCAAGAGGGGTCAAGTACTTTCTGGTGCGGTACAATGGACGGACCATTTTCCCTGCATCTTTAGCAACGGATCGTATATATATATATATATATATATATATATATATATATATATATATATATGAAATGGACAAAGTCCGACAATTTATTTATTAAAGACATTTTTATGTTTAACGTTTCTTTTTTATAGATACAAGTATTTAAGTAAATGCTCTGTTATTTAATACTGTTTATTGTAAACAGAGCATTTTACGTTAAACATAAAAATGTCTTTAATATATATATATATATATATATATATATATATATATATATACGATATCTCTCTCAAAGCATTTCCCCACAAGTGAGGTGGAAGTACACCTAGCACGCAAGGGGTTATAGAAAGTGAGAGCAAGAGTAAAGAGGGATGTTTAAGGAAAGGATACAGAGAAGGACGGGGATCAGAATCTAATCATCAGAAGATGTAGATTGTCATTATATTTAGATATTTGAAGATTGTAGCTATCAGGGAAGCAAGTAATCGGAAGGGAGTTCCACTGCTGGGAAGTGCCAGAGAAGAAGCCGCTGGAGTAGTCTGCTGGTAACATTTAACTGTTTCGACAGTAAAAGGGTTGGACCGAGATGCCAACCTAGTAGCACGCTTAAATTCACGCAGTTGGGATACCAATGAAAGTAGCTCGTGAGAGCAGTTGCCATGAAAATATTTGTAGAAAAGACAGAGGGTAGCCACATCACATCTGTGGGAAAGTGACTATAGACTAGATGCCAGATCAGGACCTATTACATTGCATATCCGTCTATGGATTTTGTCGAGGACCTCGAGATGAACAGCGGGGGCAACAGACTATATATGGCAACAGTATTCAATGCAAGAACGATTGGTACATTTGTAAATTTGAAGGATGGACTCAGGCAAGAAAAACCTTCTGACGTCACACACAGAGCCAACTTTCCTTGCGGTAGATGAAACTCGACTAAAAAACAAAATCTAACATCTTTAACGATGGATCCATATACGATCCATAGCTAAGGGTTCTGGGAAAATGGTCGGTTTGACGTAAGGTCTGGAAGTGCCCTTGTATGTGACCCTTTTTCTGACTAATTTTAATAATGTTGGTACGAAAGCACGTCTCGTCGACAATGATAATACTGGTGTTGGATCAAGTCTAACTAGGTGTTCCATGCATGTGAATTTGTACCTGGCTTAATCAGTATGATAAACAATTCTGCGAGTCTATAAACACAGTAGAAAATGCGTACCTTTCATCAAATAAACCAATTAAAAACTCACCGACTGCTGATAAATATCGATTTACTTCCAGTATTGATTTTTTTTGTATGTGTGCAAAACCGATCAGAAATTACCACCACACCAAATCCCGATCTTCGCGCCAGAATTCAAAAAAATTTCGTCGAACAGTAAAACCAGACTTGTCAAAAAATTGAACGATAAAGGTACTCACCTGAAAAAGAAAAAAAAAGAAATATTTTAAAATTTACTAAATATGAAACAGACTTTTCAATTAATCACAAGAAAAAAATCAGTGGGTTTATTTATTAAAAAATATATATTTAAAATAAAATATCGGCTACAAAAATTTATATATCAGTTTCACTTAATTTACCAAAACAAAAACAATCCAGTAACTCCTTGCGTCTTAGTGGCTTTACTACCTTGCTTGGGGTGAACACGATTAAAAATAAATAAATAACAACCGTCACTTTACGGCTTTTATGTTTTTAAATTGTTTTTAAAAATATACTATTATATTTCCCCTCATATATTGCTTACTTCCAAGCTGTGATCTAAATGTTATGGTAGTCACAATTTCAGTGCAGTAAATCGCTTTATTTAATTAACTAAGCAATTTAGTTATAAACACTATGAACAAAACAATCGCTTTTTACATACATCACAACAGACCAGACTTTAAATAAAAAGCAAATTAGTAATTGTTATTTACATTAATAATAATAATAATAATAAAATGGCCGTAGATTTGGTTGGTCGTTTCTTTGTTTCTTTAAAAGGTTTGCATATGCTGTAAAATTGTATTGTCTTAATTATATCAAGTCGATAGATTTAAACATTTCCGTGGTAATTTATTTCATATACAGCACGTTATACTAATTTATACTATTATCATATTTTCAAAATATACTGCTATATTACTGCTGACTCCCTTTTATACATTGTTTACTTCCCTTTACAACCAAGCTGTGATCTAAATGCTAAGGGTATTAACACTTTCAGAGCAGAAAAAAGATTTATTTGAATAATTAAGCCATAAAAAGAAACAGCTTACTTTTTTTAAAGATCATAAAACGACCATATTCGAAACTAATAACAAAGCAAATAATAACATGAATAACAGCACATGTTTTAAATAAGTGTTCTTTTTTTAAAGCTGAATGTGCAAATTATTTGTGCCAATTAAGCAGGAATGCTAAGTTGGGTCTGATATAAGACACATGCTGGTAAAAATAAATTATAAAACCTCATTTATTTGAAATCACAGTTTTATGTAATATTCGCATTCATGCAGTCATACACATGGGAAAACAACAACAACAATAATAATAATAAAATTAAAAATATTAATAATGGTCGGCAACTCGTTTTCGAGCACACCTGTCTGATAAGGCGGCTATCCAATCCCTATTACAGACGTTCGCTCAGACACAGTTCTATTTATTCAGCACCCATTGAGTTCACTTGTGGTTTACAATGCAACCAAGGTGAGCGGACCCAAGTTATAGTTTGTTTGAGAGTGCACAATCTGGGGTAGTCAGTAGTTTTAACAAGGCCAGTAAGCTTAAACTCTCGGTCACGATGACTTATGACTTTGTGCTAACACAACCTCTAAACACTTCTATTTACCCGATTTAATTCACAAGGCTTGGGTTAACTCGTGGGTATGGCTTTCAGGCACCTTCCAGTGGTGCCGCATGCTAGGATCGCCTTCCCGAGGCTGCTAACACCAAGAAGTCACCTTCCCTACAAATCGAACATCGTGGTATTTGAACCAGGTTTTGATGGTCGAAGGATGAACGTTCTAATTCCTCGGCCTCGCACTTTTTATCCTTTTCAGCATAGTTCAGAATGTCATTTCATCCACTCCTCTTAATAATAATTGGTTAATTTTATAACGTGTTTTGTTTGTGTTTTTTTTTTTAATTATTCCACCTCAAGCAAGGCAATAAAGCTGCTAAGACACAAGGAATTATTGAGAGGGAAATAATCTGGGAAAGAGAGGACACCAATAGAAGAGGAGACAGGAGATAGCGATTTACATTTCATTCAAATTTTTCAAGATCGTAGTTGAGAGGAAATCAAGAATCCAGAAGTGATTTTCAGAAGCGAAAGGTACGATGAAAAAAAAAACTTATGGCTACATCGAGAAATTATTATTTTTATTCGGTCGAGCTCGCTTGGATATTCATAAGTCTATCACTCCAACCATCATGGGCCTTCTAAACCTTTGGTATTGTGGATAGTTAGCGTCTTGATCATATCATTATTTTCATTTCTAGTTGCATGTGGCACCCATTTTAGTTGTTGCTGCTGTTGGAAGTCTTCAAGCAACATGGTTTTTATTATTTTGTAAAGCACACTGTGATTCTGTAGCGTCAGTCCATCAGCAGCAGAATAAGACAAGCCGAGTAAACATGTAATAATTTGCGATTCGTCTGTTAATATATTTCGTGAGTTTTGAACATATTGTTTCTAAAAAAACATTTCTATCAATAATATTCTTATTAATTCCTCACACTGATAATTGTTATTCGTCTGTTCTTCCATACACAATGGTAGTAATGGTAGTGGTCTAATTAACCATTTCCATTCAGGAAACATTCAGCCTTCATGGACAGCGTTACTGTCGGTTAATATTTATAAAAAGAGTCTTTAGGAATTTACGCTTCTCCAACCCAATAACTGTTATCGCTCTTTCTACGACGAATGCGTTTTTTCTTCCAAAACTTTTGTTTACAGTAGCGAAGGAAGTTAACATCTTGATTCTGTCATTATTTTACGTCGGCTGCCAATTTTTGTGTTTGTGACATTTCAGAGTATCCAAGTGTCGTTGTCACCTTACTTGGGGTGAAATGATTAAAAAAAGAAAAAACTCTCCATCATGGGCAAACTGTTGCCCCCGGGCCACATGCGGCCCGATTGGCTTTTTGAACGACGCGCCTAATTTAACGTTTATTTATGAAATCTTCTTAAAAGAGTCTTTAGGGATTTAAGTTTCTCCAGGCCACTAACTGTTATTGATCTTTCTAGTACTGATGCTTCTTTCCTTCCAAATCTTTTCTTTATGATAGCCTAGAAAGTTATCATGTTGATTAAATCGTTATTTTTCCTTCAAGTTAAGAGGGGTATCAATTTTTTTTTTGTTGCACCTGTTGAAGTATTCAAGTGATGTGGTCTTTGTTATTTGGTAATGCTCTTTGGGATTCTTTAGCAGCAGTCTATAAAATCTGATGAAGGTTTGTATTCTTTAAGACCTAGAGGATCCATTCGATTTAAACCATTTTCAATCATTGATCTGAGAAACCGGTTCTATATGGCTGATAATTTAGACACATATAACGTCTTATACTGATGCATATATACACACATTTATATATATATATATATATATATATATATATATATAGGGTGCGATGAGTAAATTGACATAACTGAGACATAACTGAGTTGCGCTCTTCACAAAGACAGAGACGCAACTCAAGATGTTAACGTTAAGAGCAGGGAAAAATCCCATTTGTAAGACGCCATTCATATGAGAATCTGTATCTGACGAGGCTATTTAAGAAGATGACTTTAGTATTGTGGTGGGTGTGCGGGTGGTGTAATGGATAACGGCTCGGAATGAGAAATCAGAAAGTTGAGTTCGAATTCTAGTCAAGTTCGTTATATTCACTTACGAGCGGATAATATTGGGAAAGACAGGAATCCATCTCCTCACCCCAGTTAGGGATTAAATAGTAAGACGTGCATCTGTAAAAATCATTGTTATCTCTCAAAAATTGTTAAGGCAATATTCACTCACAAAAAAGAATTATTCTCGCAAGCCCCAAAATATGTTTTATCAAATATTATATACATTACGTTTTAGAAGCGTCTAAAACACGAAACCAGCAAACATACACACACACATATATATATATATATATATATATATATATATAAAGTGGAACATAATTAGAAAAGTCAACCCGGGCAGAGTCTGTGGTAAAAGCTGCCGTCTATGTCAGTAGGAGAAGCTGGCAATAGTAACTTATCCAGACAAGCAAGTGTTGCTCAATTAAAGGACTGAAGTGTTAACCGGGTGCAAGCACTTACGCAAATATTTATTGAACAATTAGGAGCCCGGATGAGTGTTTTCCCCTAAAATTATTTTTTGCGACACTCCTACTTCTTAGTCACACTTCCACCAATACCATCCACCTCCTGGTGTTCTCCCGCTCCGCCTTCTAAGTCCCACTCCCACCAGTACCATCCATCTTCCGGTGTTCTATAAGTTTGTTGTGGAATTCACTATACTATAGCTTTTTCAACCTGACTGAGGAGATCTAGCGATCGAAACCCTGGTAGCGTGGTTGTGAGAGATTTTTTTCCAAGGCATTTCGCTCTGCATATCTTATATTTTATAGCTTGCATCGAGCACTTTTTGGTGTTTACGCCTTTTTAGGCGCCCCCTTTTTTGTTTATTTATTTATTTTTTGGCCTCCTATTATAATATATTTTTATATTTTAAATAATATATATATATATATATATATATATATATATATATATATATATATATATATATATATATAATACAGGTAATCGATCTGTTGGTATATACTCCAGGTGGCTGCCAGTAATATTAATTATTAAAACTGATTCACAAAGAGCTCGATGTTATTATTTTAACAGAACACATGTATTTTACAGCAAAAAATTTGTTATGAGGTCCACCCCTTTTCCATACACGTGGACTCGACCAGGGTGTACTTGTACTGCTGCCGTTAAATACCTAGAGTAGACAGAGATTGAGTTGGAGGTAGAGTAATAGTGTGAGGTAACCGCTTGTAGAAGTCACAGTTAGAAGCACGTGGACTCTAAGGAAGTCCTACTTCGAGACTGAATTTACCAGACTGTAGATATATTATTATTGCTACTAACCGTGTTTCTGGAACTACTAACCCTATTACCAATTGTATTATTGTGTAAATACATTTATTTGTTATATTTCATCCCTGCGTTTGTCATTCATTGGAGACCGGATTTCATCTCGGAATCTATAAACAAAATTACCTCAACATGGATAACGAGGTAATTTTTGCTTTTTTTTTTAATATATATATATATATATATATATATATATATATATATATATATATTATATAATCTGTTGTACATCCAACCAATAATCACTGACAATTTCTTGCGCGCTATACCTCCAGTCTTCAGGCGATTAACACTATCTGTTCTTAGATAGATAGATAGATAGATAGATAGATAGATAGATAGATAGATATAAATAGACTGAGATAGATTAAGATAGAGTTAAAGGTCAAATGCATATCAAATGTGGATCGGAATCTGACAGGATGATAAAACAAACAACAAATAGGAAACGTATAACAATTTGACACGTTTCACTTTTATTAAAACTTCGTCAATCTACAAGGTGTTGATAAGTCGTAAAAAATAAATCAGTGAACAGTATTGTGGTTTTATTTCAGTTTACGGTACCAGACGACAGTAGCCCCGCCGCAACCTAATAAACAGTAGCTATTGAGTTCGATCATTACTGAATGCTCTGTTCCAGTGATCTTGTACCAAACTAGGCAAAGCAACGAGATATTTTCCAGCTTGAAAAAGAAGGTGAAATGCATATAACAAAGCCGATTCGATTCTACGTTCTATGTACAAAGGACCACGTTTATGCATAGAGTGAAAAGTAGGTGGGAAGAAAATACACGAAAAAGTGCCCTTCTATGGTAGATGCCATTGACAATAAAAAATATTATAATATCGACCCGATCTCTTTAGAAGCGTATTTGTAATGGAGAGCATCGTTCCGTGTAGAGTCTCATAGGTTTTTTCTGTTACTTTAAGATGGCATCCTGTAAAGAAAAATAACATCTCAATCTTAGATCTCCTCCTCTTAAAAATAGCTTCATATATATATATATATATATATATATATATATATATATATATATATATATATATATGTTTTACTCAGCCTCTAACGAAGCTTTAATAAAAATGTAACGTATTAGATTGTTATACGTTTTCTATTTGTTCTTTATCTTATCATCATGTCGGATTCTGATCCATACTTGATCTGCATTTGATCTTTAGCTCATATGTATGTATGCATGTATGTATGTATGCTTCGTGATTTAAAACATGTAATGTATATAATGTTTATATGCGTACATTATATATTCCAAAGGTTGTCATAGCTGGGGATGATAGTGGCGACAGGCTCCTACTGTCTATAAAATGTTTCTATGACATGCGTCGCAGCCGCTAACAACTAAGTCTAACTCCAATAAGAATAAGGAGCGTAAGCGGACAACTGGCGCTTCATAACCAGCTGATTCGGGTGGATGGAGAATGACAGCCCAAGAAGGCAGTCTATCTAAGGGAAGGAATTACTTGCAGTCATATCAAAACACGGAAAAGTCTATCGAAGTAAACCAGACATAAAATCCTTAGTGGAGCACCGAAGTGGGTTGGTTGTCAATCTTCTAGGAACTCCTCCAGCCAAACCGGCGCCAAATGTAATCTCTTATATCTTGTCGGTCCGGCCGAGAGGTAGGCATGTAGATGGATCAGCACACGGCCTACATATAAAAAAAGGGGAGACAAACAGATTTCATTTTTCTCGCAATTCCCCAGCCCACAAAGAGAGTATTACCACGTGGTTTTATTCATTATAAATAAAAGTGTTCTTTTTTTAATGTCAGACACTGTATATATACAAGTGTTTAGAACGATTACAGAAAAGTTCATCTACGATACCCCAGAATGGAGGTGCTGAACATAACATCAATCATCTAAGTCACAAATGGCACATGTATTAATCCTATATATATATATATGCAAGGCACCTAGTTGCAGTGGACCCCGGATTTTGTTACAACATGCAACACTGTCAGTTACACAAGGTGAACTAGTGCTGGTACTATGTCCCAAGATGGATGAAAACATTGAAAACATTTATCAGAAAATCCACAACTCACTTCAAGGCAGATATTTACCGATATTAACCCATTAATGTTGATAAAATACGCTATTAAGTAGGGGTTAATAAAAATTCACTATTAATTGTAAAAATTAAAATAAATTTTGATATAATTTATAGAATTTAAGATAAAAATGTGGCATTAATCCTAAAAATTAAAATAGAATTCTGGTATTCATTGTAAAAATTAAAATAAAAATTTGGTATTATTTATAAAAATTAAGAAAAAATCTGGCATAAATTATAAAAATTAAAATAAATTTTGATATAATTTATAAAATTTAAGATAAAAATGTGGCATTAATCCTAAAAATTAAAATAGAATTCTGGTATTCATTGTAAAAATTAAGATAAAATTTTGTATTATTCATAAAAATAAAGGTAAAGATTTGGTAATAATTAGTAAACTTAAAATAAAAATCTGGTATTGATTCTTAAAGTTCAAATTATAATCCGTTATTAATCATAATAATTAAAATAAAAATATGATATAATTTATAAAAATAAAACCCTGGCATTTATCATAGGTTTATAAAAATGGGATGTGGTGGGTATTATGAGTCAAACCAGTCATCGTTTTTCAGTGTGTTGGATTTTTATCTTCAATCCATTTGAAGACCAGCTCACTTCTCCCAATGTAAGCAGATGGCGAAATATCGGATATTTTTCTTCTGCACCGCTTCCTATATATATATATATATATATATATATATATATATATATACACCTGGGGTGTTATTGTGTGTGTGTGTGTACAAACACATAATCTACTAAAACATTTCAATGAGAGCGTACGTAGTTATGCGCTTATAAGTGGGGTGGATTGAAAAGAGAAGAAGGTGGCAAGGAAAAGGAGGAAGAGGGGTAAAGGGAGGAGAGAACGAAGAGGATGAGGAAGAGGAGCGGGAGGAGGAAAGGGGTGGAGGAAGACGCGGAGGAAAGGGGCGGAGGAAGAGGAGGAAAGGGGCGGAGGAAGGAAAGATGGTCGTCAGGATAAAAGAGAAAGAATAAAAATAGACAAGTAACAAAACGAAATAAGTAATAAAACACGAAGACATAGAAATCAGCAACGACAGGAAATAAACTAACCAATTAAATTAATAAAAGCAGACATACAAACTTCATTTTATATATATATATATATATATATATATATATATATATATATATATATATATATATATATATATGCTACCACGTTCCTTCACGTAAGTCAAAAATATATGTATTGTCGAACGATTAAATACCAGACAGTACAAAATGACATTTGTCAGTGATGAGTTTTCTTCAGGGTGGAGTGAGGGGGGGGAGTGGGGACGAATGGGTCATTTAACTTTTAGTCTTTATACTTCTCTGTTCAACTTTTCGTAAAAGGTATTATCATTCATACTTAACACCGGGAAGAGACAGTTGAAATTTCTTAAGGCACATAATGAGGAAAGAAGGTTTGGAAAATATGATACTGACAGGACAGATTGAAGGCAACAGAGACAAAGGACGATAACGCATAAATTACCTAGCGAGCTTGAGTAAATTGATGCCGGGAACGATGACAAAAGTACAAAATGTATTAAGAGCTACAAATGGCAGGAAATGGTGGAGAACCATGATCGCCAACTCGTACAAAACTAATGAAGAAAGCAAATACTGCAGCACCAAACATGAGACATAGAAAAGTGGGAAAAGATTTTGTTGTCTGGTGATAGAAAAAAAATAACATAGATGGTCCAGATGGCTTCCAGCGTTCAGTCAGTAGGTTGCCATTTCTTTCTGCGGTAGACCAGTTGCCATCCAAGGCTCTAGAACCCGGTCTGTTCTGCTATTTACCCATAGCTGAGGTAAGGAGAAGAAATGGATTCATACCTTTTCTAAGGGTATTAGGACGGAAGTGAATGCAATTGTTGTGTCGGAAACCTACCACCCCTCTTGAAGATGAACTTGTCTGCGAACAAAGACTTTAAATAGTGGCATGTCAAAAGCGAGAGAGAGAGAGAGGACAGAAAAGTTCTGCGGGTCGGATGAGGAGGGTGCCTTTTGGAAAGAAGACGTCCAGAAACATTTCCCGTCCCTGAGAAGTGTGCACTCGTGCGAAGAAGAGGCCGGCCGTACACCACGAGCCGAGTGCTCCTTCTATCGTGAATGTCGTCGCGCTCTGAAGCTCCTCTTGCGGGCTACGGATGGCCTCTCCAACGCCCAGGCGTTGTCTCGTAAGGCATTGTATCAAGTATTAGTTAGGGGGGCAGCACAAGATGATCTAATTGGCGAGCTCGGTCAATTCACAACGTGGGTAGGCAGACTGGAGATCAGTGCAGTTACCCTGGTAACCAGGCGTTGGAAGCAGGTTGGGAACGGCGAGGCTGGTATCAATCTAACCAGATTCCTACCCGAATCACCAAAGGGTTAGAACGTCACGTTTGGAGCAGCGGCGAGGAGCGAACAGCTGACGCCGCGGCGAAGACGTCACAACTGGTGCTGTTTAGGGACGTCACAACTGGCGCCGTGGTAGATCAGGATAGAACGTCACAGTCGGCGCTGCGACCGGGGGACGACGTCACACGTGTTATTTGGCGTTTGTCTCTACTAACCCCAAATCAACATCATAACAGCAATGGATTCGAACTCGGCTCTCTGATTCCTCAATCCGAGCCGCTATCTATTACTCCACCATGCTTTCCAACATTACTGACATAAGTATATCCCACCGGAGACATATTTATATATGTTTTAACATAGTTAAAATAGTAAAGAAATTTTGTTTTTAATTCAAACTAACTTGACTTTCTCAAGATAATAGTGAGTGAGAAATATCACTATTCGCCATTTAAGTTTCACTCAAAGTCAAAAAAGTCACATTTAAAAATTTCTAAGACGCATAATGTGGAACGATGGCCTGAAAAATTCGTACTGACGGGGCAGATTGATAAAAAGAAAGACAGAAGACAATAAATTACCTAGCGAGTAAATGGATGCAGGGAGAAGGTTTAGGAACGATAACAAAAGGACAAAATGTATTAAGAGTTACAATGGACAGGAAATTGTGGAGAGCCATGATCGTCAACGTCATGAAGGGACATGGCATATACAAGAAGAACGTTAAACTGTGCTATTCTGGGAAGACTGAAATTGGTTATGGCACCAATCCTGAGGCTACCTGATTATCATTACCATTTGACATAAGCAAGGCAATAAAGCCACTGAGATGCAAGAGGTTAGTGAATGTTAAGGAATATCATTTATTTCATCTTATGTTGGGATGATGCTATGCCGGACAGAAAATCGATACTGCTATGGGTTGAAAATTCCTGGGCCACAGGTTCAGCGCCGAAAAGAAAGCCAATTGGAAGAGGTCAAAGCTCTCGATCATCCGGATGATGGAAAACTTTAGAAATTGTGTATGGCCAATACAGGCCACTATTTAGAGGATGTCCCTTTTTAAAAAAAAAAAAAAAAAGAAAGACCAAATGAATAAAAACCAGAGTCGTCTGTTTAAGCAACAGTGAAATCATTTTTGAATAGCAGTTACCTTGTTTTATTTTTTATTTGTTTTATTTTTTTTATTTTATTTATTTTTATTTTTTTTATTTTTTTATTTTTTGGATACCTTTAAAATGTAGGATGTATTTCTGGCACACCTCGTATCATTATTATTCTTTCTAATTTTATCCGTTACCCCAAATATGCCCTGAAAGGTAGCCAGGAGCGCCCCGAAAGTTAATAAAAGAGTAATTTATTAATTATTTTTATATTTAAAAAAAATCTTTATTTTTAAAAAGCTAGGGACACCAAGCAACGTAATGTCTTATAAATAAATGCTTATTTCAAGAAACTTCTTAAAAGTTAATAGAAGAGTAATTTATGAATTATTTTTATATTTAAAAAAAAAATCTTTATTTTTTAAAAAGTCTTTGCCATTTGATATTTTAAACTGGACGCTAAATTCTTTAATCTTTAAAAAGGAGCTGATAACCCTTTCTCTTTTGCCTTTCTCAAGGGATTTAAAATCAGGATGTCTAAAAGAATTCATAAATCCCTTTAAATGAAAACTGTATTGCTAATAATATTCTTTGGGAAAGCTAAACAAAAATGTCATATGCTATAATCAAATGTGTTTAGGTGGTCTGGGAATTCAATTCAAAACTTGAAGAGTTAGGCTAGCATTTCTCAATTGGTGTAACAGGGAACACTGATACGTCATGAAAGGTAGCCAGGAGCACCCCGAAAGTTAACAGAAGTGTAATTTATGAATTATTTGTATATTTAAATAATCTGTAATAATGTAAATAGCGTACATAATACCACATCTCAGAAATATAGACGGATACAGATAGATAGATAGATAGATAGATAGATAGATAGATAGATAGATAGATAGATAGATATATGCATAAATATATAGATAGATAAGAATACATGGCATATTATGTGATGCAGGCCTTTCGTACTATTGAGTTCTGTGAAATCTGAATTTCGAATAGCGGAAGATGTAAGCGAATTATTAAGAAATATTATTTAAAAAACAAAGAATAGATCACTGAATTGGTTTTTGATATCGGTCCTTCTATATGGCAATGAATGCCGGACAATCTTCTCACAGATTAAGGAGAGACTTGAGACAAAAAAAATGTGCTTCGATAGAAGGATGCTGAAAATACCATTCCCTGAAATCGTGAGCAACGACGATGCTGTAGAGAAAAGGGTAATTCACTGGTCATATTGAAGGCAAGAGGAACAGGGGAATCCAACGCATACCCTACCTCAAGAGATTTTTTTTAAATCTAGGGACACCAAGCAACGTAATGTCTTATAAATAAATGCTTATTTCAAGAAACTTCTTTATTATTTACATATTTTCATATTTCAGGACTATTTTTTCCTTATTAAATTTTCAAGTATGCCCCAGAGTTTTAGTTAGCGGACTGAAGTAACAAAAGATGAAAAACACAACATTAAATAAAAAAAAAAATGCTACACAATGCTCTTAGAAATAAATGCTTATTTCAGGAAACTTGTTTTTATTATTTGCCTTTTTTCATATTTCAGGGTTTATTTTTCCTTATTAAATTATGCCATAGAGTTTTAGTTATTCGACAAATGCGCTCTGAATTGGAAAATGTTGAGAAACACTGCAGTCCCCAATTATTTTTGTTGTTGCTGGAAGTGTTCAAGTGACCTGAGCGGCGGCAGGGTGGGAGGAGCTCTTTAAGAATTTTTTTTTTTTTTTTTTTTTTTTTAGCGGCTGTCTTTAGAACCTAAAGAAAGATTGTCTTCCATAAGACCTAAGCAATATGTCACATACCAGAAGACGTTGCTTGACTTGACATTAAGCTTGTTAACTAGGTTATAAGTATTAATTCACGTCTTTAATTTTATTTTCTCGAATAACCTAGATTTTAATTAAAACTATCCGGTGTGCCAAGGACAAACTGATCTGTAAAAAGACTTCTTTTTTTTATAACTACGAAAAGTTCAGGCTCTTTACTATTATAAATACCCAGTCACCTTACAAACAAGAGATGTATGCAGTCTACTATACGGACTACAATCATTACATATGTTTCTGGCCATTATAATGAACAGCATTTTTTTTAACCAACATCTCTATCTATAAAAGGCAGGATGTGTGTGTGTATAACGAATGCACGGCCGCAATTTTCGACGGATTTGCACCAAAATTTACATGCACATGCTCCAAGTTAGTGGGAAGGCCAATACCGGCTTTACATTTCCCAACTCCCATCGATAGTGGAAA
Source organism: Acanthosepion pharaonis (assembly GCA_903632075.3). Classification (NCBI taxonomy): domain Eukaryota; kingdom Metazoa; phylum Mollusca; class Cephalopoda; order Sepiida; family Sepiidae; genus Acanthosepion; species Acanthosepion pharaonis. The sequence continues at coordinate 1,906,361 of CAHIKZ030003432.1, forward strand.
TAATCGATTTTTTCATGCTTCTACGGCAGTTTTTATGTTGTTTGCGGCCATTTTCTACTGGCCAGAGTGAGAGCCTATAGCTGGCTGCCACGAATAGGCAGGAATATTCTATCGGCCATCGTGTGAGCCAGCAGCTGACTGACACGAATGTTAACTAGCATGCTAGCATGCAAAAAAAATCGATAGCTGCATTTGTCACAAGTGGGAAAAATTTAAATCTGAATGGCACTTTACTTCAATTGGCTCATTCGCTTGCTTAAACTCAACGTTGATTCTCATTCCGCAGAACTGGGTTGGGTGTGAAAAAGTATTTGTTGTTAACATTCTTTTTTCATTTGGTTTTTCCAGTTACGAGTCCTTTTATTAAAGCTGATCGTTTTGTGTTCATTTTGTTTAGTTCTTTTTTCGTAACAGATTTAATGTTTAATATAGAGCTTAGAAAAAATTCGCAGTGTGAGATAGGCAAGAAGTAAGGCATGTAGCAACATCAGCACGGCAAAGGGCACTCCTTTAAAGGCAAGGAAGGGCAAAAATATTTTAAGTAAAGTGATAGCGATTGCTGTATGAGTCGTACGATTTTTGAATCAAGCACGGGCAACGCAGGGCCATGCTGCTAGTATATATATAAATTCAAATGTGCCTTGGAAGAATGTATCACTGAAAGAAAAAATGTTCATATTTGTGTGTGTGTGTGTGTGTGTGTGTGTGTGTTGGACATACGACAACTACATTATCAAGACGTCTTACTCTACTTATATCACACCAAGTATTCCAATAAATAGGACTCAAGATAAAACTTTCCAAAACAGAAACTATGATCTGGAATCCGAATGAAAGCAGTGATGAGACGTAGCCTTCATCCATCTATCTATCTATTCTATTCAGTGTCAGCTTCAAATTTTTAATGAAGAATACTTCGAGGATCTGTAGGTTTCAATTTGTTATCGTCTTAGTTTAGGAGTGTTGTGTTATCAATCAGTAAAAGAGAATTTGCTGTATAAATACACACACACCCTCACACACACACACACACACACACACACACACACACACACACACACACACATATATATATATATATATATATATATATATATATATATTGAAACATGGTTATTACTGTGTAGCGAAGAAACCATATTTTAAATCAGTTAATTTATAATATTTATGCTCTGTAAATTGACATTTAATAAAAAAAATATCAATAAGAACACCGGATTATATATCTTAATGTTCTTTCTTTTTATTTATACACACACACACACACACACACATATATATATATATATATATATATATGTGTGTGTGTGTGTGTGTGTGTGTGTGTGTACATGATCTGCAGATATAAACGTATTAATAGACATGCCTTTACAGGCTGTTACTTACATCCACTGCGTCGTTAATTAGATGCCTTATTGCGTATGATAATAATTAGGTCAGCAGTTTATAGTTTTAATAAGATAAAACATGCTTATAGGTAACCAATGCAATAAATTTCGGTTGTCACTTTTACTTCTACTACTACTAATGCTACCACTACTACTACTATTATTATTATTATTATTATTCAGAAGAGGTAGGAAAAGAATCAGTAAAAAGTAAAAAGAAAAATACCACAAACTCGACTAAGTAATAATGAATCACTAGAATATTAAAAATAAAAAAAAATTACCCATAATAACAGGAGCACTTGAATCCATGACAAAAATATGAAAAGAGATATTGAAGAGGTGGGAGAATCGATACTTGCAGGTAACCAATGCAATAAATATAGGTCAATGTTTTCATTTTAATACTACTAGTACTACAACTACTATTCTTATTATTCTTATTCTGAGTATTATTAGTATTATTAGTATTACTATTAAGAAGAAGAAGAAGAAGAAGAAGAACCAATAAAAATTAAAAATAAATATGCCACGATCTCGGTCAAAAATTGATGAATCTCTAGAATATAAAAATTACGGTTGTGCCCATAATAACAGGAGCACTTGGATCTATGCCAAAACTATTGAAGGAGATACTGGAGAGATCGGTGGTCCAATGAATTGATTGTCCAGAATATGACCCTGTGGCAAGAACTACCTAGGGATGATATCCATAGCTCATACATGTAGTCCCGTCACTTTTCAGACAAATCTCGTATATGGATTGAATAACCCAGCTATATAGCCGTAGCTGGCAACCAGTCTATGAGAAGGAAAACTCGTGGATTCCATTTCGTCGAAAAGGAGAAAGGAACCCACTCCACCATCATGCTTAAGAAGGCATGGAAATTCAAAGGGATCCTACTGTAAGCCATACTCACCGACGTCCTGAAGGGACGTGGCTTTAAAAAAAATCTCCTAAAGCTATACTAAACTTTAGGTTTATATATATTGAGTATATTAGACATGAAGTAGAAGCCCGTTGCTAAAGATGGTGGAAAAATGGCCAGATCCTTGTAGCTCTCAGGAAAATACCTGACTACTCCTGTTATGATGTCTTTCGAAAAATCGCATTGAATCAGTAGTTGCCGTTCGATCACTGATGTTAAGCAACGTCGAACCTGGTCAGTACCTAGATGGGTGACCAATTGGGAATACCAGGAGCTGTAAGCTTGGATGTGTGGCTGATATAATGGATAATGGCTCGAAATTGTTAATCGGAGACTCGAGTTCCTATTTCTGTTGGGTTAGTTTTATTCACTTACGTGCAAATACCATTGGAAAACGTACGAATTCACTGCTTAACTCCCCCAGCTATGGGTTAATTAATAAGACTTGTATCACTAAACCATTATTATCTCCTCCACCAACAAAAAAAATCTTGCAATCTAAAAATATTTCATGGCTTTAAATAACCTGCAAAGGATTGATAACTCATAAAAAATGAAACAACCAAACCAAAGCAATGCTGGCATACACTGTCATTACAAAAGTCAGGTTCGTCTGAAAATGAAGTATAGCTGCCATACGAGGACTGAAACTGCCGAGCCCTTTCTTTCCGGCCTTGAGAGAGGTCACAGGCGTCTAGCCGGCCTTGTGGGCAAGGATTTTACTTTCCACACTACAACAGACAAAGTGTCACAAGCCTCTCGCTTCTCTCTATCGTTATTTCCATGGAAAAATGTTCTGGCGAAAAAAAATTCTGGAAAAATGTTCAGATCCTTTTACCGTTCCGGAAAGTACTTGACTCCTCCTGTCATGCTGTCTTTCGATCACATCGCGCTGAAGCACTAGTTGCCGTACAATCACCAAAGTTAACCAACTGAAAAAGTCGATGTTTGGTAACTTATGATAAAAAAGATTTACTTTTGAAAACAGAAAACAATACGGAAATTTATTTAAGATTTAAAAGGCGGAGGGAAAGATTTAATGTTTCATGGGTATGCATAGGTTAACCAATCAGAAAACAGCTCATTTAAAATGGGATCCAGAAGTGAGTCCGTGCCTACGCCGTCTGTCTGTCAAGAAAGATGGCGTGTAAATGTTACCATTGTGACAAACATTCAATATATGTCAAATATATTGATGACATTTTCGTATTAAGGGAAAACTGATGAATTAGAAACCTTAAAATTTAAGAAAATCTATCGAGTCACCATCTCTAAAATGCTTCGTAACCAAGGCTATAATCCGCGGTGTTATTTAACTCAAAAAAAAGGGACGGGAAAGATGGATTCTTTCCCAACGGTATTTGGTGTGTGTAAACGAATGTCACGAACGCTGTTGGAATTCGATCTCGGCTCTCAGATTTCTCATTCCGAGCTGCAATGTCTTACAGCATGCACACATCATAAAAGTACAGAGTAAATATTCGTGATATTTTTCTTTGAGTCTTGCGTACACGTAGCGATCCTCGTAACAATCACCAACGGAGCTGAAACACGAAACTTCAAAAGGAATATGTCCCTCAAACGAAGAGTCACGCAGCGAGCATGAAATAGAATCACGTTAACCATCACCTGGACAAAATTGCAAAACTAACACAGCGTCTTAGAGGGCAAACAGCCGTCAAAGAGACCTGAGAAACTATTATTCTTCTGTGTCTTCTTCCTTATATCCTTTCATGACATTGATTATCATGGCTCTCCACAACTTCCTCACTTTTACTGCTCTAAGTAACTTTTGCTCCTTTAGCGCCCATGTTCTTGTTTTATTATCCATTCAAATAAACTCATTAAGTAGATGCTCATGGCTATCATGGCTCTCCACAACTTCCTCACATTTACTGCTCTAAGTAACTTTTGCTCCTTTAGCGTCCATGTTCTTGTTTTATTATCCATTCAAATAAACTCATTAAGTAGGTGCCCATGGCTCGCCACAACTTCCTATCTTGTACTGCATCTTTAATGTCCGTCTTTATAGTCTCGTCAGATCAAGACTTGTAGATGGGTGTCATGTATGGCGCCAAATCCATTCAGAAATATCTAAAGTGTCAGCCTAATTAAAACCGCTTTCTAAGATCAATGGTTGACAATGGCTTAGAGCCAATAAAGCCTCTGGATCTTGGCGAAGACCATCCTTCTTCAGACATTATAGACTGTCGCTACAGAATCACAAAGAACTGTACCAAATAATAGAAACCACAACACTTAAGAACTTTCAACAGCAGCAACAACTAAAATGGATAGCAGATGTATCTCAAGAGAGAAACAATAACATAACTATGATGTTCACATCCCACACTACTTCGAATAAAAGGTTAGTAAGGACCCCCCTCCTTCAATATTGGAAAGAGCAATAACAGCTACTGGACTTGAGAAACCAATTTTCCCGAAAAATTCTTTTTAGAAAAAGATTTCGTAAATTTCAACTGACGGTAGCACTGGCTGCTCGGTCAATGAATGGCGAATGTTTCCTTATAAGGAAAGGGTGAATATTACTATTATCATTACTATAGTTTTACTACCTACAATACTTGCGCAAAACATTATTCTATCTCCCCACCTTTGTCTTCTTGTGATGAAAGACCAACATTTAGTCTGTCCATCAGATTACTTTTTACTTCTCTGATAATGAAACATTTAGTACAGCTAAGAAAACTGACCTGCGTGTGGCTCCAGAAGAGCAGTCTGGGAATTTTCTTTCAAATCATTAGCAGGCACACCAGTGTAGTAGGCAGCAGCTGCACGCATGTGCACCTTAATACTTCGAGGTGAAGTCGAATTATTCTTGATGCAGAGGGGAACAGATACAACTACATCGGTGTATGGATCAGTTATAACAAATTAAGTATATTACAAAACCAAAATTTTAAGCTGAAAAGTCCTGTTCTTCAATAGCCTCTTTGAGTAGAGACTTTCATATAGATGTCATGCGTGGCGCTAAACCCGTCCAGAAATTATACAACTGCTTTCTCATATTAATGATTAAAAGTGGCATCAAGTGAATAAATACTGTAGGTCTTCGCGAGGACCATCCTTCTTCGAATTTTCATGGACTGGCGCTAGACAATCACAAACAAAGAACTGTACCAAGTAATAGAAACCAGATCACTTGAGGACTACCAATAACAACAACTAAAATGGATATCAAATATAACTCCAAGAGAAAATAATGACATAATCATGATTTTGAAATTCCACACTACTTCGAATAAAAGGTTAGTAAGGAAACCCCCCTATCAGTACTGGAAAGAGCTATAACAGCTACTGGAATTAAGAAAAATTGTTTTATGAGCAAGGTTTTATAAATTTTAATCGACAGCCTCACTTAGTAGTACTGTCCGCTTGGTCAAATGTTTCCTTATAAGGAAACGGCTGTTATTTCGATTATCATTAGGGATTAGGAGAACAGATACTACATTTTGATCCCATCCTGGCGGCCAGAGATGAAGCAAAGCGTAACTCAAGCTGCACAGGTTGATCTGTCAATTACCGCCAAATGTTTCCTTATAAGGAAATGACTGCTATTCCCATTATCATTAGAGATTAGGTGAACAGATACTACACTTTAATCCCACCCTGATGGCCAGGTAGTGAAGCAAAGCACAGGTTCATCGGTGACTGAATGCCAAATGTTTCCTTATAAGGAAATGGCTGCTATTCCTATTATCATTAGAGATTAGGTGAACAGATACTACACTTTGATCCCACCCTGATGGCCAGGTAGTGAAGCAAAGCACAGGTTCATCGGTGACTGAATGCCAAATGTTTCCTTATAAGGAAATTACTAATATTACAGTTACTATTCACTAGTCTTGGCTCCTTATTTAAACACGTGAGATGTTCTAAAATTGTCTAAGTTATTTATCGGCTCTACGATTAACAATTTTTCATTAGACCACCCGCACGTCCAACCTTACAGCACCTGGTATTCCCAAGTGGTAACACATCCAGGTATTGACCAGGTTCGACGTTGCTTAACTTTGGTGATCATACGGGAACAGGTGTTTCAATGTGATGTGGCCGTAAGCTTGACGAAAATAACAAGAAAACATGTTAATGGATTTCGCTAGAACTGAAATAAAATGAAAAGACGGATAATCGTTTGACTCTTGCTAGAAAACTGAATGATTTTTTTCCTTTTTGAGATAATAATGGTTTAAGGATACAAGTCATACTAATTAACCCATAGCTGGGGAGAGAAGAGGTGGATTCATCCTTTTCCAAGCGTATTTGCTCGTAAGTGAACAAAACGAAACCATCCATCCATCCATCTATCTATCTATCTATCTATCTATCTCAGTCTGCTCATCTCTATCTATCTATCTATGTCAGTCTGCTCATTTCTTTCTTTATTTCTTTCTATCTATCTTTCTCAGTCTGCTCATCTCTATCTATCTTAATATGTTCATTATCTATCTATCTATCTATCTATCTATCTATCTCCTTTATTCATGTCTATAATAACCCGGTTCGATCATATCTATCTATCTATCTATCTATCTATCTATCTATCTATCTATCTATCTCAGTCTGCCCATCTCTATCTATCTTTCTATCTATATATCTATCTATCTTAGTATGTTCATTATCTATCTATCTATCTATCTATCTATCTATCTATCTATCTATCTATCTATCTATCTCAGTCTTCCCATATCTATCTATCTATCTATCTATCTATCTATCTTAGTATGTTCATTATCTATCTATCTATCTATCTATCTATCTATCTATCTATCTATCTATCTATCTATCTATCTATCTATCTATCTATCTATCTATCTATCTATCTATCTATCTATTTGTTTCTAATAACTCTATTAAAGATTCAAGTTAAATTTTATATATATCTTTTTCACACCATTGAGAAAACATCCATGGCCAACCTTCACCCGAAATGAAAAAAAAAAAAAAAACAAAAAACAAAACAAAAATACTGAAACAAACAAGGAAGCTAGCAAGTAAGCAAAAAGGCAAACACTGCTTACTCGACATTTTTACCTCCTCAAACCCTAGTGTTTAGATCCCGCGCCGATTCATCAGACAGCATCATCTCGCTGTCTGTCATAAAAAAAAAAATAAATCTCTTTATCATTTTTCGGTTCCACGTGGCGATTCAATTTGACTCGCTTCAGTTGCTGTGTTCGTTTGTTTGTTTGATTTTTTTTTTATCCATAGGAGGTTCTCCTTGGTTCTCGTTTTAAGGCGACGCGGTCACGCCCATCATTGGCACTGACAAAAACCAGCAGGGGGCAGTTAGATGTGGTTATATGGCACATCACGAGCAAAAAGAGACCGGCCCCAACAAAGGCATTTGCAATTCATTTTTTTTTTTAAATCAATCTTTTTCACTCACAAGCGAAAACCTTAATTAGGAGGTCGCGGTAAGTCATCCAATTATACTTAGTGAATCGATTTTTTTTCTGTGAGCCCCAAATATATATATATATATATATATATATATATATATATATATATATATATATATATATATATATATATATTTGGTGTGTGTGTGTATATATGTATATATATATATATATATATATATATATATATATAGAAAAAAAAGACCACTTTAAGGTACCATTATAATAATTTATTTCTCCAGAGCCCTTTTAAAGGACGCAGGATCATCAGATAGCACTTCCAAAAATGAAACGAAAAATTAAAATTGATGGGTAGTGTAAGTTTTTATAATTTAACAGAGAGTGTAAAAGGGGTGGTTAGTGAGACATGGTAGAGTATAGAGAGGGATTAATTTCATATCTCTCTCAAGCATACTTTGTATTGAGGGAGGAGGAGGACATAATATATATATATATATATATATATATATATATATATATATATATATATATATGACATCACTTTTGTTTGAACAATTCTCGGGTCTTGTCAAGTGATGGTACTGCAAGTAAATTAAAAGTTTCTTTTATATTTTACTTGCAACACCATCACTTCCCACGACACCAGAAGTGCTGAAAGGAAATGGCTATGTTTGTGGTGATGTTATAATAACATACAAATGTTATAATTTTTAAATATATATTATTCGCTCAACACTGCAATGACCACTATTTGAAAATACTGTATTTGATTACTAGTACTCGTATATATATATATATATATATATATATATAAGAATCAAGTTCCATGCATACCTAGATGGAGGACAGTTTGGGAACACCGGGTGCCGTAAACGATTTCCTACAACCCGAATATTATTTCCGACACACAATGATAAATCATAAAAATTCCAAAACCAAATCAATCAATCCCCCAGAGTGTAAGGATCTAAATAAATATATATATATTGAAAATATATATATATATATATATATATATATATATATATATACATGAAATTATATATATATAGTTTCGTTTCTTTACAAAGTATAGTAGGTCATCTAGTAGATATGTCTTTATGTGTGTGTGTATATATATATATATATATATATATATATATATATATATATGAATTGGATCGTATTTACAATTCCAATGGAATAAATTATGACCGCGGAATATTAGTGTTAATTATTTTTTTATATATATATTATATATAATTATTATATATATATATATATATATATATATATATATATATATATATATACATATATATATATATATATATATATATATATATATATATATATATATATATATACATACATCGCGGATTATTTTCAAAAATCAATTCATTTCTGTGAAGAGAACCAAGAGCAATTTCCATATGTCAAGGTCGGGCTATTTTACACGAGTTTCTTCACATGATACGTAAATAGGCGGCATTTTAGTTACAGAAATAATTGCCTCGTTCGTCGGTAAAAACAAGGACTGTTTTGTATTTTTGTCTCCGATGTACTTCATAGACGATACAGAAAGTAAATAGCAAAAAAAAAAAATATATAACTCGGTAATGAACAGTGTATATATAGATTAACGGAAGATCATTCGAGAGATCGAATAAAGAAAGAAAGAAAGAAAGAAAGAAAGAAAGAAAGAAAGAAAGAAAGAAAGAATTATCGTAAAAAAAGGAAAGGAGAATAAATATAAATATAAGAAATAAACAAGAAGAAAATCAAGGACAGAAAGAAAAAAGAAAAGAAAGAAAGAAAGAATGAAAGAAAGAAAGGAAGAAAGAAAGAAAGAAAGAGAAGGAGGAAAAGAGCATCGAAAAAAGAGGAATAAATAAAAGAAAGAAGAAAAGCGGAGAAAGAAAAAAAGAAAAGCGAAGAATGAAAGAAAAAGAAAGAAAGAAGAAAATAGAAAACGAAGAAAATAAGAACAGCAACGAAAGAAAGAAAGAAAGAAAGAAAGAAAGAAAGAAAGAAAAAAGAAAGAGAAGACGGAGAAGAACATCGAAAAAAGAGGAATAAATAAAAGAACGAAGAAGAAAGAAGAAAAGCGATGAATGAAAGAAAAAGAAAGAATAGAAAAAGAAGAAAATAAGAAAGAAAGAAAGAAAGACTAGAAAAAGAAGAAAATAAGATCAGGAAAGAAAGAAAGAAAGAAAGAAAGAAAGAAAGAAAGAAAGAAAGAAAGAAAGAAAAGGAGGAAAAGAACATCGAAAAAAAGAGGAATGAATAAATGAAACAACGACGATAAAAGAAAAATAGCAAAGAAAAAAAGAAAAAAGCGAAGAATGAAAGAAAAAAGAAAGAAAGGTAAGTAGCTTTGGGATTAAAATGACAAGGAACAAAATATTTTGTCTTGCTGCAAAAGCTACCAAAATCTGATGGATAAGTGAAGGTTTTTGCTACTTTCGTGACACTCTTACACAAGATAGATCCGCTCATGAAATATGGCGAACAGCCAGAAGATAAATCTGGAAGGAATGCTATACAATTGACACCGACTTGTGGAATGCACATCACCCAGTTGTACTGACAAGCACGAACGACGTACTGACCTTAGTTCTGGGTTTCACAAAACCACCCTGCACTCTCATCTTCAAAACTTTCTCTAGTTACACGCACACGGAAACTATATGTGGGCGCAGTTACACATATAATCACACGCATGCGCAAAATCTCGTTAAAAGGAATAAGTATCAACATAGAAAATAAACATAAATACATTTATAGCTTTGAAATAGCCGTGTACATCGGTATTATTTGAGCCTTATATGTGGTGTCATCATGCCAGAGAGCGATTTTAAGTGCTTAATTACTAAGTCCACTCCGGGGTCTATGGGTAAAGCGACACTAATGGAGCGTTATGTATGTATATTTGGGCCGTTTCGTTTCAATTTTGCGGATGAGATGTGCAGTTCCTCACAAAGTAAACTTTTGTACCTCTGAGATGCTGATGTGACCAGAAATTATACTCAGTTTCTTTATCGTACGCAATGTCCCTTCTTCTTCTTCTTCTTCTTCTTCTTCTTCTTATTATTATTATTATTATTATTATTCCTTTGATTTCTGGAGTTTACACATTTCTTTCTGGGTCCCGCCCAGAGACTTTGCTTACGGTCAAATCACGCTGAAACACCGGTTCTCGTTCGATCACCGAAGTTAAGCATCGTAGAGCCAGGTCAGTACTTAGATGGGGGACCGCTTGGGAACACCTGGTACTGTGAGCCCCCAAAGTCCAACCCTTACCTCACAGTCGGTGGGGGGTGCAAACGGTAGTGTCAGAGCTATGCCGTCCGGAACTTCGTTCCTGGTAGGGCCACCCAAGGCGGACAGGTCTGACACTCACGCCGGCTAACAAGGGCTCTGGTGAAAATCCAAGGAGCGTCTGCATCGGCAACCGGCGGCTTCTGGTCGTTCCTGTCTCTGCGTCTGTGGGAACCCCGCGGCAAGCAAGAACATTATCCGAGTAGGCCTGAGTACCCTACTTCTGTAATTTATCCCAAGAATCTTCTTCTCACAACAGGAAGAAGCCGGCTCAATCCGCCCAGGGTGAATGCCGCATCAGGACAGAGACCTAAGGTTAGAAATGGCATCAGGACACTTTCCACTGACAAAAAAAAAAAAGATATTTTAAATAGATAAATCTCTCCGTAAAGTGTGGGCTGTACTTGTGAGAACAATTTTTTGTATTTCTTTGAGGCATGGACTTCAATTAGTCTACTGGAGTCTTTTACAACCAATCCTAGGGTCCCAACTACTAAAGTGATTGTTGATGTTCCCATGTGCCACATTTTTGAGATTTCTATTTCAATGTCCTTGTAATTCGACAGCTTTTTGAATATCTTCAAAGATACATTGCAGTCTGCAGGGACTGCCATATCAATAAGGAGGCACTTTTTTTGTTTGTGGTCTTTAATAACAATGTCTCGGCGGTTGGCTTTGATTGTTCTGTCAGGGTATATCGTGTAGTCCCATAGAATTGTGACATGTCCTATCTCCGTAACCGGGTCTGGGTGGTGTTCATACCAGTTTCTTTCAGTTTCCTTCCCGTAGAAGTTGCAGATTTTCCAGTGCAGATATTGGCCCACTCTGTCATGCCGGGTTTTTATGCTCAGTAGGTGCCAATATCGTGCAACCTGATACAAGATGATCAATTGTTTCTGGATATTTATCACAGAATCTGCACTTTGGGCTAACACAATATTTTAGTATATGTGCTTGATAATTCCTAGTTAGCAAGCATTGGTCCTGTGCAGCAAGGATAAAACCTTCCGTTTCAGCTTTCAACCCTGCACTACGTAGCCACTGATGGGTACGGGTTTTGTCTACGTCAGCTTGTTTGGTACGGGCAGAGTATTAGCCATGAAGCGGTTTATTTTGCCATCGCTTCTGTATCTGGTCGGTTGCATTTGTCTTTGCTGTCTTTTTTAAGCATTTTGCAGCTTCAGCCGGTGTATTGTGTACCCACTTGAAACTCCATTTTGTATTTGTTGACTTTCTTTATTATTATTATTATTATTATTATTTCTTTTGATTTCTGTTATAAACACATTTCCTTCCGATTCCCAGCCAGAAACCTAAGATCAGAAATGGCTTCATGACATTTTCTAATTATCATTTTTACAAAAAGAAATTAATTTAAACAAAACTAAGATCGCACATATTTTACATATATAAAGCTCTTCGTATTGTGTTAACATGTATTAATTTCACTTCTTTTACATTGTCTTAATAGGGTGGATTGAAAAGTTCATTTGACTTTCAAATATGTTAGAGTTGTGGATCTTACATGCATTAAAAACCCTTCTTCATTACATTGACTTTACAATGAGGGTGGGCTGAAATGTTTAGGCTGACTTTCAAGGAGTGATGTTAGAGTTGTGATATCTTACATGCATTAATTTCAACCCTTCTTCTTAATAACTACATTGTCACTTTACATGTATGAGGGTGGACTGAAAAGTTCATAGGCTGACTTTCAAGGAATGATGTTAGAGTTGTGATATCTTACATGCATTAATTTCAACCCTTCTTCTTAATAACTACATTGTCACTTTACATGTATGAGGGTGGGCTGAAAAGTTCATAGGCTGACTTTCAAGGAATGATGTTCGAGTTGTGATATCTTACATGCATTAATTTCAACCCTTCTTCTTATACATTGTCACTTTACATGTAAACTGATATTAGACTGTTCAAAGAAGACCTCAAAGGTAACTATTAGCGACTTCTCTTGAAAATGGACAAAATTTGCCATCGCAGTGCTGTCATATACCTACATAAAAAGGGTCTATTTCAATTGTATTAGTTTTTAGAATGTTGTAAATAAAAAAATATTATTGTAAATAAACAATCTAATAAAAATTGTTTATTAATTTTGTTGTCAATTCTCAAGAACAAAGAAAATATATAAATTCACTTTCATATGTTTAGGTTTTATTACAATTCTAATCATTGCTTTTTAAAAGAATAAACATTGCCGAGGAGTGAAGGTAGTTAAAATAATAGCGGTGTCATGGGAATGACCGTCCTTTTGACACTAGTTTTTTTGTGTTTTTTTTTTTTTTGGTTTGTTTTGCAGACACGAAGGTCCAAGTTTAACGGTTCTTCTGTCATCACTGAGTGATTTTAATTTCAGCATCCCCCTAGTGCGACAATAATCATCGGAATAGTCATTGCTATTTTATCTAAAACAACATCTAGATATAAACAGCATTTAGTAGCCTAAGAAATAATAAAATAACCAATAAGTACCTGAACCCTCATGCTATCCTCTACCTTCATAAGAGCCAAATCCCGCCGAAAATGGGGTACTGTTGCCATATTTGGGCGGGAACCGGTCAGACCTATTTCCAGTCTTGATAGAGTTCAAAAGCGTCTCCGAGTCCTTGTTGCAGAAGAATTATTCTCTAGCCTCTCACACACAGACGGGATATGGCGATTCCCTCACTGCTCTTGCTAGTATCATGGTAAAGGCTCAGACGAACCGGAACCAATAGGTTTTAACTGCATTTCTCGTTCCACCAGCTACTTACATAGTAGCAAAACGTCCACATTCCCCACGTATTCCATCGCCGAGAAGTAGGTTCGACGCAAGCAGGTACTTCCCGAGAATAACTACCCTACGGAACAGACTCCTGAAAGGATGTTTCCCCGATCACTACAATCTTAACCTGTTCAAGTTTAGAGTCAACGGTTATCTTCCTCTCCTATAAACTACCCCCTAACGTAACCCTCTACCTCGAGTGGCACCCGGGCCTTGCGCAAGGTGAACCGTACTGTAAAAAAAGAAAATGAATAAATAAAATAAAAAACATGTCCTATTTGATCTTGCTATTCACTGTGCCATATGTCCTCAAGGACATATGGCACAGTTTATAAAGGCGTTGGTTAGATCCAGTGACAAACCCAAAGAAGGTGAGTTCAATACCTGGTTAAGGCAGTGGAGAACTTTCAGAGGGAAAATTAGCAGGAGATAACTGATAACTGACATCCATCAAACATGGTACGTGGAACTAGAACAGTCTACTCCAGTGATCGAAATAAAGGATTCAGTTCGAAATTCCAACCACCTGAAGAAGGCCGGAGCGTACAACGGCCGAAACGTTGTGACAAATATGGCGACAAAGATGAGGACAATAGTCCGACTAATGTAAATACTGTACATGATACCTCATCTCAGAAATATAAACAGACTCTTGATCCTTCTAAATTTGCAATGAAAATATATGATATAATCTAGAAAAGATATCTTTGGGGAAGATGTTCTGTAAAGTTGATTTTTCAAAACATTTTTCTTATCTTGATATCAATAATAAAAGAGAAATTATAATCTTATTCTGAACGGTTTCAAATAGAAATTGTTACTTTGAGATATATTTTTGTATAACCAAAAACAAATAAAACGACACTTTCCCCGTCGGGAACTGATATGTTCCGGAAAAGGGATCTATTTGAACGAAGTAGCTAAGTGGTTTTGGCTACTATAACCAAGTAGAATACGGTAGCAGTAATCGACTGGTACGCGTCGTAGTCGCAGGTAAGAAGTGTAGATCAATGGCGTAGTCCAATGGGCGTCGTTATAGAGTTAGCTCTCAGACTAAGGCTCTTTGATTCTCCTACACGTCCGTCTGTATTTATGACGGACACCAGCCAATCATATTCCAGTGAGGGGGAACACAAGTGTAGGCATATTTCATTGTATCAGGAACAAAATAATTTTACATAAAAACCTATTGGTTCCAGTAAGTATGTATAATAAATTTGACTCAAACCATGACCTATTAACAGCTAACATACACACACGCACACACACACACACATATAAATATATATGTGTGCGTGTGTGTGTGAAATCAGCCTCTAAATTAATGGATCCATTCTCAATCAGACATTTTTATTACTCCAAACGTTATTATACTTGAAACTTCTGATATATATAGCATAATGAGAAGCCACGTATACTTTCTTAATATGTATATATAGAAAAAGTTTCAAATTGAAAATTATAATGTTTTATTTTATGAAAGTATTTATTTATTTATATATATATATATGATATTTCAAATTGTCCTCAATTTTTCATCAGAAATAACTGTTTGTTACAAATAAATTAAAATTACTGTTTGTTAGCAAGTAGCGTCCTTCGAGAGACGCGGACGTCACGTGATATGGAACGTCACTGTTCGGATATCCAACAAACAGTAATTTTAATTTATTTGTAACAAACGGTTATTTCTGATGAAAAATTGAGGACAATTTGAAATATCAAAATATATATATAAATAAATACTTTCATAAAATAAAACATTATAATTTTCAATTTGAAACTTTTTCTATATATATATATATATATATATATATATATATATATATATATATATGTATATGTATAATAAGTAAATATAAAAGGCAACACCAAAAACGAATGATTCATGCATGAACGTAATATTCAGGCTATATATATATATATATATATATATATATATATATATATATATAATCTGTTGTAAGTATTACCGACTATGTGATCTAGGCGATTAGCACTATCTGCCCTTAGATAGATAGATAGATAGATAGATAGATAGATAGATAGATAGATAGATAGATAGAAGGAAGAAGGAAGGAAGGAAGGAAGGACCAGACAAGAGTAGAGTGGTAGGAATAGATAGATAATGACCAGACTGAGATAGATAGATAGATAGATAGATAGATAGATAGATAGATAGATAGATAGAAACAGACTGATAAATTGATTGATATAGATGAGATAGATAGATAGATAGATAGATAGATAGATAGATAGATAGATAGATAGATAGATAGATAGATAGATAGAAACAGACTGAGATAAATTGATTGATATGAACAGACTGAGATAGATAGATAGATAGATAGATAGATAGATAGATAGATAGATAGATAGAAACAGACTGAGATAAATTGATTGATATGAACAGACTGAGATAGATAGATAGATAGATAGATGTGGACAGACTAAGTCAGATGCATATTCCTCATTAGTAAAACTAATAGGCGACCAATGGTTTGTTTGTTCAATGTGAACATGAATATGAAATAGAACTCCGCTGTGAAAACATGTCAGTGTTTTCAGAAGTATAATGTGGCGGTGATGTACTTTTTTTGAATATCTGTCCTCGACAGTAATCAGCTGCGGTCACCGCACAGGTCGAATTATGAGTGGGAAGCAATGATATGACAGTCACTATAGCGCATGCGTGCGTGTGAAATAACGAGGACAAGTATACAGACAGACAAGTAAAACATCATTTTCTTTTTATCACTCACCGGAAGAATCAATGTGAGCAAATGTGATCGACGCTTTCAATATTTTCAGTCAAAAATTCTTTATTATTAGTCTCTTTCCTTTGCTTTTAATTTCGCAGAGTCGATTTTTGTTCTTTTGTGCTCCTTATAACTTCGCTTTTGATTGGGTCTTTTATGTTTCTTTGATTCAATTTCTATAGCATTTTCTCTTACGAACATGATGTTCCTTGCATTTTTAGTTTAAATTTTTCCTGCTTTGTTTTTCGTTTTAATTTCTTTGTCACTGTCTGTTTCTTGATCTTCATTATAATGAATATTATATTCATAATTATCTGCCACTTTGTCTTTCGCTTCTGTTTTCGCACCGTCGTGACTTAGCCTACCTCTGCCTTTTCTATAAATACTTTCATGGTCATTGTTCTGATCAACTTTCCTCTATAGTAACCAGACTTTATGAATTTAAGCGCAGTACTAAATTGCCAAAAAAAGGACTCATCATTTTACATTTATCGAGATGTAAGTTCTATGGCCGTCCTGGGTATGACGATAAACTACATCCGGCAGCATTTGACTGTGAGGTTTTGAGGAGCGTAGAACCAGCAATTAATTGCTGTAGTTCCCAGACCTACCTTGACTTGGGGTGGTATCACCTGTTAAGGTCCTATCTAGTGAACCCCCAAACTGGGGTCAAAACATTATGAACGTATAAAAATACATTTTTGTAGTAAGAATACCAGCAATACATTTTCACAGTAAAAAAAACAAAATTGCCAGCAAATTGGAAAAGGAAGAGAAAAATTACCAACAATATATTTTTGAAAAAAAAATTTTACTGAAGCTCCCAAGAAAAATTAAATTTCGGCATTAAATGACCCATGAAGAATTGATGTGCCGTTAAACAAACTCAACCTAACCAAAATTCTTTGCTAACAGTTTGCTTTCTCGCACTTCTCTATTGCGAAAATTTCTTCCGACTTCATGTTTTCACGCCAACTTTGATCTTCAAAAATTTAAATGCAATGTCAATCGTTATCTACTGTCTTTTTGATTCCTCTTCTTTTATTCTTCTCTCCCCATAATAATGTTTCTCGTTTTACTTATTTTTACTTTTTACTTATCAACAGTCAATAAATGCTTATGTCTTAGTGGCTTTGATTAAAAGATTATTTTATTGAGTTTGTGCATAATGATCAAGCGTTTTTTAAACAATATTTATTATGAAAAAAAGAAACATAACAATTCAAGAATAACATTTTTAAATGTTTCTTACGGATCGTATGATTATAGACACTCATTTATATAACCTAAAATTCGGGCAGAGAGGAAGCCGGACGAGTCGATGCCGAAGGGCAGAGTTTCGTCCGGGGAGGTTGACAAACCCGATCCCGTTTATGCAGGGTGTACGGGGATTTTTTGGCCGAGCCTCCGCGCTCGAGAACCCCACATTAAATTCGGCCTTGTGCCACATGTGACTGCGGGGGGCAGTTACTAAATAGCGTCGATGTCGGACGACAGTTAGTCGAATACGAAAGTATCAGCAACCACAACCAGATTACTCTACGTAATACCTATTATATCAAGTTCCTAACGTTTTGTACGTCGAGCCTATTTTATGATCGATTTAGTACAAATACAAGCCTCCACTGTGAAATCACTAGATAGGATCAGATAGGACAGTAAGATTTCATGCATGGACGAATGGTATTTATTTATATATTTAAAGAGAAGAGAGAGGGGAGCCACGTCACGTGGGTGGGAAAGTGACTGAAGCCGAGATGCCAGGTTAGGACATTACAGAGTGTTATTTGGATTTTGTCGAGAATATTGGAATCTATAGCCGGAGGATGATCTTCGATCTTGTTCTAAAATTCTTTACCTCGCTTTCTTCTTCTTTATTCTTGTATTTTGTATTTTGTCATCTTTTTTTTTTTTTCTTCTTGCTTTCTTTCTTTTTTTTTCTATTTCTCTTTTTCGACTTCTTATTATCTTTCTTTACTTATCTTCTCTTTCCTCTTGTTTTTCTTTTTTCTGCTTTGCTACCAACAACTTTATACTCATCAAAACATTCAAAATGCGCTCTCTCTCTCTCTCTCTCTCTCTCTCTCTATCTATCTATCTCTCTCTATCTATCTATCTATCTATCTATCTCTCTCTCTCTCTATCTATCTATCTATCTCTCTATCGCTCATTTTTTTATTCTCACATGACACGTAATTAATACAAAATCACGTATTGTACAATTTTGGACTTTGTTCTCCATCAGCACAAAACTTTCCAAGATCATCAAAGGGAAACATTTTTTTGTCTTTTTCGTTTGACAACGTTCAACTGTTCAATGACGTCTCAAAAAGTCATCGGAATTTTTATAGTGTCGATTCAAAATAAGATAATACGAACCTTATCTTTGATACCCTTCTCTCGGCATCATTTATAGCCTTTCAAGTTTTCTATTTTGCTTTCTTAAACCAAGAAATGTGTAGCTATTCTGTGAACAAAGTATCTACAAGTTCTTTGGTCGAAAGCTAAAGAGAAAAACCACACTCCCTAGAAACTAGTGAGGCTGAACTTTTGGAGTCACTGGTTCAATCGCTAGTGACGTTCCTTTCAAATTTATTAAAAACTATTAATGTTTAAACAGACGAAAACTGCAAGTATTATATAATCACAGAAGAATGGTATCACATATTACGATGTGATGATGAGGAATCATATTATCATTATTATTATTATTTCATTTGATATCATCTTCGACTGGGTGAGATGATGGCCATATCTCACCTCCTACTCTCAAGGCGATAATGCCATTAAGACGCAAGGGGCTACTAGTAGTGAAAGAGAATGAAAAAGACTTTAGAACAGACCGGAAACACAATCCTATTATAGGAAACACGGGATGAACCTCTATTCCGGATGTTGTTGTTGTTGTTGTTATTGTTATTATTATTATTATTAATAATAATAATAATTAGAAGAAGAAGAAGAAGAAACCTGCAGCATATAATAAATATTCTAGAAGGTCGACATTTGAAACTCTCAAGTCCCTCTCTCTCTCTCTCTCTCTCTCTCTCTCTCTCTCTCTCTCTCTCTCTGTCTCTGTGTGTGTGTGTGTGTGTGGTGTTCTTCAGGGTGTAGGCGAACATAGCTTTTCACAGCAATCTGATGAGGGGAGTGGTTAGCAAAAGGCGGATGCATTCCAAGACTCAACGGCCAAATGTATAGTAATGGTGTCTCGACAAAAAAAAAAAAAAAGAAATTGAAAGGATCAGGGTCCTCTTTCACTCCGACTCCCCTTAATTTCTCAGCGACCTATATAGAGAGCCCTTGAAAGTACCAGTGGTCATTGTCAAAAGAGGGCTTGTGGCAAGAAACTAAGAGTCACTATTCGCTGCTGATTCCTATGGCCACACTGATTATATTTTACTTCTCTTTCTCACAGTCACTCTCTTTGCATCTCTCTCTCTCTCTATATATATATATATATATATATATCTTTTTGTAATTTTTCAGTCTTTAACAATTGACTGTAGTTTTTCTCAGTTTTCATTGTCTTTATACATATATATATATATATATATATATATGTATAATATACAATATAATATATATATATATATGTGTGTGTGTATAAAGACAATGAAAACTGAGAAAAACTACAGTCAATTGTTAAAGACTGAAAATTACAAAAAGATTCGTCTAGGAAACCCTGGGGTCAACATAACATCAATCAACTAAATGACATTTTACTATTAATCTTATACATATATATATATATATATATATATATATATGTGTGTGTGTGTGTGTGTGTGTGTGTGTGTGTGTGTGTGTGTGTGTGTGTGTGTGTGTTTTTGTGTCTGTGTTTTTGTGTCTGTGTGTGTGCAATGAATATATTTAAAATAATAATAACAATAATAATAAGATAGATAGATAGATAGATAGATAGATAGAAACAGTTTAGATAAAAACAGATTTAGATAGATAGATAGATAGATAGATAGATAGATAGAAACAGTCTGAGATAGATAGATAACAGTCTGATAGATAGATAGATAGATAGATAGATAGATAGAAACAGATAGATAGATAGATAGATAGATAGATAGAAACAGACTGAGATAGATAGAAACAGTCTGAGATAGATAGATAGATAGATAGAAACAGACTGAGATACATAGAAACGGTCTGAGATAGATAGATAGATAGATAGATAGATAGATAGATAGATAGATAGATAATGAGCATATATGTGAAATGGCGAAGAGCTACGTTTATTTTCCCAGATCAATTCATTTCTCTAAACAATGCAAACATATGGACGGAAGTCAGTCCCTGTAAACTTCCCCTTCCAAATCAACATACGCCTAAGAGAAAAATAAATTTCAGCATCCGGGTAGCGAACAATTTTCCGCTGTCTAATTCAGGGATATTTCGACCCGTGCAAAATATCCGTTGGGCAGAATTCACGTCAGTTTAATTCGGAGGCAGGATATGCAACTGAGTGACGCAACCTTTGAGTTGCTGGGGCGTAGAAGAAGCCTAAATCCTGTGATAAATAATGGCCTTTTTCGTCTTAGGCAATTATTCAAGATTGTTAGGGATTTTATCACTTTTAAAAGAAGTTGGGTAAGAATAATAAGTCTGGCTCAAGGTCACGCACTCAATTTTGATCAAACTGAGGAAAGGAATGTCTTATTAATTTTAACGCCTCCAAAACAAAACTGTTTTATATTAATCGACGGAAAAGAATCTTTTCTGCCTTCCACCAGCATGGCTGATGCTAACCTCCAAGAGAGCGACTCATTATGCTTTCTGCTGGCATGAATTGAAAAGATTATATCGAATCAATTGCTAGGTCTGCTGCTAAGATAGTTCGTTCTCTGTGTCATGCTAGACAATTTGTTGGGGTGCTGGGGAAATCGGGAAGGACGTTGATAGATAAAAATGAAGGTCCGAGGACAGAGACCTGAAGTCCCCGCATTAATGTCAAATCAATTTGAAGCGCGTCCACTCAATACGATGTTCATGACACTTTTTATTAAGAAGAATTTCATTAAGCCAGATATTCGTCTATATACACCATAGCCCTTGAGCTTGGGGAGATAGTTTTCTTACACATTTATAAGTTTCTCTCACCTATGGCCTGGACCGTGGAACCACCTCTTAATTGCTGGTGTACCCAGGTCTACCCTGATCCGGAGTGGTATCACCTGTTAGGGTCCCAGCTATGGCCAAATAGTTAACACCCAAACTTGTGTAAGCGTCCTGAGTATGACGATAAACTGCATCCGCATCCTAGGTAAGACGATAAACTACGTCCAGCAGCAAGGCCTCTGATCAGGAGGTTTTGAGGAGCGTGGAACAACCTCTTAATTGCTGATGTTCCCAGGTCCACCATGACCCGGAGTGGTAGCACCTGTTTGGGTCCCAGCTATGGGCAAATAGTTGACCCCAAACCTGACGAAAGTGTAAAAAATAGATTTTAATATGAAAAACGAAAATATTAGCAGCAATAAAAATCTTGTCAACATTAAATCCATGCAGCAAAACCTATCATTATCAGGAGCTATACATTTTTGAGGATTTTGTCGATGGAACCACCAAATCACCTATAATTGCTGATGTTATTTAGGTGATAAAATCCAAGAAGATCTGCAATGACCCTGGGCTACAGTGACTTACCACCGTAACGTTCCAGGGTGCCCAGCTACTTTCGTGGAAATTCTTCAAATAGTTGACCCTCGTTCCTGAGTTCTCAAGGGGTGCCATTCGTTTTGAAAGTGTAAAATAGATGTTTTTTTTTAAATTTTAATACCAGTTCAGTTAAAAACGAAAATATTAGCAGCAATGAAAAATGAATGAATGAATGTCAATAATAAATAACAGACCCATTGAGTTTAATAGCTAGCTAGATAAAATAAAACAAATTTAAACATATACATTATTTTTAAATATTACAGAAGCTATACATTTTGAAAACAAAGGAAAGGGAAATTTTGATCGGCATTAAATAAACCCATTGTAGATGATATAGATTTAAAACAAAACAAACCAAATAGATAGATAGATGGATAGAATGGTGAATGGAATAGATAGATGAATTATATATTTAGAGATGAAACACTGATAAAATCCAAAGAAGATTTCATGCAATATTAGTGTTTTTAACCTGGCATCTCGATAGATACAGTGACTTCCCCCACCACCGATAATAGATTTAGCACCCCTGTGCCTTTTCTATAAATACTAGATAGATCGATGGAAAGTCTTAGGATGAACGGGCAAAGATGGATAGATAGATCCCCTCCCCTCCCTCGTTCGAACAAGATAGAGTTCTCTGGATGGCTAGATGGGATTGCCTTTCGTAGATAGATAGATGGATGGTGATTTTTCGTAGATTGTTAGATAGATTTGTGTAGATGGAAAAGTGAGTGTTGGGATTAAGATGATAGATAGATTTTTTAAATTAGATAAAGACTGAGCTAGATAGCTAGATAATTTAAACGTTCAGTTAAGATGGATGTTTCTGCCACTAGGATTTAGAAATTTTAGATGGATGGGAAAAAGTGGGGTATTCAGTCTTATAGGCTTAGATAGATGAATAGATAGATAGATGATAGATAGATAGATAGATAGATAGATACGAATAGATGATAGATAGATAGATATGAAACAGACTGGGCTGGAGCTAGAGATAGATTTAAGGTAGATAGATGGATAGATAGATGGATAGATTTAAACATACTGAGATAGATAGATAGATAGATAGATAGATAGATAGATAGAAACAGATAGATGTGAACAGGCAAAAAGATAGATAGATATGGAGATAGACAGATAGATAGATAGATAGATAGATTTGAACATGGAGAATTTAAACATACTGAGATAGATAGATAGATAGATGGATGGACTGAATGGAATAGATAGATAGATAGATAGATAGATAGATAGATAGAAACAGACTGAGCATAGATAGATGGCTAGATAGATAGATTTGGAACATACTGAGATAGATAGATAGATGGATAGATTTGAAACATACTGAGATAGATAGATAGATAAAGATAGATAGATAGATGAACACACTGAAATAGAAAATGACAAATACAAATAGACAAGAACAGACTTCCTCAGTCTATACAATCTCTCTCTCACTCTCCCCTTATCTTTCTCTTACTCTCTCTCAAACACACACACACACTCTCTCTCTCCCTCCCTCTCTCTCTCTCTTTATTCATATTCTATAAATCCGTTTCAGTTTCTTCATATCTGTCTATCTCTGAATGTTTCTCTGTCTGCCTTTTTAAAGCGAAATTTAATCACACTAATAATACACGGCTTCTTTATAATTAACTTGGACTAATTTAGATATTCTAATTAAAAATATCATATTCAGGTTTTAAACGGAGATTTATTTCGCGAGATCACCATTTGAGATTGAGTTTCCAGGAATCACGGTCTGTATTCTACAGTCTAATCTATTCAAGTGAAAAAAAAATTATACAACCGCGTAGATTTGATTATTCTATGTTAAATATGTCATGGCGATAAGTCAACGACCACTTGGCAATCGCTTTCTGCGCACGGCTTAAATCTCTGCCTTTTCAAATACGACTACTGTGTTTCTATTTTATTAACAAGCACTGATGATTAAAAGTAAAACATATCAGATAATGGGTAAGTATAGAAGACATAAGATGGTGACGTGTTTATTGTATAAGGAATAAGAATGTTTTCGGGATTGTTTTCGCTAATAGAGGAAACGATAAAAAATACTGAATGGTCAAGCTGAAGTAAAAACAACACGAAAGTAAGACAAAACTGAAAAAGAAACAGTTCATCTCTCTCTCTCTCTCTCTCTCTCTCTCTCTGTCTCTCTCTCTCTCTCTCACTGCGTATAGATTTTTTTTACAAAGAAAATTAGTGACATCTTCTCTCTTAACTTCCTTCTCTCTTTTTCTCTCTATGGGTTTTTTCTTCTCTACCCCTTCGATATCAATCTATAACTTCCGTTAAGTTAACCGTTTAAATGTGTCAATATCTGCAAACTCACTCATGTCTTCTCTCTCCCCCCTCACTTCTTCACTTCGTAATTTACATATGTTTAATACGGCCCGTCAAAAATGTGTAAATTTTCTTTTCATTTTTTGTTTGGAAGTAAAGTCTGATGATCCGCAGTCCTTTTAAAGGGGCTTTGGTGAAATAATTTATTACATGGAACCTTAAAGTGGTCTGTTTTTATTTAAATTATTTGCTCTGAATTTACATTGAGCTCTCTTGATTTTATCCTCCTTAGGTTTACCCATACGGATTACCTAGTTTTTTCATAAACTATATATATATATATATATATATATATATATATATATATAAAAAAAAAATGCTTAAGCACTAATATTCCATATAATTTATTCCCATTGAATCGTAAATACGATCAATTCATCAGACCTATAAATTCAAAAAGAAAAAAGAAACCGGAAATAAAAACTAAGAATTTAGAATTTTTATTTCCGGAGTTGTTTTTCCGTTTTCTTTTGAATTTGTAGGTCTGATGAATTGGATCGTATTTAATTCAATGGAATAAATTATGACCATGGAATATTAGTGTTTTCTTTATTATATCCTTACTCTGTCCTGGACATTGAGTTCTACCTGGATTCTATCCTCTTGGAATTTTTTTAAATTCTTTTTTAATACAAATATATATGTATGTGTATGTATGTATGTATATATATATATATATTTATATATTTTGCGTATGTATGTGATTTACCACTAATATTATATATATATATATATATATATATATATATATATATATCAAGTATAGGATTGGTGGATACAGAAATAAATTCCAATAACAAAAAATACTATTCTTAAAAAGAATGCTCAGTACCAGAGTAGAGCAAATATAATTATTTATTCGAAAATTATAACATAAATATGTTATAAAATCACTACAAAAATAGCCATTTTGTTTCAACACTTCTGGTGTCTTATCAAGTGATGGTGTTGAATGTAGAATAAAGGGTTTTAAAAAGGTTCACATCAATCAAACATACAAATTGTCCTCGTCATGAAGAAAAAAATGTAAGCTTTCCAAATGGACGAAATAATCCCGTTTGTTCGTGGTGGGATATATATACAGAGTCTGGTATATATATATATATATATATATATATATATATATATATATATATATATACGATTCTCTCCCGTCTCCCGGCTTGACCCTCATACGTCTTCGACGTATCAGGTTCAAAAAGATGAGGGTCAAGCAGATCAGTTCCTAGGAAAGGACAGCCAGACACCAGCACATAAGATTTGATTATGGGGAAGGTTTTCTGCAGAACCATCCACACTTTTTGAAGGGCCGAATGCAGAGACTTGGTGCACTACGTGCCACAAGGTTCCAAATCGACCCTCCGCAGGTTTTGAATTCAGACCAGTTGCCATCCAGCAAACCTAGCCTGTCTTGCTATTTACCCATAGCTTGAGGGAGAAGAGTATTCATAACCCACCTCAAGGGTATTAGCACGTAAGTGAATGCAATGGATTCGACTGGAATTCGAACTCGGCTCTCCGATTCCTCAATCCAAGCCGCTAACTACAACTTCTTTCAACGTTACTGAAAGTATATATATATATATATATATATATATATATATATTTGAAATAGAGAGAGAGAATATATATATATATATTCTCTCTCTATTTCAAAAAAATATCCAAATGTGTGTGTGTATATATATATATATATGTATAATGTATTGAGGCAGCAGATCGTTATTCAAACATATATTGTTAAATATAACAGACAACGAATGTCTATTATGTTTGATCATGAGCCATTGTAAATTCTGTATATGTGTTTTAATTTCGGGAGAAAATAAAGACAAAAATTGTCCAACATTTGGATACATTTTATTAAGCTATTCCTTGATCTAAGCTTTCCTCTTCCATGAGCCATCTTCAAAGCGGTTATACGGACATTTAAACAAAGATATTCACCATCAAAGATGATATTTTCTGTTATGTGGACATAGAAGATTGCTATGAGGAGGTAACGGTCTATGACGTCGTACCAAGCCAGAGAACGAAATATTAACAACAGAACCATATGTCTAGATGCAATGTAATGTGTTGCGACTTGTTTGAAATGTAATTTAAAATAACTGACCTCATAGAGTGTAAGAACCCTACAACCACACAACTAAATCCTCTACAAAAAATCAATGTAGTGTATCAATTCACATGTCTGTCCAGAGATTCTATCTCTGATACTAAAAAATAAACCCACTAAATATATTGGTTTTACTACAACCACTTCCTCCCGTAGACTAACCTGTCAAAGTCCTTATCTTAGTTCTATTAAACAAAATTTGTTAGAAAAAACATCTACATAATATTAGACAGATATTAGTAGATAACACAATACTCACACGTACACACAGCAAAAGAACTTTCAGATATTGGAGGCCATCTACATTAAAACAAAGTAAACCACTCAAAAAAATAACATTCCAAATTAGTCGCATCACATTACAAAGGGATCCTGTGGTTCTTGCTTCGCTCAGTGAACGAGAAGAAACGAGAGTTGTGGCAGGAAAAACCGTGGCTTATTCACCACGGCAATGAACCTGCTCACTACGCCATGTTTATCCAAAAGTCCCTGGACGGGAAGAACATGGCCGTACTGCAACAACCTCCCTATTCACCTGATCTTGTTCCGCATGACTTTTTTCTTTCCCCCAAGCTCAAGGGAACCCGTTTTGAAGAGCCCCCTTCAGCTTGAGAAAACTTGTGTTTGGGGACACTTAAGTTTGAGTTCCGTCGTTACGGATCGTGTTATCATCTAACATGATACCCATTTTCAAGACGAGGACAACATCATGAGGGTCGTAACGACGGATCTGAGGGGTATCCAAGAATAGCAGGGAATAGAAAGCTGGCAAATTGCATTTATCTGAAGGGGGATTATTCTGAAAGGGGAAACCATGTAGTTTGTTGTTTGGAATTGAAATAAATTGTTTCTGACATCAGTCCCATTACTTTTCAGACACACCTAATATATATATATATATATATATATATATATATATATATATATATATATATATATATATATATAATAAAAAATATATATATACATATATATATATATATATATAATAAAATAATAATAATTGAGTTCTATCCTCTTTATTTTATTCAAAAAATATACATGTATGCGTATGCACCTATGTGTATATATATTTATATACTTTGCATATGTATGTATATTTACCACTTAATATTATCTATATATATATATATATATATATATATATATATATATATGTAGGTAACTATACTCGTTAGAAAAACCTTCGAGTTTTTGATTTGCCAATAATCAAATCAATCTCGAAGGAAAAAAAGTTTTAAAAAAGAAAGAGCTAGAAACATGAAAGTCTGTCGTAAAAAAAAATCGCACAGATGCAGGTCTGAAGCCCAAAGAAAAACCCCGACACGAGTAAACAACTAACTAACAAAAAAAGAGCTCAATACAACCGTGAGCAGACCTAGATACACCTAGTGAGTCAGACAAACCTACCCAGGTTTCACCTAAGCGGATCGAAATATATATATATATATATATATATATATATATATATATATATATATATATATAAGTTACACTCAGTGAGATACTCAGTCGGTATTGAAACGCCACTAAGTGGACTTTTGTAATTTTTTACGGTTGCATATAGCATACTGCCATCCAGGGTTTTTTTAAAGATGCGCTATTTATGAATAATACTGCCGTTGGCTTGTTGGCTTTATCATCGATGGGAACCCTTCCACCATGAAAGGAACCAATCGACTTCGTGTGAAAGAACGGTATACAATGACGACGGTGACGATGACAAGTGCGATGACCAATCAAGTAGAGAATTTTTTAAGAAAACATCGCCTTACTCAGCTCTGTCAACTCTACCACAATCCAGATATCACCCGCAAGATTAAAAATGCTATTGAAACCCCTTAGCCGAGATTAAGGAGAACGGGACGAAGATCTTTTTAGATTATTTTGATAAGTGGGAGGTGGATAATTGTATTAAATCCCAAGTAATGAAAAAAGGAAGTTTGTGGAAATCCATGATCGCTTACGTCCTTAAGAAATATGTTATTAAATTGAAAGAAACAAATTATAGATATCTCCGAGGTCTGCTATGGAATTATTACCATTCATCGCGGCTTTATGCAATGGCGCACACAAATCAGATGGGACTTTCGTACACAAGCGTGAAAAGACACACGAGTGTTCACTCGATCACCGGTAAGCCGACGTTAGGTGAGCTTATTTACTGGGTGAGGGTCGCAGTCCCAAAGGCCGAACGAGTACAGTCTTCACAGCTTGTGGAGGGCCATTATCAAAAAAATGTCGCAACAATAAGGTCATTGTACCTCATTGGACGTAGCAGGAAAATACCAGACAAAAGATGGAGAGTTGAGATATAGATATTGGTTTGAAAGGCAGGAAAACTGTGTAGAATTGTCACGGTCGTCGTGGAAGGATGTGTTTTGGGACTGCGGTCAGATGTTAAAGACTGATGCGGTATATTTGTTAAATAAACATAGAAATAAATAAATAAATAAATAAAGTAAAGGAAAGGAAACTGGAAGGAAAACAATGTGTTGAAAAATAGAAACTAATGAAAAATAGAAGGAATGAAAAGAAAAAAAGCATAAATATAGAAAAATATAATCTAAAAAGAATACAAATGGAATGAAAAGAAATAAAGAAAATGAAGATAATGCACAAGAGTGATAAAGAAAGATAATACATACAAAGAAAGAAAGAAAGAAAGAAAGAAAGAAAGAAAGAAAGAAAGGAGAGGTAATGCACAAAGAAAGAAAGAAAGAAAGAAAGGAGAGGTAATGCACAAAGAAAGAAAGAAAGAAAAAAGAAAAAAGGAAAGAAAGAAAGAAGAGGTAATGCACAAAGAAAGAAAGAAAGAAAGAAAGAAAGAAAGGAGAGGTAATGCACAAAGAAAGAAAGAAAGAAAAAAGAAAAAAAAAAAAAAAAAAGTACAAAAGAAAGAAAAGAAGGAAAAAGGAAAAATGCAAAGAAAGAAAGAAAGAAACAAAGAAAGAAAGAAAAGAAAGAAAGAAAGAGAAAGAAGGAGAGGTAATGCACAAAGAAAGAAAAGAAAGAAAGAAAGAAAGAAAGAAAGAAAAAAGAAAAAAGGAATGAAGGAAGAAGGAAGGAAGGAAACATAATATACAAAGAAAGAAAGCATTAAAAAGAAAGAAAAATAATAATTAGAAAGAAAGAAAGAAAGAAAAGAAAAGAAAGAAGGGAGAGGTAATGCACAAAGAAAGAAAGAAAGAAAGAAAGAAAGAAAGGAAGGAAGGAAGGAACATAATATACAAAGAAAGAAAGCATTAAAAAGAAAGAAAAATAATAATTAGAAAGAAAAAAAGAAAGAAAGAAAGAAAGAAAGAAAAAGAAGATAATGCACGATGAAAGAAAGAAAGATTAGTGAGATAATGCACAATGAAAGAAAGAAAGCATTAAAAAAGAAAGAAAAATAATGATTAGAAAGAAAGAAAAAAGAAAAAAGAAAGAAAAAGTAGATAATGCACAATGAAAGAAAGAAAGATTAGTGAGATGATGCACAAAAAAAGAAAGAAAGAAAGAAAAAAAGAAATGCAAAGAAAGAAAGGTGATTAGAAAAATAGAGAGATTTTCGTGTAAGAAATAGATAGCGATTTCACGGTCGCCATGAAAGGTTTTTTTGTCAAGCAGTACATGGGCAATATCTAAGATCGGAGAGTTATGCTCAACACTAAAGGGAAAAATGTATATTTATTATTGTTATAAATTGTTGTAACTTTTCACTCTGTTATTATACATCGAGAACAAGTTTCTTACCACCTGAACTCACTGTGCTACTTTATATATATATATATATATATATATATATATATATATATATATATATATATATATATTCAAGCGATAGATATATGTGTCTTATATCCTATATTTTAGTCAACCAAAGAGTTGCGCATCGGCTAAGAGAAAAGTGTAAATGGACGATTTCTGTTCTATTTCTTCACCGTCTGACATTTTCCAAAAAGCGTACCGACGCTTTCTTTCTTAGTCGTAAAGTCAAACGATCTGAAAATAGAATGGCTTAATGGGCGCATACTGTAAATATACTCGTTATAAAGCCCTGTTTTATACTACATTGTTGGCGTTCAGTGGTGGATTGGAACTAGCAGCCCACGTATACGGACCAGCGTCTGATTGAACTCAGTTTAAGTAGAGATTCAACCAAGATGTTTTGGCTATCAATGGCTAGTTTCGCCATTGTAATATCCTCAAGTTATAGTCAGTACCACAATATTGGAGAGATTATTACAAATTGGAGATAAAACCAAGCAAGTTCAACACTTAAGATGTCTTGGAAGTACACTATTTACATTATTCGGACTATTGTCCTCATCTTTGTCGCCATATTTATTACAACGTTTCGGCCGTTGTACACGCCGGCCTTCAGGTGGTTGGAATGTCGAATTGAAATCTTTATTTCGCTCACTGAGGTAGACTGTTCTAGTTCCACGTGCCATGTTTAATGAATGTCAGTTATCTTCTGTTAATTCCCCTCTCCAAGTTCTCCATTGCCTTAACCGGGTCCGAGTGGATAAAGGCGTTAGTTAGACCCAGTGACAGGACCCAAAGAGTGTGTGTTCAAAAGTCCGAATAATGTAAATAATGTACATAATGCTTCATCTCAGAAATATAGATATATACTGAAAGGCCGAAACGTTGTAATAAATATGGCGACAAAGATGAAGACAATAGTCCGAATGATGTAAATAGTGTACATAATACCTCATCTCAGAAATATAGATATATACTGAAAGGCCGAAACGTTGTAATAAATATGGCGACAAAGATGAAGACAATGGTGCGAATAATATAAATAGTGTACATAATGCCTCATCTCAGAAATATAGACAGATACTGCAGGGCCGAAACGTTGTAATAAATATGGCGACAAAGATGAAGACAATAGTCCGAATGATGTAAATAGTGTACATAATGCCTCATCTCAGAAATATAGATATATACTGAAAGGCCGAAACGTTGTAATAAATATGGCGACAAAGATGAAGACAATAGTCCGAATAATATAAATAGTGTACATAATGCCTCATCTCAGAAATATAGACAGATACTGCAGGGCCGAAACGTTGTAATAAATATGGCGACAAAGATGAAGACAATAGTCCGAATGATGTAAATAGTGTACATAATGCCTCATCTCAGAAATATAGATATATACTGAAAGGCCGAAACGTTGTAATAAATATGGCGACAAAGATGAAGACAATGGTCCGAATAATATAAATAGTGTACATAATGCCTCATCTCAGAAATATAGACAGATACTGCAGGGCCGAAACGTTGTAATAAATATGGCGACAAAGATGAAGACAATAGTCCGAATGATGTAAATAGTGTACATAATGCCTCATCTCAGAAATATAGATATATACTGAAAGGCCGAAACGTTGTAATAAATATGGCGACAAAAGATGAAGACAATGGTCCGAATAATATAAATAGTGTACATAATGCCTCATCTCAGAAATATAGACAGATACTGCAGGGCCGAAACGTTGTAATAAATATGGCGACAAAGATGAAGACAATAGTCCGAATGATGTAAATAGTGTACATAATGCCTCATCTCAGAAATATAGACAGATCTTGGAAGTGTGTTAACAGAGGACAGAAAATGCGACACTGAAATCCAGTGACACGTTAGCATAGCAAAAAATGTCCTCCAAAAGCGAAGCAAACATTAGAAACTGAAAAATATCGTTAGAAAAACAAAAGAATAGCGAACTTTTATGCAATATCCATCATCCTATATGAGCAGTGAATGTTAGACAATCTCCTCAAAGATGAAGGACAAATATGAAGCATAGGAAATTTGGATCTACTAAAAGGATACGGGGAATACTATGGAACGAACATCATGAGAAATGATGAAGTTTTAGAGAAAATGGAAACAAGAAGAATATTATACTTAACATCGGGAAGAGACAGCTTGAAGCAATCGGATGTCTAGCCACACTGATACAGCAAAACAGGTTGTCTGTACATGATAGATAGATAGATAGATAGATAGATAGATAGATACGAACATACTGAGCTGAGAACTGATAGATAGATAGATAGATAGATAGATAGATAGATAGAACAGATGAGAACTGATAGATAGATAGATAGATAGATAGATAGATACGAACATACTCAGCTGAGAACTGATAGATAGATAGATAGATAGATAGATAGATAGATAGATGAGACGAACATACTCAGCTGAGAACAGATAGATAGATAGATAGATAGATACGAGCATAGCTGAGAACTGATAGATAGATAGATAGATAGATACTCAGCTGAGAACTGATAGATAGATAGATAGATAGATAGATACGAACATACTCAGCTGAGAACTGATAGATAGATAGATAGATAGATAGATAGATAGAATGATAGAACATAGCTGAGAACAGATAGATAGATAGATAGATAGATAGATAGATAGATAGATACGAGCATAGCTGAGAACTGATAGATAGATAGATAGATAGATAGATACGAACATACTCAGCTGAGAACAGATAGAAGATAGATAGATAGATAGCATAGCTGAGAACTGATAGATAGATAGATAGATAGATAGATAGATACTCAGCTGAGAACTGATAGATAGATAGATAGATAGATACGAACATACTCAGCTGAGAACGGATGGATAGATAGATAGATAGATAGATAGATACGAGCATAGCTGAGAACTGATAGATAGATAGATAGATACTCAGCTGAGAACTGATAGATAGATAGATAGATAGATAGATAGATACGAACATACTCAGCTGAGAACTGATAGATAGATAGATAGATAACACAAAATATGTTAAAAGGCCGGAAAAACTACCGTACAAAAAAACGAATGTATAATAAAGGGTCCAATGCAGCCGCCTGGACAAACAGACATACAGAGCAAGCGAATACAATAAAAAAGGTAAAAAAAAACCCAAAAAACACATATATTACCGCACACTACAGTGGTTTCGACCACTAGGTCTCTTCCGGTGGTAGTAATTGCGTAAATTACTATAAGTAATTTATGCACATTATTTATCATCTCTCAGTTGTGTCTCTGTCCTTAGACAGAGTGCGCTCAGAGGCGACTCCGTCAAAGGCCAGGGCCGCAATTGAGGAAAATTATACTGAGAGGTGTCTGTCCCTGGGGAACAGCTGCCCGACGCCGCGCCTTCTCATTGCACTAGAGAAAAGGATCGGTGCACGCACCGAGGCCAGCGCAATCGACGGTTGCGTAGGCTCGGGGAGTTTTTGTTCCTTGCCCGGGTGTACGCGCTCGGGCTCCCCACATTAAACCGACCTTGTGAAACAACCTGACCTCGTGGGGGGAAGGAGTCAAGTAAATACCGCGTAAATTACTATTTATCATCTCTCAGTTTCGTCTCTGTCCTTGGACAGAGTGCGCTCACGGATGACCCAGTCAAAGGACAGGGTCGCAACTCAGGAAAATTATACTGAAGAGGTGCCCAGCCCTGGGGAACAGCTGCCCGCACCGAGGCCAGCGCAACCGACGGGGGCTGAGGGAAATTTTTGTTCCTGCCCGAGTGTACGCGCTTGGGTCCCGACATTAATCCGACCTTGTGTCACATCTCATTCTCGTGGGGGAATGAGTAAACACCGTGGCTGGGTAACAAGTGTTCCTCAAACCACACCACACTACTATTATCATGCTACGATATCGGAAGTTAAGGACAGAAGGTGTAAGCTAAGAAGAAGAAGTATATATATATATATATATATATATATATATATATATATATATATTATCACTTTAAGCGTTATTTTTAGTGGATACTTGTATTTGAGTAAACACTCCCTTTATTTGTTAAACTGTATATATATTTATTTTCGTCTGCCGCCCTGAATGTTTGAGAATTTTTTTAAAGAAGAGCGTAAATTTTTCTTTAATAAGATTTCTCGAACATTCAGGCCGGTAGACGAAAATTAAAAAAAAAAAAAACAAGCAGGCGAAATGCTTTAAAGAGAAAAGTAAAGAGAGAAAGAAAATATCATGATGACGTCTCGCCTTCGACACAGTCAGTTGTAATGCGCGTGAGCGTCCATTCAGAAAATGTCATTAGTTCGATAGTTCCGCTGTAGATTGACTAGACCCGATAAGAATAGATCAGCTAATTTAAAGGTGACTCTACCTAAAGCAACACGTATAAAACGTAAAAATAAATGTCAGGCTTTCAAAGAAAAATAGCACAGGTCAAAACATACATCTACTTAGTGTTACGAAATGAATACACTTTACTCTGCAAGGCATGTACAATAAAAGACCCGTGATTTATTTGGCATCAAAGGATAATACTAATTATGGTCGGTAATCTTTTGAAAAAAAAATAACAATAATAATGATAATAAGTACAGCCAGACCTTACAAATTGTTTTACCTATGTAAAATGTGTGCTGTCCTGGGTATGACGATAAACTACATCCAACAGCAAGGCGTCTAATCAGGAGGTTTTGAGGAGTGTAAAACCACCTCTTAATTGTTGGTGTTTTAGGTTCACCTTGACCCTGGCTGGTAGGACATATTAGGGTCCCAGCTACGGGCAAATATTTAACCCCCAAACTAGGGTCAAAACACTATGAAAGTGTAAAAATAGGTTTTACTACCAGTAATACATTTATGAAGGAAAAAAAAATATTACCAGCAATATATTTTTGAGGAAAAAATATTACCAGCAATCCTTTATTTAGGAAAAAATATTACCAGCAATACATTTTTTAGGAAAAATATATTACCAGCAATCCTTTATTTAAACAAAAATATTACCAGCAATCCTTTATTTAAGAAAAAATATTACCAGCAATACATTTTTTAACACAAATATTACCAGCAATAAAAATCGTGTCGGTCTTAAATAACCCATTGAGGTTGATTTGCCGTAAAACAAAATAAACCAAACCTGAAATGTGTGATTTTTTTTTTTTCAAAAATGCTCAGTTAAAAATTTCATGATTCCATTTCTGACCTTAGATCTCTGTTTGGGTCCCGGAAATGTGTATACAACAGAAACCAAAGGAAATAATAATAATAATAATAATATTAATCTTTGAGAAGAACGCGATTAAAAAATAAACTAAAAGAAAACAATATCAATGTTCATCAATATTTCGACTTTGACAGTATGCCTGTCTACGATTTAATACTGATTAAATACAGTAATTCTGGTAGAAGGCCGAAAAAAGGGGAAGGATGGGTCTAGGCTGGTCGTCACTATCTTATACCTCGCTAATCAGATTCACGACCCATTCATTTGTTTATTCATTCATCATAACCATCTATTCGTCACCATTCGCTTCTACATACACCAAAATACCTCACACACACAGGAGCCCTAACATGACTTAAACTTTTAATATGTATTGTATAAAAATTCTATCAGTGTTATGAAATGATGTGGGGTGTGGGTGATGACCCCGAAAACAAACTGAAAAAAGAAAGTTGTTAGTAAGACCCATCTACTCCTCAAAAATAAGAAGCTCTCTCTCTCTGTCTCTATAAGGGAGGGGAAGGATAAAAAATAAATTATGGGCATTAGAAAATTCAAAAATTTGACTGTATTCTTCAAGTTATGCTTAAAAATTGGATACAAGTATAAAAATATTAAAAGTCTTTGTACAGACGTCGCTTGTCTTGAGAAAAATGGCTGCACTGGAAATCAACGCGTCAAAACAAATGAAACATAACTGGTGCGAATGACATGCAAATGAAATGAATGAACAGAATGACAGGAGAGTTCCATAAGATTTATACTAAGCTATTTGATTAATTCCGCTTAGTAACTAACCAATTAAAACGGGGTCGGGTAGCTGTCTGCCGAGACGAGACTCTGCCCTTCGACATAACCTCGTTTGGGGATCCTCTCTGCTCAGAGGCGAAGTAATCCGTAGAGTGATTTGACCCGGAGGAATGAACACAGGAGAGTTCCATAAGATTTATCTATTTGATTAAGTAATCCGTAGAGTGATCTTCGACATCCCGACCCGGAGGAATGAACAGAATAACAGGAGAGTTCCGGAGGAATGAAAGATTTATAACTAAGCTATTTGATTAATTCCTCTTAGTGACTAATCAATTAAAACGGGTCGGGTAGCTGTCTGCCGAGACGAGACTCTGCCCTTCGACATAACCTCGTTTGGGGATCCTCTCTGCTCGGAGGCAGAGAGTTTGACCAGCACACTCCCCGAAGTAATCCGTAGAGTGATCTTCCCGACCCGGAGGAATGAACAGAATGACAGGAGAGTTCCATAAGATTTATACTAAGCTCTTTGATTAATTCCTCTTAATAACTAATCAATTAAAACGGGGTCGGGTAGCTGTCTGCCGAGACGAGACTCTGCCCTTCGACATAACCTCGTTTGGGGATCCTCTCTGCTCGGAGGCAGTGAGTTTGACCAGCACACTCCCGAAGTAATCCGTAGAGTGATCTTCCCGACCCGGAGGAATGAACAGAATGACAGGAGAGTTCCATAAGATTTATACTAAGCTATTTGATTAATTCCGCTTAGTAACTAACCAATTAAACCGGGGTCGGGTAGCTGTCTGCCGAGACGAGACTCTGCCCTTCGACATAACCTCGTTTGGGGATCCTCTCTGCTCGGAGGCAGTGAGTTTGACCAGCACACTCCCGAAGTAATCCGTAGAGTGATCTTCCCGACCCGGAGGAATGAACAGAATGACAGGAGAGTTCCATAAGATTTATACTAAGCTATTTGATTAATTCCTCTTAGTAACTAATCAATTAAAACGGGGTCGGGTAGCTGTCTGCCGAGACGAGACTCTGCCCTTCGACATAACCTCGTTTGGGGTCTGCCGAGACGAGACTCTGCCCTTGCTCGGAGGCAGAGAGTTTGACCAGCACACTCCGAAGTAATCCGTAGAGTGATCTTCCCGACCCGGAGGAATGAACAGAATGACAGGAGAGTTCCATAAGATTTATACTAAGCTATTTGATTAATTCCTCTTAGTGACTAATCAATTAAAACGGGGTCGGGTAGCTGTCTGCCGAGACGAGACTCTGCCCTTCGACATAACCTCGTTTGGGGATCCTCTCTGCTCGGAGGCAGAGAGTTTGACCAGCACACTCCCGAAGTAATCCGTAGAGTGATCTTCCCGACCCGGAGGAATGAACAGAATGACAGGAGAGTTCCATAAGATTTATACTAAGCTATTTGATTAATTCCTCTTAGTGACCAATCAATTAAAACGGGGTCGGGTAGCTGTCTGCCGAGACGAGACTCTGCCCTTCGACATAACCTCGTTTGGGGATCCTCTCTGCTCGGAGGCAGAGAGTTTGACCAGCACACTCCGAAGTAATCCGTAGAGTGATCTTCCCGACCCGGAGGAATGAACAGAATGACAGGAGAGTTCCATAAGATTTATACTAAGCTATTTGATTAATTCCTCTTAGTGACTAATCAATTAAAACGGGGTCGGGTAGCTGTCTGCCGAGACGAGACTCTGCCCTTCGACATAACCTCGTTTGGGATCCTCTCTGCTCGGAGGCAGAGAGTTTGACCAGCACACTCCCGAAGTAATCCGTAGAGTGATCTTCCCGACCCGGAGGAATGAACAGAATGACAGGAGAGTTCCATAAGATTTATACTAAGCTATTTGATTAATTCCTCTTAGTGACCAATCAATTAAAACGGGGTCGGGTAGCTGTCTGCCGAGACGAGACTCTGCCCTTCGACATAACCTCGTTTGGGGATCCTCTCTGCTCGGAGGCAGAGAGTTTGACCAGCACACTCCCGAAGTAATCCGTAGAGTGATCTTCCCGACCCGGAGGAATGAACAGAATGACAGGAGAGTTCCATAAGATTTATACTAAGCTATTTGATTAATTCCTCTTAGTGACCTAATCAATTAAAACGGGGTCGGGTAGCTGTCTGCCGAGACGAGACTCTGCCCTTCGACATAACCTCGTTTGGGGATCCTCTCTGCTCGGAGGCAGTGAGTTTGACCAGCACACTCCCGAAGTAATCCGTAGAGTGATCTTCCCGACCCGGAGGAATGAACAGAATGACAGGAGAGTTCCATAAGATTTATACTAAGCTATTTGATTAATTCCTCTTAGTGACTAATCAATTAAAACTGGGGTCGGGTAGCTGTCTGCCGAGACGAGACTCGGAGGAATGAACCCTTCGACATAATTCCTCGTTTGGGGGATCCTCTCTGCTCGGAGGCAGTGAGTTTGACCAGCACACTCCCGAAGTAATCCGTAGAGTGATCTTCCCGACCCGGAGGAATGAACAGAATGACAGGAGAGTTCCATAAGATTTATACTAAGCTATTTGATTAATTCCTCTTAGTGACTAATCAATTAAAACGGGGTCGGGTAGCTGTCTGCCGAGACGAGACTCTGCCCTTCGACATAACCTCGTTTGGGGATCCTCTCTGCTCGGAGGCAGAGAGTTTGACCAGCACACTCCCGAAGTAATCCGTAGAGTGATCTTCCCGACCCGGAGGAATGAACAGAATGACAGGAGAGTTCCATAAGATTTATACTAAGCTATTTGATTAATTCCTCTTAGTAACTAACCAATTAAAACGGGGTCGGGTAGCTGTCTGCCGAGACGAGACTCTGCCCTTCGACATAACCTCGTTTGGGGATCCTCTCTGCTCGGAGGCAGAGAGTTTGACCAGCACACTCCCGAAGTAATCCGTAGAGTGATCTTCCCGACCCGGAGGAATGAACAGAATGACAGGAGAGTTCCATAAGATTTATACTAAGCTATTTGATTAATTCCTCTTAGTAACTAACCAATTAAAACGGGGTCGGGTAGCTGTCTGCCGAGACGAGACTCTGCCCTTCGACATAACCTCGTTTGGGGATCCTCTCTGCTCGGAGGCAGAGAGTTTGACCAGCACACTCCCGAAGTAATCCGTAGAGTGATCTTCCTGACCCGGAGGAATGAACAGAATAACAGGAGAGTTCCATAAGATTTATACTAAGCTATTTGATTAATTCCTCTTAGTGACGGAGGAATGAACAATCAATTAAAACGGGGGTCGGGTAGCTGTCTGCCGAGACGAGACTCTGCCCTTCGACATAACCTCGTTTGGGGATCCTCTCTGCTCGGAGGCAGTGAGTTTGACCAGCACACTCCCGAAGTAATCCGTAGAGTGATCTTCCCGACCCGGAGGAATGAACAGAATGACAGGAGAGTTCCATAAGATTTATACTAAGCTATTTGATTAATTCCTCTTAGTGACTAATCAATTAAAACGGGGTCGGGTAGCTGTCTGCCGAGACGAGACTCTGCCCTTCGACATAACCTCGTTTGGGGATCCTCTCTGCTCGGAGGCAGTGAGTTTGACCAGCACACTCCCGAAGTAATCCGTAGAGTGATCTTCCCGACCCGGAGGAATGAACAGAATGACAGGAGAGTTCCATAAGATTTATACTAAGCTATTTGATTAATTCCTCTTAGTGACCAATCAATTAAAACGGGGTCGGGTAGCTGTCTGCCGAGACGAGACTCTGCCCTTCGACATAACCTCGTTTGGGGATCCTCTCTGCTCGGAGGCAGTGAGTTTGACCAGCACACTCCCGAAGTAATCCGTAGAGGATCTTCCCGACCCGGAGGAATGAACAGAATGACAGGAGAGTTCCATAAGATTTATACTAAGCTATTTGATTAATTCCTCTTAGTGACTAATCAATTAAAACGGGGTCGGGTAGCTGTCTGCCGAGACGAGACTCTGCCCTTCGACATAACCTCGTTTGGGGATCCTCTCTGCTCGGAGGCAGTGAGTTTGACCAGCACACTCCCGAAGTAATCCGTAGAGTGATCTTCCCGACCCGGAGGAATGAACAGAATGACAGGAGAGTTCCATAAGATTTATACTAAGCTATTTGATTAATTCTTAGTGACTAATCAATTAAAAGTAACTAAGCTGTCTGCCGAGACAGACTCTGCCCTTCGAATAACCTCGTTTTGGGGCTCGGAGGGTGAGTTTGACCTGCACCTCCCGAAGTAATCCGAGTGATCTTCCTGACCCGGGAGGAATTCGACAGGAAGTTCCATAAGATTTATACGCTATTTGATTAATTCCTCTTAGTGACCTCTCGGGGGTCGGGAGCTGTCTGCAGTGAGTTTCGACATAACCAGCACACTCCCGCTTAGTAACCAACCACCAAACCGGGTCAGCTGTCTGAACTCCCGAAGTAATCCGTAATCCGACCAATCAATTAGAGACATAACCTGATCTTCCCGACCCGGAGGAATGAACAGAATGAACAGGACAGGAGTTCCATAAGATTTATACTAAGCTATTTGATTAATTCCTCTTAGTGACCAATCAATTAAAACGGGGTCGGGTAGCTGTCTGCCGAGACGAGACTCTGCCCTTCGACATAACCTCGTTTGGGGATCCTCTCTGCTCGGAGGCAGAGAGTTTGACCAGCACACTCCCGAAGTAATCCGTAGAGTGATCTTCCCGACCCGGAGGAATGAACAGAATGACAGGAGAGTTCCATAAGATTTATACTAAGCTATTTGATTAATTCCTCTTAGTGACCAATCAATTAAAACGGGGTCGGGTAGCTGTCTGCCGAGACGAGACTCTGCCCTTCGACATAACCTCGTTTGGGGATCCTCTCTGCTCGGAGGCAGAGAGTTTGACCAGCACACTCCCGAAGTAATCCGTAGAGTGATCTTCCCGACCCGGAGGAATGAACAGAATGACAGGAGAGTTCCATAAGATTTATACTAAGCTATTTGATTAAAGTTCCTCTTAGTGACTAATCAATTAAAACGGGGTCGGGTAGCTGTCTGCCGAGACGAGACTCTGCCCTTCGACATAACCTCGTTTGGGGATCCTCTCTGCTCGGAGGCAGAGAGTTTGACCAGCACAGTTTCCTGAAGTAATCCGTAGAGTGATCTTCCCGACCCGGAGGAATGAACAGAATGACAGGAGAGTTCCATAAGATTTATACTAAGCTATTTGATTAATTCCTCTTAGTGACTAATCAATTAAAACGGGGTCGGGTAGCTGTCTGCCGAGACGAGACTCTGCCCTTCGACATAACCTCGTTTGGGGATCCTCTCTGCTCGGAGGCAGAGAGTTTGACCAGCACACTTCCGAAGTAATCCGTAGAGTGATCTTCCCGACCCGGAGGAATGAACAGAATAACAGGAGAGTTCCATAAGATTTATACTAAGCTATTTGATTAATTCCTCTTAGTGACTAATCAATTAAAACGGGGTCGGGTAGCTGTCTGCCGAGACGAGACTCTGCCCTTCGACATAACCTCGTTTGGGGATCCTCTCTGCTCGGAGGCAGTGAGTTTGACCAGCACACTCCCGAAGTAATCCGTAGAGTGATCTTCCCGACCCGGAGGAATGAACAGAATGACAGGAGAGTTCCATAAGATTTATACTAAGCTATTTGATTAATTCCTCTTAGTAACTAATCAATTAAAACGGGGTCGGGTAGCTGTCTGCCGAGACGAGACTCTGC
This sequence comes from Acanthosepion pharaonis, assembly GCA_903632075.3. NCBI lineage: Eukaryota > Metazoa > Mollusca > Cephalopoda > Sepiida > Sepiidae > Acanthosepion > Acanthosepion pharaonis. Next base: position 1,948,540 of record CAHIKZ030003432.1, read on the forward strand.
CCTTCGACATAACCTCGTTTGGGGATCCTCTCTGCTCGGAGGCAGAGAGTTTGACCAGCACACTCCCGAAGTAATCCGTAGAGTGATCTTCCCGACCCGGAGGAATGAACAGAATGACAGGAGAGTTCCATAAGATTTATACTAAGCTATTTGATTAATTCCTCTTAGTCTGCCCTAATCAATTAAAACGGGGTCGGGTAGCTGTCTGCCGAGACGAGACTCTGCCCTTCGACAATTAAAACGGGTCGGTAACGTGAGACGAGGTCGATAACCTCGTTTGGGGATCCTCTCTGCTCGGAGGCAGAGAGTTTGACCAATGAACAGAATGAAGTAATCCGTAGATTTGATCTTCCCGACCCGGAGGAATGAACAGAATGACAGGGAGAGTTCCAGCACACCCCGAAGATTTATACTAAGAACAGAATTTGATTAATTCCTCTATTTGATTAACTCTTAACCAATCAATTAAAACGGGGTCGGGTAGCTGTCTGCCGAGACGAGACTCTGCCCTTCGACATAACCTCGTTTGGGGATCCTCTCTGCTCGGAGGCAGAGTTTGACCAGCACACTCCGAAGTAATCCGTAGAGTGATCTTCCCGACCCGGAGGAATGAACAGAATGACAGGAGAGTTCCATAAGATTTATACTAAGCTATTTGATTAATTCCTCTTAGTGACCAATCAATTAAAACGGGGTCGGGTAGCTGTCTGCCGAGACGAGACTCTGCCCTTCGACATAACCTCGTTTGGGGATCCTCTGCTGCGGAGGCAGAGAGTTTGGCTCCCGAAGTAATTTGATCTTCCCGACCGGAGGAATGAACAGAATGACAGGAGAGTTCCATAAGATTTATACTAAGCTATTTGATTAATTCCTCTTATTGACCAATAATCCGTAGCTGTCTGCCGAGACGAGACTCTGCCTTCGACAGCAACCTCGTTTGGGGATCCTCTTGCTCGGAGGCAGAGAGTTTGACCAACACTCCCTGAAGTAATCCGGAGGATCTTGAACAGAACAGAATGACAGGAGAGTTCCATAAGATTTATACTAAGCTATTTGATTAATTCCTCTTAGTGACCAATCAATTAAAACGGGGTCGGGTAGCTGTCTGCCGAGACGAGACTCTGCCCTTCGACATAACCTCGTTTGGGGATCCTCTCTGCTCGGAGGCAGAGAGTTTGACCAGCACACTCCTGAAGTAATCCGTAGAGTGATCTTCCCGACCCGGAGGAATGAACAGAATGACAGGAGAGTTCCATAAGATTTATACTAAGCTATTTGATTAATTCCTCTTAGTGACCAATCAATTAAAACGGGGTCGGGTAGCTGTCTGAGACGAGACTCTGCCCTTCGACATAACCTCGTTTGGGGATCCTCTCTGCTCGGAGGCAGAGAGTTTGACCAGCACACTTCCGAAGTAATCCGTAGAGTGATCTTCCCGACCCGGAGGAATGAACAGAATGACAGGAGAGTTCCATAAGATTTATACTAAGCTATTTGATTAATTCCTCTTAGTGACCAATCAATTAAAACGGGGTCGGGTAGCTGTCTGCCGAGACGAGACTCTGCCCTTCGACATATAACCTCGTTTGGGGTAATCCTCTCGGAGGAATGAACAGAATGACAGGAGAGTTCCATAAGATTTATACTAAGCTATTTGAGACCAATCAATTAAAACGGGTCAGGTAGCTGTCTGCCGAGACGAGAGAGTCGGAGGCAGAGAGTTTGACCAGCACACTTCCGAAGTAATCCGTAGAGTGATCTTCCCGACCCGGAGGAATGAACAGAATGACAGGAGAGTTCCATAAGATTTATACTAAGCTATTTGATTATTTCCTCTTAGTGACTAATCAATTAAAACCGGGTCTGCTCGGAGGTAGCTGTCTGCCGAGACGAGACTCTGCCCTTCGACATAACCTCGTTTGGGGATCCTCTCTGCTCGGAGGCAGACGAGTTTGACCAACACACTCTGCCGAAGTAATCCGTAGAGTGATCTTCCCGACCCGGAGGAATGAACAGAATGACAGGAGAGTTCCATAAGATTTATACTAAGCTATTTGATTAATTCCTCTTAGTGACCAATCAATTAAAACGGGGTCGGGTAGCTGTCTGCCGAGACGAGACTCTGCCCTTCGACATAACCTCGTTTGGGGATCCTCTCTGCTCGGAGGCAGTGAGTTTGACCAGCACACTCCTGAAGTAATCCGTAGAGTGATCTTCCCGACCCGGAGGAATGAACAGAATAGAATGACAGGAGAGTTCCATAAGATTTATACTAAGCTATTTGATTAATTCCTCTTAGTGACTAATCAATTAAAACGGGGTCGGGTAGCTGTCTGCCGAGACGAGACTCTGCCCTTCGACATAACCTCGTTTGGGATCCTCTCTGCTCGGAGGCAGAGAGTTTGACCAACACAGAAGTAATTTGACCCGGAGGAATGAACAGAATGACAGGAGAGTTCCATAAGATTTATACTAAGCTATTTGATTAATTCCTCTTAGTGACTAATCAATTAAAATAGCTGTCTGCCGAGACGAGACTCTGCCCTTCGACATAACCTCGTTTGGGGATCCCCTGGAGGAGAGTTTGAACAGAATAATCCCGTAGAGTGATCTTCCGACCCGGAGGAATGAACAGAATGACAGGAGAGTTCCATAAGATTTTACTAAGCTATTTGATTAATTCCTCTTAGTGACCAATCAATTAAAACGGGGTCGGGTAGCTGTCTGCCGAGACGAGACTCTGCCCTTCGACATAACCTCGTTTGGGGATCCTCTCTGCTCGGAGGCAGAGAGTTTGACCAGCACACTCCCGAAGTAATCCGTAGAGTGATCTTCCCGACCCGGAGGAATGAACAGAATGACAGGAGAGTTCCATAAGATTTATACTAAGCTATTTGATTAATTCCTCTTAGTGACCAATCAATTAAAACGGGGTCGGGTAGCTGTCTGCCGAGACGAGACTCTGCCCTTCGACATAACCTCGTTTGGGGATCCTCTCTGCTCGGAGGCAGAGAGTTTGACCAGCACACTCCTGAAGTAATCCGTAGAGTGATCTTCCCGACCCGGAGGAATGAACAGAATAACAGCAGAGTTCCATAAGATTTATACTAAGCTATTTGATTAATTCCTCTTAGTGACCAATCAATTAAAACGGGGTCGGGTAGCTGTCTGCCGAGACGAGACTCTGCCCTTCGACATAACCTCGTTTGGGGATCCTCTCTGCTCGGAGGCAGAGAGTTTGACCAGCACACTCCCGAAGTAATCCGTAGAGTGATCTTCCCGACCCGGAGGAATGAACAGAATGACAGGAGAGTTCCATAAGATTTATACTAAGCTATTTGATTAATTCCTCTTAGTGACCAATCAATTAAAACGGGGTCGGGTAGCTGTCTGCCGAGACGAGACTCTGCCCTTCGACATAACCTCGTTTGGGGATCCTCTCTGCTCGGAGGCAGAGAGTTTGACCAACACACTCCCGAAGTAATCCGTAGAGTGATCTTCCCGACCCGGAGGAATGAACAGAATGACAGGAGAGTTCCATAAGATTTATACTAAGCTATTTGATTAATTCCTCTTAGTGACTAATCAATTAAAACGGGGTCGGGTAGCTGTCTGCCGAGACGAGACTCTGCCCTTCGACATAACCTCGTTTGGGGATCCTCTCTGCTCGGAGGCAGAGAGTTTGACCAACACACTCCCGAAGTAATCCGTAGAGTGATCTTCCCGACCCGGAGGAATGAACAGAATGACAGGAGAGTTCCATAAGATTTATACTAAGCTATTTGATTAATTCCTCTTAGTGACTAATCAATTAAAACGGGTCGGGTAGCTGTCTGCCGAGACGAGACTCTGCCCTTCGACATAACCTCGTTTGGGGATCCTCTCTGCTCGGAGGCAGAGAGTTTGACCAAGTGACACACTCCCGAAGTAATCCGTAGAGTGATCTTCCCGACCCGGAGGAATGAACAGAATGACAGGAGAGTTCCATAAGATTTATACTAAGCTATTTGATTAATTCCTCTTAGTGACCAATCAATTAAAACGGGGTCGGGTAGCTGTCTGCCGAGACGAGACTCTGCCCTTCGACATAACCTCGTTTGGGGATCCTCTCTGCTCGGAGGCAGAGAGTTTGACCAGCACACTCCTGAAGTAATCCGTAGAGTGATCTTCCCGACCCGGAGGAATGAACAGAATAACAGCAGAGTTCCATAAGATTTATACTAAGCTATTTGATTAATTCCTCTTAGTGACTAATCAATTAAAACGGGGTCGGGTAGCTGTCTGCCAAGACGAGACTCTGCCCTTCGACATAACCTCGTTTGGGGATCCTCTCTGCTCGAGGAGGCAGTGAGTTTGACCAGCACACTCCCGAAGTAATCCGTAGAGTGATCTTCCCGACCCGGAGGGAATGAACAGATTAAATGACAGGAGAGTTCCATCCTCTCTGCTAAGATTTATACTTCCCGACCCGGAGGAATGAACAGAATAGTTTTGATTTTACTAAGCTGTTTGATTTCCTCTTAGTGACCAATCAATTAAAACGGGGTCGGGTAGCTGTCTGCCGAGACGAGACTCTGCCCTTCGACATAACCTCGTTTGGGGATCCTCTCTGCTCGGAGGCAGAGAGTTTGACCAACACACTCCCGAAGTAATCCGTAGAGTGATCTTCCCGACCCGGAGGAATGAACAGAATGACAGGAGAGTTCCATAAGATTTATACTAAGCTATTTGATTAATTCCTCTTAGTGACCAATCAATTAAAACGGGGTCGGGTAGCTGTCTGCCGAGACGAGACTCTGCCCTTCGACATAACCTCGTTTGGGGATCCTCTCTGCTCGGAGGCAGAGAGTTTGACCAGCACACTCCCTGAAGTAATCCGTAGAGTGATCTTCCCGACCGGAGGAATGAACAGAATGACAGGAGAGTTCCATAAGATTTATACTAAGCTATTTGATTAATTCCTCTTAGTGACCAATCAATTAAAACGGGGTCGGGTAGCTGTCTGCCGAGACGAGACTCTGCCCTTCGACATAACCTCGTTTGGGGATCCTCTCTGCTCGGAGGCAGAGAGTTTGACCAACACCTCCTGAAGTAATCCGTAGAGTGATCTTCCCGACCCGGAGGAATGAACAGAATGACAGGAGAGTTCCATAAGATTTATACTAAGCTATTTGATTAATTCCTCTTAGTGACTAAATCAATTAAAACGGGGTCGGGTAGCTGTCTGCCGAGACGAGACTCTGCCCTTCGACATAACCTCGTTTGGGGATCCTCTCTGCTCGGAGGCAGAGAGTTTGACCAGCACACTCCCGAAGTAATCCGTAGAGTGATCTTCCCGACCCGGAGGAATGAACAGAATGACAGGAGAGTTCCATAAGATTTATACTAAGCTATTTGATTAATTCCTCTTAGTGACCAATCAATTAAAACGGGGTCGGGTAGCTGTCTGCCGAGACGAGACTCTGCCCTTCGACATAACCTCGTTTGGGGATCCTCTCTGCTCGGAGGCAGAGAGTTTGACCAACACACTCCTGAAGTAATCCGTAGAGTGATCTTCCCGACCCGGAGGAATGAACAGAATGACAGGAGAGTTCCATAAGATTTATACTAAGCTATTTGATTAATTCCTCTTAGTGACTAATCAATTAAAACGGGGTCGGGTAGCTGTCTGCCGAGACGAGACTCTGCCCTTCGACATAACCTCGTTTGGGGATCCTCTCTGCTCGGAGGCAGAGAGTTTGACCAACACCTCGTAATTAGAGTGATCTTCCTGACCCGGAGGAATGAACAGAATGACAGGAGAGTTCCATAAGATTTATACTAAGCTATTTGATTAATTCCTCTTAGTGACTAATCAATTAAAAACGGGGTCGGGTAGCTGTCTGCCGAGACGAGACTCTGCCCTTCGACATAACCTCGTTTGGGATCCTCTCTGCTCGGAGGCAGAGAGTTTGACCAACACACTCCTGAAGTAATCCGTAGAGTGATCTTCCCGACCCGGAGGAATGAACAGAATGACAGGAGAGTTCCATAAGATTTATACTAAGCTATTTGATTAATTCCTCTTAGTGACCAATCAATTAAAACGGGGTCGGGTAGCTGTCTGCCGAGACGAGACTCTGCCCTTCGACATAACCTCGTTTGGGGATCCTCTCTGCTCGGAGGCAGAGAGTTTGACCAACACACTCCCGAAGTAATCCGTAGAGTGATCTTCCCGACCCGGAGGAATGAACAGAATGACAGGAGAGTTCCATAAGATTTATACTAAGCTATTTGATTAATTCCTCTTAGTGACCAATCAATTAAAACGGGGTCGGGTAGCTGTCTGCCGAGACGAGACTCTGCCCTTCGACATAACCTCGTTTGGGGATCCTCTCTGCTCGGAGGCAGAGAGTTTGACCAACACACCTGAAGTAATCCGTAGAGTGATCTTCCCGACCCGGAGGAATGAACAGAATGACAGGAGAGTTCCATAAGATTTATACTAAGCTATTTGATTAATTCCTCTTAGTGACCAATCAATTAAAACGGGGTCGGGTAGCTGTCTGCCGAGACGAGACTCTGCCCTTCGACATAACCTCGTTTGGGGATCCTCTCTGCTCGGAGGCAGAGAGTTTGACCAACACACTCCCGAAGTAATCCGTAGAGTGATCTTCCCGACCCGGAGGAATGAACAGAATGACAGGAGAGTTCCATAAGATTTATACTAAGCTATTTGATTAATTCCTCTTAGTGACCAATCAATTAAAACGGGGTCGGGTAGCTGTCTGCCGAGACGAGACTCTGCCCTTCGACATAACCTCGTTTGGGGATCCTCTCTGCTCGGAGGCAGAGAGTTTGACCAGCACACTCCCGAAGTAATCCGTAGAGTGATCTTCCCGACCCGGAGGAATGAACAGAATGACAGGAGAGTTCCATAAGATTTATACTAAGCTATTTGATTAATTCCTCTTAGTGACCAATCAATTAAAACGGGGTCGGGTAGCTGTCTGCCGAGACGAGACTCTGCCCTTCGACATAACCTCGTTTGGGGATCCTCTCTGCTCAGTGAGTTTGACCAGGGTAATCCGTAGAGTGATCTTCCCGACCGGAGGAATGAACAGAATGACAGGAGAGTTCCATAAGATTTATACTAAGCTATTTGATTAATTCCTCTTTGACCAATCAATTAAAACGGGGTCGGGTAGCTGTCTGCCGAGACGAGACTCTGCCCTTCGACATAACCTCGTTTGGGGATCCTCCTGCTCGGAGGCAGAGAGTTTGACCAGCACACTCCGAAGTAATCCGGAGGATCTTCCCGACCCGGAGGAATGAACAGAATGACAGGAGAGTTCCATAAGATTTATACTAAGCTATTTGATTAATTCCTCTTAGTGACCAATCAATTAAAACGGGGTCGGGTAGCTGTCTGCCGAGACGAGACTCTGCCCTTCGACATAACCTCGTTTGGGGATCCTCTCTGCTCGGAGGCAGAGAGTTTGACCAACACACTCCCGAAGTAATCCGTAGAGTGATCTTCCCGACCCGGAGGAATGAACAGAATGACAGGAGAGTTCCATAAGATTTATACTAAGCTATTTGATTAATTCCTCTTAGTGACCAATCAATTAAAACGGGGTCAGAGAGGGTAGCTGTCTGCCGGAGGAAGACGAGACTCTGCCCTTCGACATAAAACCTCGTTTGGGGATCCTCTCTGCTCGGAGGCAGAGAGTTTGACCAGCACACTCCCGAAGTAATCCGTAGAGTGATCTTCCCGACCCGGAGGAATGAACAGAATGACAGGAGAGTTCCATAAGATTTATACTAAGCTATTTGATTAATTCCTCTTAGTGACCAATCAATTAAAACGGGGTCGGGTAGCTGTCTGCCGAGACGAGACTCTGCCCTTCGACATAACCTCGTTTGGGGATCCTCTCTGCTCGGAGGCAGAGAGTTTGACCAACACACTCCCGAAGTAATCCGTAGAGTGATCTTCCCGACCCGGAGGAATGAACAGAATGACAGGAGAGTTCCATAAGATTTATACTAAGCTATTTGATTAATTCCTCTTAGTGACCAATCAATTAAAACGGGGTCGGGTAGCTGTCTGCCGAGACGAGACTCTGCCCTTCGACATAACCTCGTTTGGGGATCCTCTCTGCTCGGAGGCAGAGAGTTTGACCAACACACTCCCGAAGTAATCCGTAGAGTGATCTTCCCGACCCGGAGGAATGAACAGAATGACAGGAGAGTTCCATAAGATTTATACTAAGCTATTTGATTAATTCCTCTTAGTGACCAATCAATTAAAACGGGGTCGGGTAGCTGTCTGCCGAGACGAGACTCTGCCCTTCGACATAACCTCGTTTGGGGATCCTCTCTGCTCGGAGGCAGAGAGTTTGACCAACACACTCCTGAAGTAATCCGTAGAGTGATCTTCCCGACCCGGAGGAATGAACAGAATGACAGGAGAGTTCCATAAGATTTATACTAAGCTATTTGATTAAGCTATTTGACCAATCAATTTCCTCTTAGTTACCGAGACGAGACTCTGCCCTTCGACAAACCTCGTTTAGGAGGGAGTTGTTTGACCTCACTCTCTGCTCGACCCGGAGGAATCGACATAAGTTTTAAGATTTATACCGTTTGGGATTCCTCTGACCAATCTTAAACGGGGGAAGAGAATTTGCCCTTCGACATAACCTCGTTTGAAGTAATCCTAGAGTGATCTTCCTGACCCGGAGGAATGAACAGAATGACAGGAGAGTTCCATAAGATTTATACTAAGCTATTTGATTAATTCCTCTTAGTGACCAATCAATTAAAACGGGGTCGGGTAGCTGTCTGCCGAGACGAGACTCTGCCCTTCGACATAACCTCGTTTGGGGATCCTCTCTGCTCGGAGGCAGTGAGTTTGACCAGCACACTCCCGAAGTAATCCGTAGAGTGATCTTCCCGACCCGGAGGAATGAACAGAATGACAGGAGAGTTCCATAAGATTTATACTAAGCTATTTGATTAATTCCTCTTAGTGACCAATCAATTAAAACGGGGTCGGGTAGCTGTCTGCCGAGACGAGACTCTGCCCTTCGACATAACCTCGTTTGGGGATCCTCTCTGCTCGGAGGCAGAGAGTTTGACCAACACACTCCCGAAGTAATCCGTAGAGTGATCTTCCCGACCCGGAGGAATGAACAGAATGACAGGAGAGTTCCATAAGATTTATACTAAGCTATTTGATTAATTCCTCTTAGTGACCAATCAATTAAAACGGGGTCGGGTAGCTGTCTGCCGAGACGAGACTCTGCCCTTCGACATAACCTCGTTTGGGGATCCTCTCTGCTCCCGACGGAGGAATGAACAGAATGACAGAGAGTTTGGCAGAAGTACCTCGTTTGGGGATCCTTTAGAGTTTGACTCTGAAGTAATCCGTAGAGACCCGGAGGAATGAACAGAATGACAGGAGAGTTCCATAAGATTTATACTAAGCTATTTGATTAATTCCTCTTAGTGACCAATCAATTAAAACGGGGTCGGGTAGCTGTCTGCCGAGACGAGACTCTGCCCTTCGACATAACCTCGTTTGGGGATCCCTCTGCTCGGAGGCAGAGAGTTTGACCAACACACTCCCGAAGTAATCCGTAGAGTGATCTTCCCGACCCGGAGGAATGAACAGAATGACAGGAGAGTTCCATAAGATTTATACTAAGCTATTTGATTAATTCCTCTTAGTGACCAATCAATTAAAACGGGGTCAGGTAGCTGTCTGCCGAGACGAGACTCTGCCCTTCGACATAACCTCGTTTGGGGATCCTCTCTGCTCGGAGGCAGAGAGTTTGACCAACACACTCCCGAAGTAATCCGTAGAGTGATCTTCCCGACCCGGAGGAATGAACAGAATGACAGGAGAGTTCCATAAGATTTATACTAAGCTATTTGATTAATTCCTCTTAGTGACCAATCAATTAAAACGGGGTCGGGTAGCTGTCTGCCGAGACGAGACTCTGCCCTTCGACATAACCTCGTTTAACCTCGTCGGAGGGGATCCTCTCTGCTCGGAGGCAGAGAGTTTGATACTAAGCACACTCCTTAGAAGTAATCCGTAGAGTGATCTTCCCGACCCGGAGGAATGAACAGAATGACAGGAGAGTTCCATAAGATTTATACTAAGCTATTTGATTAATTCCTCTTAGTGACCAATCAATTAAAACGGGGTCGGGTAGCTGTCTGCCGAGACGAGACTCTGCCCTTCGACATAACCTCGTTTGGGGATCCTCTCTGCTCGGAGGCAGAGAGTTTGACCAACACTCCCGAAGTAATCCGTAGAGTGATCTTCCCGACCCGGAGGAATGAACAGAATGACAGGAGAGTTCCATAAGATTTATACTAAGCTATTTGATTAATTCCTCTTAGTGACCAATCAATTAAAACGGGGTCGGGTAGCTGTCTGCCGAGACGAGACTCTGCCCTTCGACATAACCTCGTTTGGGGATCCTCTCTGCTCGGAGGCAGAGAGTTTGACCAACACACTCCCGAAGTAATCCGTAGAGTGATCTTCCCGACCCGGAGGAATGAACAGAATGACAGGAGAGTTCCATAAGATTTATACTAAGCTATTTGATTAATTCCTCTTAGTGACCAATCAATTAAAACGGGGTCGGGTAGCTGTCTGCCGAGACGAGACTCTGCCCTTCGACATAACCTCGTTTGGGGATCCTCTCTGCTCAGAATGACAGGAGGTTCCATAAGAGATTTGTTTGACCAATCAATTAAAACACTCCCGAGAGTAATCCGTCGACATAACCTCGTTTGGGATCTTCCCGACCCGGAGGAATGAACAGAATGACAGGAGAGTTCCATAAGATTTATACTAAGCTATTTGATTAATTCCTCTTAGTGACCAATCAATTAAAACGGGGTCGGGTAGCTGTCTGCCGAGACGAGACTCTGCCCTTCGACATAACCTCGTTTGGGGATCCTCTCTGCTCGGAGGCAGAGAGTTTGACCAGCACACTCCTGAAGTAATCCGTAGAGTGATCTTCCCGACCCGGAGGAATGAACAGAATGACAGGAGAGTTCCATAAGATTTATACTAAGCTATTTGATTAATTCCTCTTAGTGACCAATCAATTAAAACGGGGTCGGGTAGCTGTCTGCCGAGACGAGACTCTGCCCTTCGACATAACCTCGTTTGGGGATCCTCTCTGCTCGGAGGCAGAGAGTTTGACCAACACACTCCCGAAGTAATCCGTAGAGTGATCTTCCTGACCCGGAGGAATGAACAGAATGACAGGAGAGTTCCATAAGATTTATACTAAATTTGATTAATTTTATACTAAGTCTATTTGATTAATTCCTCTTAGTTTGACCAATCCGTAGAGTGATCTTCCCCGACCCGGAGGAATGAACAGAAAACAGGAGGGTCTAAGCTATTTGGTAAAACGGGGCTGTCTGCCGAGACGAGACTCTGCCCTTCGACATAACCTCGTTTGGGGATCCTCTCTGCTCGGAGGCAGAGAGTTTGACCAGCACACTCCCGAAGTAATCCGTAGAGTGATCTTCCCGACCCGGAGGAATGAACAGAATGACAGGAGAGTTCCATAAGATTTATACTAAGCTATTTGATTAATTCCTCTTAGTGACCAATCAATTAAAAACGGGGTCGGGTAGCTGTCTGCCGAGACGAGACTCTGCCCTTCGACATAACCTCGTTTCGGAGGGGATCCTCTCTGCTCGGAGGAACAGAGAGTTTGACCAGCACATTCCTTAGTGACCAATCAATTAATCCGTAGCTGTCTGAGTGATCTTCGACCGACCCGGAGGAATGAACAGAATGACACCGGAGAGTTCCATAAGAATTTATACTAAGCTATTTGATTAATTCCTCTTAGTGACCAATCAATTAAAACGGGGTCGGGTAGCTGTCTGCCGAGACGAGACTCTGCCCTTCGACATAACCTCGTTTAGGGATCCTCTCTGCTCGGAAGCAGAGAGTTTGACCAGCACACTTCCGAAGTAATCCGTAGAGTGATCTTCCCGACACGGAGGAATGAACAGAATGACAGGAGAGTTCCATAAGATTTATACTAAGCTATTTGATTAATTCCTCTTAGTGACCAATCAATTAAAACGGGGTCGGGTAGCTGTCTGCCGAGACGAGACTCTGCCCTTCGACATAACCTCGTTTGGGGATCCTCTCTGCTCGGAGGCAGAGAGTTTGACCAACCTCACACGGAGGCAGAAGTAATCGAAGTAATCCGTAGAGTGATCTTCCCGACCCGGAGGAATGAACAGAATGACAGGAGAGTTCCATAAGATTTATACTAAGCTATTTGATTAATTCCTCTTAGTGACCAATCAATTAAAACGGGGTCAGGTAGCTGTCTGCCGAGACGAGACTCTGCCCTTCGACATAACCTCGTTTGGGGATCCTCTCTGCTCGGAGGCAGAGAGTTTGACCAACACACTCCCGAAGTAATCCGTAGAGTGATCTTCCCGACCCGGAGGAATGAACAGAATGACAGGAGAGTTCCATAAGATTTATACTAAGCTATTTGATTAATTCCTCTTAGTGACTAATCAATTAAAACGGGGTCGGGTAGCTGTCTGCCGAGACGAGACTCTGCCCTTCGACATAACCTCGTTTGGGGATCCTCTCTGCTCGGAGGCAGAGAGTTTGACCAGCACACTCAGAATGACAGGAGAAGTAATCCCGAAGTAAGAGTGATCTTCCCCGACCCGGAGGAATGAACAGAATGACAGGAGAGTTCCATAAGATTTATACTAAGCTATTTGATTAATTCCTCTTAGTGACCAATCAATTAAAAACGGGGTCGGGTAGCTGTCTGCCGAGACGAGACTCTGCCCTTCGACATAACCTCGTTTGGGATCCTCTCTGCTCGGAGCAGAGAGTTTGACCAGCACACTCCGAAGAAGTAATCCGTAGAGTGATCTTCCCGACCCGGAGGAATGAACAGAATGACAGGAGAGTTCCATAAGATTTATACTAAGCTATTTGATTAATTCCTCTTAGTGACTAATCAATTAAAACGGGGTCAGGTAGCTGTCTGCCGAGACGAGACTCTGCCCTTCGACATAACCTCGTTTGGGGATCCTCTCTGCTCGGAGGCAGAGAGTTTGACCAACACACTCCCGAAGTAATCCGTAGAGTGATCTTCCCGACCCGGAGGAATGAACAGAATGACAGGAGAGTTCCATAAGATTTATACTAAGCTATTTGATTAATTCCTCTTAGTGACTAATCAATTAAAACGGGGTCGGGTAGCTGTCTGCCGAGACGAGACTCTGCCCTTCGACATAACCTCGTTTGGGGATCCTCTCTGCTCGGAGGCAGAGAGTTTGACCAACACACTCCCGAAGTAATCCGTAGAGTGATCTTCCCGACCCGGAGGAATGAACAGAATGACAGGAGAGTTCCATAAGATTTATACTAAGCTATTTGATTAATTCCTCTTAGTGACCAATCAATTAAAACGGGGTCAGGTAGCTGTCTGCCGAGACGAGACTCTGCCCTTCGACATAACCTCGTTTGGGATCCCTCTCTGCTCGGAGGCAGAGAGTTTGACCAACACACTTCGAAGTAATCCGTAGAGTGATCTTCCCGACCCGGAGGAATGAACAGAATGACAGGAGAGTTCCATAAGATTTATACTAAGCTATTTGATTAATTCCTCTTAGTGACTAATCAATTAAAAGGAGATGAAATAAATGGGTCAGGTAGCTGTCTGCCGAGACGAGACTCTGCCCTTCGACATAACCTCGTTTGGGGATCCTCTCTGCTCGGAGGCAGAGAGTTTGACCAGCACACTCCCGAAGTAATCCGTAGAGTGATCTTCCCGACCCGGAGGAATGAACAGAATGACAGGAGAGTTCCATAAGATTTATACTAAGCTATTTGATTAATTCCTCTTAGTGACTAATCAATTAAAACGGGGTCGGGTAGCTGTCTGCCGAGACGAGACTCTGCCCTTCGACATAACCTCGTTTGGGGATCCTCTCTGCTCGGAGGCAGAGAGTTTGACCAGCACACTCTCCGAAGTAATCCGTAGAGTGATCTTCCCGACCCGGAGGAATGAACAGAATGACAGGAGAGTTCCATAAGATTTATACTAAGCTATTTGATTAATTCCTCTTAGTGACTAATCAATTAAAAACGGGGTCGGGTAGCTGACCCGTTTGGGGAGGAGGAATGAACAGAATAATCCAGAGAGAGTTCCATGAAAGAATTTATTTACTAAGCTATTTGATTAATTCCTCTTAGTGACCAATCAATTAAAACCGGGGTCGGGTAGCTGTCTGCCGAGACGAGACTCTGCCCTTCGACATAACCTCGTTTGGGGATCCTCTCTGCTCGGAGGCAGAGAGTTTGACCAACACACTCCCGAAGTAATCCGTAGAGTGATCTTCCCGACCCGGAGGAATGAACAGAATGACAGGAGAGTTCCATAAGATTTATACTAAGCTATTTGATTAATTCCTCTTAGTGACTAATCAATTAAAACGGGGTCGGGTAGCTGTCTGCCGAGACGAGACTCTGCCCTTCGACATAACCTCGTTTGGGGATCCTCTCTGCTCGGAGGCAGAGAGTTTGACCAACACACTCCCTGAAGTAATCCGTAGAGTGATCTTCCCGACCCGGAGGAATGAACAGAATGACAGGAGAGTTCCATAAGATTTATACTAAGCTATTTGATTAATTCCTCTTAGTGACCAATCAATTAAAACGGGGTCGGGTAGCTGTCTGCCGAGACGAGACTCTGCCCTTCGACATAACCTCGTTTGGGGATCCTCTCTGCTCGGAGGCAGAGAGTTTGACCAACACACTCCCGAAGTAATCCGTAGAGTGATCTTCCCGACCCGGAGGAATGAACAGAATGACAGGAGAGTTCCATAAGATTTATACTAAGCTATTTGATTAATTCCTCTTAGTGACCAATCAATTAAAACGGGGTCGGGTAGCTGTCTGCCGAGACGAGACTCTGCCCTTCGACATAACCTCGTTTGGGGATCCTCTCTGCTCGGAGGCAGAGAGTTTGACCAACACACTCCCGAAGTAATCCGTAGAGTGATCTTCCCGACCCGGAGGAATGAACAGAATGACAGGAGAGTTCCATAAGATTTATACTAAGCTATTTGATTAATTCCTCTTAGTGACCAACCAATTAAAACGGGGTCGGGTAGCTGTCTGCCGAGACGAGACTCTGCCCTTCGACATAACCTCGTTTGGGATCCTCTCTGCTCGGAGGAGGCAGAGAGTTTGACCAACACACTCCCGAAGTAATCCGTAGAGTGATCTTCCCGACCCGGAGGAATGAACAGAATGACAGGAGAGTTCCATAAGATTTATACTAAGCTATTTGATTAATTCCTCTTAGTGACCAATCAATTAAAACGGGGTCGGGTAGCTGTCTGCCGAGACGAGACTCTGCCCTTCGACATAACCTCGTTTGGGGATCCTCTCTGCTCGGAGGCAGAGAGTTTGACCAACACACTCCTGAAGTAATCCGTAGAGTGATCTTCCCGACCGGAGGAATGAACAGAATGACAGGAGAGTTCCATAAGATTTATACTAAGCTATTTGATTAATTCCTCTTAGTGACCAATCAATTAAAACGGGGTCGGGTAGCTGTCTGCCGAGACGAGACTCTGCCCTTCGACATAACCTCGTTTGGGGATCCTCTCTGCTCGGAGGCAGAGAGTTTGACCAACACACTCCTGAAGTAATCCGTAGAGTGATCTTCCCGACCCGGAGGAATGAACAGAATGACAGGAGAGTTCCATAAGATTTATACTAAGCTATTTGATTAATTCCTCTTAGTGACCAATCAATTAAAACGGGGTCGGGTAGCTGTCTGCCGAGACGAGACTCTGCCCTTCGACATAACCTCGTTTGGGGATCCTCTCTGCTCGGAGGCAGAGAGTTTGACCAACACACTCCCGAAGTAATCCGTAGAGTGATCTTCCCGACCCGGAGGAATGAACAGAATGACAGGAGAGTTCCATAAGATTTATACTAAGCTATTTGATTAATTCCTCTTAGTGACCAATCAATTAAAACGGGGTCGGGTAGCTGTCTGCCGAGACGAGACTCTGCCCTTCGACATAACCTCTGTCTGCGGAGGCAGAGAGACAACAGACTCTGTAATCCCTTCGAACAGAATAACAGGAGAGTTCCGTTAAGGGGATTCCTCAATCTTAAAACGGGGCGGTAGCTGTCTGCGGAGACAGACTCTGCCCTTCGACATAACCTCGTTTGGGACCAGAGAGTTTGACCACACCCGAAGTAATCCGTAGAGTGATCTTCCCGACCCGGAGGAATGAACAGAATGACAGGAGAGTTCCATAAGATTTATACTAAGCTATTTGATTAATTTCTCTTAGTGACAATCAATTAAAACGGGGTCGGGTAGCTGTCTGCCGAGACGAGACTCTGCCCTTCGACATAACCTCGTTTGGGGATCCTCTCTGCTCGGAGGCAGAGAGTTTGACCAACACACTCCTGAAGTAATCCGTAGAGTGATCTTCCCGACCCGGAGGAATGAACAGAATGACAGGAGAGTTCCATAAGATTTATACTAAGCTATTTGATTAATTCCTCTTAGTGACTAATCAATTAAAACGGGGTCGGGTAGCTGTCTGCCGAGACGAGACTCTGCCCTTCGACATAACCTCGTTTGGGGATCCTCTCTGCTCGGAGGCAGAGAGTTTGACCAGCACCTCCCGAAGTAATCCGTAGAGTGATCTTCCCGACCCGGAGGAATGAACAGAATGACAGGAGAGTTCCATAAGATTTATTACTAAGCAATCAATTTGATTAATTCCTCTTACATAACCTCGTTTAATCCTCTCTGCTCAAGAGTTTAAAACGGGGTAATCGGGTAGCTGTCTGACCCGGAGGAATGAGAGAATAACAGGAGAGTTCCATAAGATTTTCGACATAACCTCGTTTGGGGATCCTCTCTTCGCTCGGATCCTCTCTGGCAGAGAGTTTGACCAGCACACTCCCGAAGTAATCCGTAGAGTGATCTTCCCGACCCGGAGGAATGAACAGAATGACAGGAGAGTTCCATAAGATTTATACTAAGCTATTTGATTAATTCCTCTTAGTGACCAATCAATTAAAACGGGGTCGGGTAGCTGTCTGCCGAGACGAGACTCTGCCCTTCGACATAACCTCGTTTGGGGATCCTCTCTGCTCGGAGGCAGAGAGTTTGACCAACACACTCCCGAAGTAATCCGTAGAGGGATCTTCCCGACCCGGAGGAATGAACAGAATGACAGGAGAGTTCCATAAGATTTATACTAAGCTATTTGATTAATTCCTCTTAGTGACCAATCAATTAAAAACGGGGTCGGGTAGCTGTCTGCCGAGACGAGACTCTGCCCTTCGACATAACCTCGTTTGGGGATCCTCTCTGCTCGGAGGCAGAGAGTTTGACCAACACACTCCCGAAGTAATCCGTAGAGTGATCTTCCCGACCCGGAGGAATGAACAGAATGACAGGAGAGTTCCATAAGATTTATACTAAGCTATTTGATTAATTCCTCTTAGTGACCAATCAATTAAAACGGGTCGGGTAGCTGTCTGCCGAGACGAGACTCTGCCTTCGACATAACCTCGTTTGGGGATCCTCTCTGCTCGGAGGCAGAGAGTTTGACAAGGACACTCCCGAAGTAATCCGTAGAGTGATCTTCCCGACCCGGAGGAATGAACAGAATGACAGGAGAGTTCCATAAGATTTATACTAAGCTATTTGATTAATTCCTCTTAGTGACCAATCAATTAAAACGGGGTCGGGTAGCTGTCTGCCGAGACGAGACTCTGCCCTTCGACATAACCTCGTTTGGGATCCTCTCTGCTCGGAGGCAGAGAGTTTGACCAACACACTCCCAGAAGTAATCCGTAGAGTGATCTTCCCGACCCGGAGGAATGAACAGAATGACAGGAGAGTTCCATAAGATTTATACTAAGCTATTTGATTAATTCCTCTTAGTGACCAATCAATTAAAACGGGGTCGGGTAGCTGTCTGCCGAGACGAGACTCTGCCCTTCGACATAACCTCGTTTGGGGATCCTCTCTGCTCGGAGGCAGAGAGTTTGACCAACACACTCCCGAAGTAATCCGTAGAGTGATCTTCCCGACCCGGAGGAATGAACAGAATGACAGGAGAGTTCCATAAGATTTATACTAAGCTATTTGATTAATTCCTCTTAGTGACCAATCAATTAAACGGGGGGGTCGGGTAGCTGTCTGCCGAGACGAGACTCTGCCCTTCGACATAACCTCGTTTGGGGATCCCTCTGCTCGGAGGCAGAGAGTTTGACCAGCACACTCTCGAAGTAATCCGTAGAGTGATCTTCCCGACCCGGAGGAATGAACAGAATGACAGGAGAAATGAACAGAATGACAGGAGAGAGTTCCATAAGATTTATACTAAGCTATTTGATTAATTCCTCTTAGTGACCAATCAATTAAAACAGGGGTCGGGTAGCTGTCTGCCGAGACGAGACTCTGCCCTTCGACATAACCTCGTTTGGGGATCCTCTGCTCGGAGGCAGAGAGTTTGACCAGCACACTCCCGAAGTAATCCGTAGAGTGATCTTCCCGACCCGGAGGAATGAACAGAATGACAGGAGAGTTCCATAAGATTTATACTAAGCTATTTGATTAATTCCTCTTAGTGACCAATCCAATTAAAACGGGGTCGGGTAGCTGTCTGCCGAGACGAGACTCTGCCCTTCGACATAACCTCGATTTTGGGGATGACCAATCTCTCGGGTGCTCTGCCGAGGCAGACTCTGCCCTTCGACATAACCTCGTTTGGGGACCAGTTTGCACACTCCCGAAGTAATCCGTAGAGTGATCTTCCCGACCCGGAGGAATGAACAGAATGACAGGAGAGTTCCATAAGATTTATACTAAGCTATTTGATTAATTCCTCTTAGTGACCAATCAATTAAAACGGGGTCGGGTAGCTGTCTGCCGAGACGAGACTCTGCCCTTCGACATAACCTCGTTTGGGGATCCTCTCTGCTCGGAGGCAGAGAGTTTGACCAACACACTGAAGTAATCCGTAGAGTGATCTTCCCGACCCGGAGGAATGAACAGAATGACAGGAGAGTTCCATAAGATTTATACTAAGCTATTTGATTAATTCCTCTTAGTGACCAATCAATTAAAACGGGGTCGGGTAGCTGTCTGCCGAGACGAGACTCTGCCCTTCGACATAACCTCGTTTGGGGATCCTCTCTGCTCGAGGCAGAGAGTTTGACCAACACACTCCCGAAGTAATCCGTAGAGTGATCTTCCCGACCCGGAGGAATGAACAGAATGACAGGAGAGTTCCATAAGATTTATACTAAGCTATTTGATTAATTCCTCTTAGTGACTAATCAATTAAAACGGGGTCGGGTAGCTGTCTGCCGAGACGAGACTCTGCCCTTCGACATAACCTCGTTTGGGGATCCTCTCTGCTCGGAGGCAGAGAGTTTGACCAACACACTCCCGAAGTAATCCGTAGAGTGATCTTCCCGACCCGGAGGAATGAACAGAATGACAGGAGAGTTCCATAAGATTTATACTAAGCTATTTGATTAATTCCTCTTAGTGACTAATCAATTAAAACGGGGTCAGGTAGCTGTCTGCCGAGACGAGACTCTGCCCTTCGACATAACCTCGTTTGGGGATCCTCTCTGCTCGGAGGCAGTGAGTTTGACCAACACACTCCGAAGTAATCCGTGAGAGTGATCTTCCCGACCCGGAGGAATGAACAGAATGACAGGAGAGTTCCATAAGATTTATACTAAGCTATTTGATTAATTCCTCTTAGTGACCAATCAATTAAAACGGGGTCGGGTAGCTGTCTGCCGAGACGAGACTCTGCCCTTCGACATAACCTCGTTTGGGGATCCTCTCTGCTCGGAGGCAGAGAGTTTGACCAGCACACTCCCGAAGTAATCCGTAGAGTGATCTTCCCCGACCCGGAGGAATGAACAGAATGACAGGAGAGTTCCATAAGATTTATACTAAGCTATTTGATTAATTCCTCTTAGTGACTAATCAATTAAAACGGGGTCGGGTAGCTGTCTGCCGAGACGAGACTCTGCCCTTCGACATAACCTCGTTTGGGGATCCTCTCTGCTCGGAGGCAGAGAGTTTGACCAACACACTCCCGAAGTAATCCGTAGAGTGATCTTCCCGACCCGGAGGAATGAACAGAATGACAGGAGAGTTCCATAAGATTTATACTAAGCTATTTGATTAATTCCTCTTAGTGACCAATCAATTAAAACGGGGTCGGGTAGCTGTCTGCCGAGACGAGACTCTGCCCTTCGACATAACCTCGTTTGGGGATCCTCTCTGCGGAGGCAGAGTTTCAAAACCAACACACTCCCGAAGTAATCCGTAGAGTGATCTTCCCGACCCGGAGGAATGAACAGAATGACAGGAGAGTTCCATAAGATTTATACTAAGCTATTTGATTAATTCCTCTTAGTGACCAATCAATTAAAAAACGGGTAGGGTCGAGACGAGACTCTGCCCTTCGCTGGGGATCTGCCGAGACGAGACTTTGCCCTTCGACTCCCGAATAATCCTCGTTTCCCGGGAGGAATCTCTGAATCAGGAGAGTTCCATAGTTTATACCAAGCTATTTGATTAATTCCCTTAGTGAATCAATTAAAATCCGTAGAGACGTGATCTTCGACATAACCTCGTTTGGGGACCCGGAGGAATGAACAGAATGACAGCAGAGTTCCATAAGATTTATACTAAGCTATTTGATTAATTCCTCTTAGTGACTAATCAATTAAAACGGGGTCGGGTAGCTGTCTGCCAAGACGAGACTCTGCCCTTCGACATAACCTCGTTTGGGGATCCTCTCTGCTCGGAGGCAGAGAGTTTGACCAGCACACTCCTGAAGTAATCCGTAGAGTGATCTTCCCGACCCGGAGGAATGAACAGAATGACAGGAGAGTTCCATAAGATTTATACTAAGCTATTTGATTAATTCCTCTTAGTGACCAATCAATTAAAACGGGGTCGGGTAGCTGTCTGCCGAGACGAGACTCTGCCCTTCGACATAACCTCGTTTGGGGATCCTCTCTGCTCGGAGGCAGAGAGTTTGACCAGCACACTCCCGAAGTAATCCGTAGAGTGATCTTCCCGACCCGGAGGAATGGACAGAATAACAGGAGAGTTCCATAAGATTTATACTAAGCTATTTGATTAATTCCTCTTAGTTACCAATCAATTAAAACGGGGTCGGGTAGCTGTCTGCCGAGACGAGACTCTGCCCTTCGACATAACCTCGTTTGGGGATCCTCTCTGCTCGGAGGCAGAGAGTTTGACCAGCACCTCCCGAAGTAATCCGTAGAGTGATCTTCCCGACCCGGAGGAATGAACAGAATGACAGGAGAGTTCCATAAGATTTATACTAAGCTATTTGATTAATTCCTCTTAGTGACCAATCAATTAAAACGGGGTCGGGTAGCTGTCTGCCGAGACGAGACTCTGCCCTTCGACATAACCTCGTTTGGGGATCCTCTCTGCTCGGAGGCAGAGTTTGACCAGCACACTCGAAGTAATCCGTAGAGTGATCTTCCCGACCCGGAGGAATGAACAGAATGACAGGAGAGTTCCATAAGATTTATACTAAGCTATTTGATTAATTCCTCTTAGTGACCAATCAATTAAAACGGGGTCGGGTAGCTGTCTGCCGAGACGAGACTCTGCCCTTCGACATAACCTCGTTTGGGGATCCTCTCTGCTCGGAGGCAGAGAGTTTGACCAGACACACTCCCTCGAACCTCGTTTAATCCGTAGAGTTTGATCTTCCCGACCCGGAGGAATGAACAGAATGACAGGAGAGTTCCATAAGATTTATACTAAGCTATTTGATTAATTCCTCTTAGTGACCAATCAATTAAAACGGGGTCGGGTAGCTGTCTGCCGAGACGAGACTCTGCCCTTCGACATAACCTCGTTTGGGGATCCTCTCTGCTCGGAGGCAGAGAGTTTGACCAGCACACTTCGGAAGTAATCCGTAGAGTGATCTTCCCGACCCGGAGGAATGAACAGAATGACAGGAGAGTTCCATAAGATTTATACTAAGCTATTTCATTAATTCCTCTTAGTGACCAATCAATTAAAACGGGGTCGGGTAGCTGTCTGCCGAGACGAGACTCGTTTGGGGCCCTTCGACATAACCTCGTTTGGGGATCCTCTCTGCTCGGAGGCAGAGAGTTTGATTAATTCCTCAGTTACCAATCAATTAAAACACACTCCCGAAGTAATCCGTTTAGAGTTTGATCTTCCCGACCCGGAGGAATGAACAGAATGACAGGAGAGTTCCATAAGATTTATACTAAGCTATTTGATTAATTCCTCTTAGTGACCAATCAATTAAAACGGGGTCGGTAGCTGTCTGCCGAGACGAGACTCTGCCCTTCGACATAACCTCGTTTGGGGATCCTCTCTGCTCGGAGGCAGAGAGTTTGACCAGCACACTCCTGAAGTAATCCGTAGAGTGATCTTCCCGACCCGGAGGAATGAACAGAATGACAGGAGAGTTCCATAAGATTTATACTAAGCTATTTGATTAATTCCTCTTAAAACGGGGTGTCTGCCAATCAATTAAAACGTTTGGGGGTCGGAGGCAGAGAGTTTGGCACTCTCTGAAGTAATCTGTCTGCCGGAGGAATGAACAGACGAGAGTTCCATAAGATTCTGCCCTTCGACATCAATTAAAACCTCGTTTGGGGATAACCTCGTTTGGGGCTCGGAGGCAGAGAGTTTGACCAACACTCCCGAAGTAATCCGTAGAGTGATCTTCCCGACCCGGAGGAATGAACAGAATGACAGGAGAGTTCCATAAGATTTATACTAAGCTATTTGATTAATTCCTCTTAGTGACCAATCAATTAAAACGGGGTCGGTTAGCTGTCTGCCGAGACGAGACTCTGCCCTTCGACATAACCTCGTTTGGGGATCCTCTCTGCTCGGAGGCAGAGAGTTTGACCAGCACACTCCCGAAGTAATCCGTAGAGTGATCTTCCCGACCCGGAGGAATGAACAGAATGACAGGAGAGTTCCATAAGATTTATACTAAGCTATTTGATTAATTCCTCTTAGTGACCAATCAATTAAAACGGGGTCGGGTAGCTGTCTGCCGAGACGAGACTCTGCCCTTCGACATAACCTCGTTTGGGGATCCTCTCTGCTCGGAGGCAGAGAGTTTGACCAACACACTCCCGAAGTAATCCGTAGAGTGATCTTCCCGACCCGGAGGAATGAACAGAATGACAGGAGAGTTCCATAAGATTTATACTAAGCTATTTGATTAATTCCTCTTAGTGACCAATCAATTAAAACGGGTCGGGTAGCTGTCTGCCGAGACGAGACTCTGCCCTTCGACATAACCTCGTTTGGGGATCCTCTGCTCGGAGGCAGAGAGTTTGACCAGCACACTCCCGAAGTAATCCGTAGAGTGATCTTCCCGACCCGGAGGAATGAACAGAATGACAGGAGAGTTCCATAAGATTTATACTAAGCTATTTGATTAATTCCTCTTAGTGACCAATCAATTAAAACGGGGTCAGGTAGCTGTCTGCCGAGACGAGACTCTGCCCTTCGACATAACCTCGTTTGGGGATCCTCTCTGCTCGGAGGCAGAGAGTTTGACCACCACTCCGAAGTAATCCGTAGAGTGATCTTCCCGACCCGGAGGAATGAACAGAATGACAGGAGAGTTCCATAAGATTTATACTAAGCTATTTGATTAATTCCTCTTAGTTACCAATCAATTAAAACGGGGTCGGGTAGCTGTCTGCCGAGACGAGACTCTGCCCTTCGACATAACCTCGTTTGGGGATCCTCTCTGCTCGGAGGCAGAGAGTTTGACCAGCACACTCCCGAAGTAATCCGTAGAGTGATCTTCCCGACCCGGAGGAATGAACAGAATGACAGGAGAGTTCCATAAGATTTATACTAAGCTATTTGATTAATTCCTCTTAGTAACTAACCAATTAAAACGGGGTCGGGTAGCTGTCTGCCGAGACGAGACTCTGCCCTTCGACATAACCTCGTTTGGGGATCCTCTCTGCTCGGAGGCAGAGAGTTTGACCAGCACACTTCCGAAGTAATCCGTAGAGTGATCTTCCCGACCCGGAGGAATGAACAGAATGACAGGAGAGTTCCATAAGATTTATACTAAGCTATTTGATTAATTCCTCTTAGTGACCAATCAATTAAAACGGGGTCGGGTAGCTGTCTGCCGAGACGAGACTCTGCCCTTCGACATAACCTCGTTTGGGATCCTCTCTGCTCGGAGGCAGAGAGTTTGACCAGCATTAATTCCTCTCCCGAAGTAATCCGTAGAGTGATCTTCCCGACCCGGAGGAATGAACAGAATGACAGGAGAGTTCCATAAGATTTATACTAAGCTATTTGATTAATTCCTCTTAGTGACCAATCAATTAAAACGGGGTCGGGTAGCTGTCTGCCGAGACGAGACTCTGCCCTTCGACATAACCTCGTTTGGGGATCCTCTCTGCTCGGAGGCAGAGAGTTTGACCAGCACACTCCCGAAGTAATCCGTAGAGTGATCTTCCCGACCCGGAGGAATGAACAGAATGACAGGAGAGTTCCATAAGATTTATACTAAGCTATTTGATTAATTCCTCTTAGTGACAATCAATTAAAACGGGGTCGGGTAGCTGTCTGCCGAGACGAGACTCTGCCCTTCGACATAACCTCGTTTGGGGATCCTCTGCTCGGAGGCAGAGTTTGACCAGCACACTCCGAAGTAATCCGTAGAGTGATCTTCCCGACCCGGAGGAATGAACAGAATGACAGGAGAGTTCCATAAGATTTATACTAAGCTATTTGATTAATTCCTCTTAGTAACGAGACAATCAATTAAAAACCTCGGAGGCAGAGTACCTGTCTGCCGAAGTAACGAGACTCTGCCGGAGGAATTCAGAATGACAGGAACCTCGTTTTGGGGATCCTCTCTGCTCAGGCTGCCGAGAGAGTTTGACCAACATCCTCTCCGGAGGCAGAAGTAATCCGTAGAGTGATCTTCCCGACCCGGAGGAATGAACAGAATGACAGGAGAGTTCCATAAGATTTATACTAAGCTATTTGATTAATTCCTCTTAATAACTAACCAATTAACGGAAAATTCCAAGATGAACAAGATCAACATCATAATAAAGACGTTTCAGTTTCATGCCTTCACGCTAGCAGCGTTTCATTCGTTTTGACGCGTTGATTATCAGTACAGCCGTTTTTTTTCCTTTCCGTCTCCCTTAGCGAGAGAGCCTCTTGATAAAACAGCCGTATTCTGTTTGGCAACAAAGTAAAACAGAATACAGCAGTCACTCTTATTTTTTGTGAGGTTTAACGGTTCCTACTAACATCATTCAATTTTTTTCGTGGTCATAACCCCCCACCCATCATTTCATTAATAATATATATATATATATATATATATATATATATATATATATATATATATTTCGATCGAGCACTATTAAAAAAAGGTAATTTCAAAACAGTAGCCGTCGCCGCTATTAACGCACCGCTCTTCATTAATGAATTGAGCACTCTGGCTGCTGGCGTTTGTATACATTTGTATATAATACACTAAAATTTTCCTTTCTCTGCTATGCGAATACGACGATAGCTTAGGGGTTTCGATTCCGGCTAGAAGCTATCGGATGTCCAGCCACACCGATGAGCTGTGATACAGTGAAACAGGCTTGGATGTTGACCACTATATATATGTGTGTGTGTGTGTGTGTGTGTGTGTGTGTGTGTGTGTGTGTTTTAAAGAATATATATTAACGCACCGCTCTTCATTAATGACTATGGCTGCTGGCGTTTGTACACATTCGTATATAACACGTTAGAATTTCCCTTTCTCTTCCGTACGCCGATAGCTTAGGGGTAGAATCTCTGACTGATATCAAATCGATTGGATTTCGATCCCGCCTTGAAACAATCGTATGTCTAGTCACACTGACGAACTGAGAAACGGGCTTGTACCTGGATGATTATATATATTTTACATACACAATTGTAGATATTGGGATTTTTAATTCATGGTTTGTTTTTTTTTGTGGGAGGAGGTTCGGTTTTTTTTTTTGTTGTTGTTGTTTTTTTCTGTCCCAGTAGTTGCCAAGTGTGTGTGAGATATTTTGGTGTATGAAGGAGCGAATAGTGACGGACAAATGAATGAGTATATTGTAAAGAATGAACGGGTCGTGAATTCGATTAACTAAGTCTAAGATAGCTAATGATGACTAACCTTGACCAGTCTCCCCACTTTTCTTCGGCATTGTCATTAATAAATCTTAGACAAGCGACGTTTACACAAATACTTAATAGTAGTAGTAGTAGTAACTTCCCGGCCCGGGGGAAAAGAACTAAATGTCAGGGGAGTTCTCTATTATTTATACTTAGCTGTATGGTTAATTCTCCTTAGTAACTAATTGACTAATGGAAAATTCCAAGATGGACATGGTCACCATCATATTAAGCAGGTTTCAATTGCCTGCCATTCACGTTGGCTCTAAGCAATAAACGTCCTGTGTATGACGATAAACCACATCCGACAACAAGACCTGTGATCGAAAAAGTGGAAGGTTTTAGAAGCACCGAATCATCATATAACTTCTGTCGTTCCTATTTCCTCCCTGTTAGGGCTAAATAGTGAACCCCCAAATAAAAATTAACAGTACAAAAATTAACATTAAAATGACTAACAATACTTTTTTTATAACAAAATGACACTCGATACAACACTAGAAAAATTATAAAAATATATTTTTATAGTAAAATTACCAGCAATACATTTTTATAAAAATTACCCACAATGTATTTTTGTAGTGAAATTACTAACAATACATTTAAAATATCAATTTTTGATAAATAAATATCAATAATACATTTTATTATCTACAAATTATGTATCTGTGTATGATATGCCACTAAACAAAATGACCATCAATACACACACACACACACATATATATGTGTGTGTGTGTGTGCGTGTGTGTGTGTGTAATTATTTACCCTCTGCCCGACGCAGAAAGATGTGGCACAAGGCCGAGTTTTAAAGTGGGGTATCCGAGCCCGTAGGCTCGGGCAAAAATTCCCTAGAGACCACGTAAAAAACGGAGTCAGTTTCCCGAGACGAGACTCTGCCCTTCAGCAGAGCCTCGTCTGGGGGGGGGATACCTTCTGACATGTGCCAGGTAAGTATGTATGTATGTATGTATGTATTGCCCTATAAATGTATGTATGTATCTGTTGCCCTATAAAAACGAGACGCACTTGTTTTCAAGTGGGTTATTCAGATGAAGACGACGATAGAGTGAATTAGTCAGAAAGGTAAATTGCCTGAAAATTACTTGACATTGGAATAGACATACTTTACTTTGAGTTCTGATTCCAAATCGCAAAGATGTGAGGAAGAATTTCCTGAATATGGTACTAACACATCTATGAAAACAAAAGTCAAGTTTTCACGGCTACCTAAAATCACAAGAATTTTAATTTCAGTTCAGTGTACATAGGTATTCAGTATGTGATAAGATATAAAATAAATGACTATTGGACACGCTGGGACTGTCAAAGATATGTGCAGTGTCACAAGCCATCTAATTAATTAATAACAATACATCGTTAAACTTGAATACAATTCTGGCAACTGACTCAACATCCCGTTCAACACAAGACACTCCCAGTTTAATTTAAAATTGTTGCATAGAAAGTGAATTTGCCTCGGGAATAGTTTGAAATAGATTCGTTCTCTTTCTATCTATCATATATATATATATATATATATATATATATATATATATATATATATTTGTGTGTATATACGTGTTTGTACGTGTGTGTGAATATACATAATACAACATATATACACTACACATATATACTTTATATATACAACATATATAATACATACCGCATAGATACAGCATATATATATATATATATATATATATATATATATATATATATACTGCATATAAGCAACATATATATATATATATATATATGCATACTGCATATATATATATATATATATATATATATATATATATATATACATACACACACTCACACACACACACACACATATATATATATATGTGTGCATGTGTGTGTGTGTGTGTGTGTGTGTGTGTGTGTGTGTGTGTGTGTGATTAATACAAATGTAAAATTTATCACTTAGCTGATTGATGTTATATTCAGTACTCTAATTCCAGAGTCACGTAGAGGACTCTTTTTGTAACAGTATGGGATAATTGTCCATATGTTTAATATCTGAAAAAAAAACCCACTAAACTAATAAAGTTTCTTTTTTCCAGGTTTTCCGTTAAGACGTTTAGCCACCCTGATTTAATTTGTCGTAAGAATCACTGAAAACCCCTTTGAGTTATTCAGAGAGAGAACAGGTTAAGATCATTTTTGTGTCAGCCTCACTATGTCTTCCCAAATGAGAAGTGGTATGAGGAAAAAGATCATTCGGGCCTTCAGTAATGGCACGAACATTCATACTCTGGCTTCCATCTTCAAAGTCCATTCAAGAAACATCAAGTGAACGATAAATAAGATTAAAAAGAAAGAGCAGTAGAAAGGAAAACTGAATCAGGAGGTCACAACAGCAAGAGGAATCATTATTTCAACTTAGAACTAAATATATTCTTATCGTTCAAAGTAGAGTCCAATAGTGTTAAAAAAAACTCAGAGAATTCCAGTAAGATATCTTTAATCATTTCTAATATACAACAGTTCAAATCTTAATCTAACAATTGGACAATTTTGATTTGGACAATTTTCCATTCCATTCCTTAATTTAATTTACACGCTTTTATAAATTTTATAAATTTTCAATTGCCAGAAAAATAAACTTGGTAAGTCCTGGGATGAAACCGGTTGTTTTTTTTTTTTTTTTTTTTTTTTTTCATTGTTAGCTTTTCTTTTATAAAAAATGCTTTATAAATTTTGTCTATTCCTATCTATCATTAAATTCTGTACAACAAGAAACTTATTTAAATAATATATATATATATATATATATATATATATATATATATATATATATATATTGTAGAAATTGTTCAAATGCTCTGCTTTCCGAGCACTTTCGGCTATCATTTGCCATTATCTAGGATGGTTTATTGCTTTTAAGGGAATGTATTGATTGTTTTATGTATGTATCTAGAGATATAGAATGTTTGTTTGTATTTTCCAAACATGGCTAGATCATTGTGTCCGTGTTCATAATTGATATTATTGTGTGTTGACTTTTTCTTTTCTTTTTTTTTCATTCATATTTTTTAACCTTTTATATTTGGATGATTTTCATAAATCTGGCCATAAGAGATTACTGCCCAAATACACAATTATTGAACACAAACACACACACATACCCACATCTCTCTGTCTGTCTGTCTCTCTCTCTCTCTCTCTATATATATATATATATATATATATATATATATATATATATATATATCCGACTGACGCCAAATCCGTAAGGTTCGATCGCTGCATGAAGTAACCGCATGTCTAGCCACACTGATGAGCTGTGATACAGTGAAATCGACTATATATATATATATATATATATATATATATATATATATATATATATATATATTCACAGAAAAGGGACAAAGCAGCGTTAAACCTTGTTCAACGATGAATGGTTACTGTTCTTCTAAATTCCAAGAGCTATTTTGAATTCCTCAGCCGACCGAAAGCGTCAGATATCGTCTCTAATGGACGTGAGTATCAGAAACTATTGTGACCCGTGTTCTCAATCTCCGAACAGAGGCCGAGGGGCTAAACCGGAGAGAGATGCATCTGGAGATATACAGGGACACACGCTTATGGGCCGATGCAGACAAGACGAGAAGTGCAGTGGGCGGGGGTGGTAGGTTTCAAGCCGAGTAGCTAAGATAAAAAAAAAAGAAAAGAAAACAGCTTCAGGGGTAATGACTTTGCGGCTGCTCCACTCACAGCCGTACGTTAGCTCGTTATTACATTGCTGGCTTGGCGTAGACACAGAGTTGTACTTATAAGGACGTACGTAGAATTGACACAACTCTGTTATCCCGGGAACACCCACGCAACATTTATATGTAGAGGCACACACACACACACACACACACACAGACACACACTCAGAGATATATCGATAAGTTTGTAGCCTAATGAGAACATTCTCTTTGTAATCTACACAGCAAATATTTAATTTTTACATGTTCCTTGTCGACGTACCAAGTGCTCTATATTAGACAAGCTGATCGAACATTATACGATGGAAATTTCAGATCAAAATCCGATTAATAACTGTGCCATACTACTTATTTACAGTGCCAAAGTTATACGCGTTTCGATGTGTGACTGTGAGTATATGAGATAGATAGATAGATAGATAGATAGATATAAAAGAAGGAAGGAAGGAAGGAAGGAAGAAAGAAAGAAAGAAAGGACCAGACAAGAGTAGAGCGGTAGGAATAGATAGATAATGACCAGACTGAGATAGATAGATAGATAGATAGATAGATAGATAGAAACAGACTGAGATAAATTGATTGATATGAACAGACTGAGATAGATAGATGAATAGATAGATAGATAGATAGATGAATAGATAGATAGATGAATGAATGGGAAGAGACAGACTAGGGTAGAGATGGGGATAGATAGATACGTCAACGCAAGTCTTCAGGACGTTCATAGAACTCCGCGAATATCTCTTGCTTTCTGATAACGTCGTCTTTATATATATATATGTATATATATATATATAGATAGATAGATAGATAGATAGATAGATAGATAGACTAACAGTAGAGCCAGCGTTTTGGGGATGTAACAGTAAGAGATAGATCAAGTATCGACCATCATAAGACTGGAAAATAAAATTGACAAGATTATTGTTTTAAGGTTGACGGACGCATGTCTTAATTAGTCAAACCCAAACACAAACAAAAAACATTGTTTTCAATCGTTATGAGTCTACCGATTGAATAGAATTTACAATATAAACAATTAGTTCTTGTAAATGGAATTTTAAAGCATTCTGTATTTAAAAAAAGAAAACATGTGCAAGACAATAAGAAACACTACCTGCCAAAAGAAATGTGAAGTTTTGTTGAAATCGGTTGAAAAATGTAGGAAATCCGATCCCATATATAAACGAACACACACACACACACACACACAAACACACACACACACACACACACAAACAAACAACCTTGGTTTTATAATAAGTATAACTCGATGTGAGTTGTCCCCTTTCATTAATACCTCTTAATCGTGTTTTTTCATTGATTTCGTGAAAAAAACAATTGTGTTTTTCAATTTTGGCGCTGTCAGAACCACCACAAGGTAATTTTATATGACCTGTGAAGTTTTATTTGAAATCGGTTGAAAAATGTAAATACGATCAATATATAAACGTACAGACACACACACACACACACACACACACACACACAATCTGCGTTTTATAATAAGTAAGATTCTCTCTCTCTGTATTTCACTTACTCATTCTATCGCTGCTACACCCCATAATAACACACTCTCTCTCTTTACCAAGCACTATCTCTCTTTCATAACTCTCTTACTCTCTTTCTCTCTCTCTCTCTCTTTCATAATTCTCAATTTCCAAAGCTTTAAAAGCAATGTCAATCGCCATCCTCTCTCTTCTTGATTCCAGTTGTGGTTTTTGTCTTTCCGCCTCAGTGTAATGTTTTCGATGGGCATATTCCCGTAGAACCCGCATAAACGGGTTCAGGGCCTGTCTACCTCCCTAGGAAACTCTGCCCTTCGCCAAAGTCTCGGACGGGTTCCTCTCTGCACAAGGCTGAGAGTTCGATAGTAACGAACAGTCTATATCACTGTTAATATCTAACAGCCCCCCACCACCACCACGAGGGATGTATGTGGCACAAGGCCGAGTTTACCATGGGTTCTCAGAGCCCGCAGACTCGGCCAAAAATATTCACTTGGAAAACGGAGAAATGGGTTCAGGGTCTGTCTACATCCCCGGACGAAACTTTTCCCTTCGGCAAAGCCTCGTCAACTGTCGAACTCTCTGCTTTGGCAGAGAGTTCCGCCAGTTGAACAAACTATGGCACTGTTATATTTAACAGCCCTCCCACGTGGGTCGTATGTGGCACAAGGCCGAGTTTATCGTGGGTTCTCCGATCCCGTAGACTCGGTCAAAAATATTCCCTTCGAACTCGTATAAACAGGTTCAGGGCCTGTCTACCTCCCCGGACGAAAGCCTCGTTTGGGTTTCTCTCCCCCGAGGCGGAGAGTTTAACAGCCGAACAGACTGTGACACCGTCCCCTCGAAGCTTACTTTCCTACTAACTTTGTAGTAAGTGGAAGAGTCTACAATAGCCTCATTAGAGGGAGGACACCACAACACCTTCTAATAGGTAGCTGCATACTCCGAAAATGGGTCGGTTGCATCTTTTCCCCTGAGGCTTTTTAATTGTGCTCTGCAATTTTGCAATCGTCAGTATCTTTTTTAGTGAATTTAATTGTCGTTTACTTTATATGATTGGGTATTTTTGTAATAGGTTTTACTTTTTTTTTTTTGTCCTTTAGTAGGGTCGGTAGATTTATTTGTATGCGTGTTTTTGTACAGACTAAAAAAGAAAAAGTTAAAAATAGGCTTGTGAGCTTTACCGGGATTAACCAATCGAATGTGACCTACGGTAAATTCAAACACACCGAAAAATAAAATAAAATAAAATTATTATATAGGTCATGACATGAAGTTGTCTGCATTTAAATCCTAGACAATTTCATTATGGACAGCTAAAAATGGTCACAGTATTTCGTAAGATGTATATAAGTCTGGCGTTCAACTTTCTTAAGAAGTAAAAAATATTTTTACTTTAATTTAATTGTTCCCATTTTACACACACACACACACACACACACACACACACACACACACACACATATATATATCACTTTCTTTGGCCTCTCGGCTACGGAGCGCGTCGATGGTCAATCAAAGTCTGAATAGTGCCTTTAAACATAGAATTTCTCCGGCTCTCGAAATACACATGTCTTCTCAGTTTCGTATTCTAACGTAAACAAAGCAATTTCTAAAGAAATGGACTTTCTATATATTAATCCTGAAGATTTTTTTAGTAGTTAAAATTTAATTCTAATGGATACACGTATTTTGGTAGACGCTCCGTTTATTTATTAAACAGTATTTATTTTCGTCTACTCGCCTGAATATTCGAGAAATCTTACTAAAAAATATGCGCTATCCGGCAGGAGACGAACATGCGTTCCCCTAAGAAAACCATCGTTAGATCTGACGTGCTTTGACCTTTTGGCTACGGAGCGCGTCGATGGCCAAGCAAAATCTGAATAGCGCCTTCACACACACACACTCACACACACACACACACACACACACATATATATATATATGTAAGAAAATATATGGATATAGATCAGACAGTACGAAGAAAAATATACGGAAAAAAACAAACAAAAATCCTAATATGCAATTATGCTGTTTTAATGTTAATATAATGTCAACGTCGGACGTTTCGGTCTAGTAGACCATCTTCAGGACATATTCATAAACCATAGATAACATTAGACTATATTTAATTCAATATGAAAAGACGATGGACATGTTTTGATTACTCTTATATCCATCGTCTTTTCATTTGAATTGTCCCGAAGATGGTCTTAGCTTGACGTTGAGCATATTTATATTAAATATGTCCATAATTGCATATTAGGATTTTATTGTTTTTTATATATATATATATATATATATATATATATATATATATATATATAGTAAAATCCCGTGGGTAAGTAATCTATTAATATAAAATATTAAAACTGATCCACAAAAGAGAGCTCAATACATTTATTATAGAGCATAGAAATGAATTACCTAAAATGAAACTCAATTGTACCGCATTTGTACAATGGGGTACAACTGAATTTCATTTTTATGCAATTCATATATTCATTCGACTCTCCCGTCGTATTCGACGTATGAGGGTCAAGCAGCTCAGTTCCTAGGAACCGACAGCCAGACACCAGCACATATGATTTGATTATAGTAGTGAAGGCTTCGTGCAGAACCATCCACACTTTTTGAAGGGCCGAATACAAAGACCTGGTGAACTACGTGCCACAAGGTCCCCAAACGACTCCCCGCAGGTTTTGACTTCAGAGTTGTCCTTCCGTTCAAGGCTATAGAATCCAGTCTGCCCTGCTATTTACCCATAGCTGGAGGGAGAAGAAGAGGATTCATACCTTTTCCAAGGGTATTAGTACGTAAGTGAAGGTTTACGGCTGGAATTCGATTCCTCAATCCAAGCCGCTATCCATTAAGCGTGCTACTTGTTTGGCATTTGGGTCCCACCCTTTTACTGTCGAAATAGTTAAATGTAACCACCTCTTCTACTCCAACAGCTTCTCTCGCCGTGATAGGTCCTGATTTGACATCTCATCTACAGTCACTTTGTCACTGACGTGCTGTGGCTTTCCTCTGTCTTTTCTACAAATATTTTCATGGCAACTGCTCTGACGAGCTACATTCACCGGTATCCCAACTGCATGAATTTAAGCTTGCTACTAGGTTGATATCTTGGTCCCGCTCTTTCACTGTCGAAACAGTTAAATGTATCTGTCTCTCCAACAGATTCTTATCTCGTACTTCCCGACAGTGGAACTCCCTTCCTCTTACTTGCTTCCCTGGTAGCTATAATCTTCAAATATTCAACTGTAATGTCAATCGACATTTTCTGATGCTTTGATCCTGATCCTCGTCCTTCTCTATATCCTTTTCTCAAAACCCCCTCTTTATTCTTGCTCTCACTCTCTATAACCCCTTGCGTGCTAGTGGCACTCCCGCCTTCCTTGGGGTGAAATGATTAAAAAAATGTTGGGGTCAGTGATTGTAGCTAGCTAAGTTTAGATTTAAGACAGTTGAAGACAGTTTTTTCGTCATTCCCTATCTTGGCCTTGTGTCGCATTTTGTCATTTTTACAAATAAATATCACTCTTCGCTATGAAAGTAGATTTTCTGAATTTAAGAGCAGGACGAAACTGGCAATGAGGTTTCCATTTAGAGTTGAGTTGGCTAGATGTAGCCGTAAGTTCTTTGCAAACAGTCTTTTCTCGCACTTCGTACTTGTGGAACTCCCTTCCGGCTCCATGCTTTCCAGCCAATTTTTAATCTTCAAAAAATTAAATACAATGTCAATCGCTATCTATTGCCCTCTTGATTACTCTTTTCTCTTTTCACTCATTATTAATGTTTCTGTTCCTAATTCTTCCACACTCGGTAGCCCCCCCCTTGTGTCTTAGCGGCATAGCTGCCTTGCATTGGGTGCTAACGATTGAAAAGAATATAGATATATAGATATATAACAAAAGCTATGATGCCTAGACTTTATTAATATAAAATAGACAGGCGACGAGATCTCATCGACATACAGTTGAGATGGCTTGATATGACCATAAGTTCTTTGCTAACAGTTTCTTTTCCCGCCAGTTTCGCTCCTGGAACTCCCTTCCGGCTCCATGCTTTCCAACCAACTTTGGTCTTCAAGAATTTAAATGCAATGTCAATCGCTATTTACTGTCCTGATTACTCTTCATCTATACTCGCCCTTTAGTAGTGTTTTTGTTTTCTAATTCTTCCACACCCAGTAACCGCCTTACGTCTCAGTAGCTTTAATGCCTTGCTTGGTGTGAACTTGATTATTTTTTTTTTTTTATTTCACTCCAGTTCTTCATCAGTTAGTGTCAGCCAGTGGGGTCTAGGAGGGTGGGGGCGTAGCTTACCATTCGATACATGGACCTTACGTTCTTGTCCGGCTATGCTTGATAGAAACAACTCTCTTAGTCATCATTTATTTTTATAGGAGATATCATGGTTGTGAACACGATGACAGGTACTGGTATTACCATCTACTTATCTACACAAAAGAAAAGAAAAACTACTGATAGTAATTAGGAAAGCGTTAGCAGCCACACCGTTGGAATATGTAGATACGAAGATGAAAAAGGAGGCCGCACTGCGTTAATCAGCGTAAACGACCCAGATATACATTTCAACGGCTTGAGGCGGGGGGGACAAAAAACGCACACCTATTTAATCGCAGTCTTGGATAAACATCGTCTTTTTGCTCTGTGCTTTTTCTATTTGTCTTTCTTCCTCTCTTTTCTTTGCCTCTTCTCTTACTCTCTCTCTCTCTCTTTCTCTCTTCTTTGCCTCTTCGCTACTCTTTCTCTCTCTTTTCTTTGCCCCTTCTATTACTCTTTCTCTTTCTTTTCTTTGCCTCTTCTATTTCTCTTTCTCTCTCTCTCTCTTTTCTTTGTCCTTTATATTACTCTTTCTCCCTCTTTTCTTTGTCTCTTCTGTTACTCATTCTCTTTCTTTTCTTTGCCTCTCCTATTTCTCTTTCTCTCTATCTTTCTTTGACTCTCCTGTTTCTCTTTCTCTCTCTCTCTCTCTTTCTCTTTTCTTTGCCTCATCTATTTTCTTTTTTTTTCCTCTTTTCTTTATTGCAAGAGACAAATTCATCAGTAATAGCTTCCATACATGATATAATGTTTACCTCTTATTGTGTGTTAAAACTTGTTTATTTCATTATTCTTGCGTAAAATATTACAATTAACTATTAAGTTTTTATCAGTCAAATTCATAAGTTCGAAAAATGAAAAATATAAAGAGAGAGAGAGAGATTGATAATATTAGTGGTAAATATGCACATACATATGCAATCATATATCTAAAATATATATACATACATACATACACATATATATATATATGTATAAAAATAATTCAAGAGGATAGAATCCAGGTAGAACTCAATGTCAGGACAGAGTAAGGATATAATAAAAGGCAAACACTAACATTCCATGGTCATAATTTATTCCATTGGAATCGTAAGTACGATCCAATTCATCAGACCAACAAATTCAAAAATTTGAATTTGTATGTCTGATGAATTGGATCATACGATTCCAGTGGAATAAATTATGACCATGGAATATTAGTATTTAAGCCTTTTTATTATATATATACGAGGGTCATTCAATAAATAAGGTGAATTTTTCGGTATAAGGACTTCTAATACAGATAGAAGCTTATTTTTTTTTAATTTTTTTTTGTTTTACTTCTTTTTCATGGATTTAATTTCTTTTGCAGATTAAAAAAAACTTTGAAAGTTTTACGATTAACAAAGATGGCCGACCAAAAGCATGCTCCAGAATTGAACAGCGGTCAGTTATCAAGTTTTTGAATGCTGAAGGGTGCAAACCAGTTGAAATTCATAGGAAAATGTCAACTGTGTATGGTGCCACATGTTTCAGCCAAAAAAATGTCTAAGTGGGCTAAATTGTTTTAAAGAAGGACGGAGCAGTGTTGAGGATGAAGGCAGGCCTGGGAGGAGGCCTACAGAAGTGAGGTCTCCCTGAGGGTGATCCGAATCAATCAATAACCTCATTCAGTCTGACAGAAGAACTACTGTGAACTGCTGTGGCAGGTCAAGAAAGACATAAAGAACAAACGCAGGGTCATCAGTCAGAAGGAGTCATCTTGCATCATGACAACGCAAGGCCTCACACAGCAGCCCAAACGGTGCAGACTATCAACGAGCTGGGCTGGGAACTGCTCCCTCATCCTCCTTACAGCCCAGACCTTGCCTCTTCAGACTTTCACCTGTTTGGTCCCTCGAGAGGAACGAAGTTTAAAAGTGACGATGAAGTCAAAAGTGTTGTGAGCGACTGGCTGAGACATCAGTCCAAAGATTTTTACGCTGAGGGAATACGGAAGGGTGTGCACATATGGGAAAAGTGAGTGACACTGCGGGGAGACTATGTTGAAAAATAAAAAAAAGTAAGGTTCTACCTGTATTAGAAGTCGTTATACCGAAAAATTCACCTTATTTATTGAATGACCCTATATATATATATATATATATATATATATATATATATATATATATATATATAAGACAACGAGAGAAAGAGTTAACTACTGCATTGCACTAAATATATTGCGTATTTCTTCTCCACTTCGTGCAATTCTTTTTCTCCCTTTATCACTATTAAAACACACACGCATACATACACACACACACACACACACACATATATATATATATATATATTGTTACGAACTTGTAGCATATAGATGAACCACGGGTTCTAAAAAAAAAAGGAAAACGTGGTTTCTTTTCTCGGTCTTCACTCAGAAATGGAAGCGACACAAGGGAATCAACGAAGAACAGACGCAAGACGATGGATTTCAAAATTAAACATTTATTTATAAATATATATGTAACGAAACAAAGAAAGAAAAAAAAAGAACATTCATTTAACAAAGGGGGAGGACATCAGTAAAGAATAGAAGGCGCGAGCGAGTATATACATATATGAAAATAGATCGAGCCAAAAGAACCAACTTATCTTGCAGTCGGGCTGGTATCTTCACAAAGTTTTGATTCGCCGAAGCGAGAGTTCTGATGATAAATCAGTATCTTGGCCGGCCGACAATGTTCCTGGATTCTTCTTCTTTTCGCAAGTGTTCGTGGGTCCCCAGCATTTCATACAGGCATTTGGTTGGGTTGATCAGTCAATAGCAGCTTTTCAATCACTGGTCGATAGACTTCGTGGTCTTCCTCATCTCAGTGGGCGGTCTGACGATTTTTTGCCCAGCGATGTTCAACTGCCGCTGGTCAGAGGGAAACTGAAAAATCCTTCTTTGGTTTTCGCTGTCCCCACAGACAGTCGTGGGTTCCCTTCGTCCTTGACCGGGTACGCAGGAGAATAGGGCGCAAATCACGCAGTGTTTGTGTGATGGCCAAAAGTTCAACGCATGCTCCGTACGTCCCGATCACGTGAATCGCAGCATGAGACCCTGATGGTGTCTGGAGTTTACTCATGGTCAAACGCGAAATCTTAGAACCAGGTCATCCTCACGTCGGGTCACTTCTAAGTTCACGGGCCCTTGGCTGGCGGGTGGAAGAGAGGATAGGGGAGAGAAAGAATTTGTGAAAGAGAAGGGGGGGTATGGCTGATCATAGAATATATTCGCTCGCGAATCGGAAGCATTGGATTAAATTTCTGTTTTTTATCTATTTATTTATCTTTCTTTTATATCTAACTAATTTTCTCTTTATTTAAGATTTTACTTTAGCCTAACACCTATATGGTTAATGAAATCGTTGCTACGTGACACCTCCCTATATAAAAAAAAAAGAAAATGCCATTAACGGCAGTTTTCTAAAAAAAAGAAAAGAGATTGTTTTCGTCCCTGTTTGATCCTCAAAAGCTTATCGATCAGATACGGACAGGGCGTCAGCATACACACGTTGTCGATGCCTCTTATGTGCTGAATAGTTAGATCGTATTCTTGTAACGCTAAACTCCAGCACAGTAGTCGCCTGTTCGTATTCTTCATTTTCCTGAGGAAGGTTAGTGGGTTATGGTCAGTATATACTAAAGTAGGCTGACTGGACGAAGACACATACACTTCGAAGTGTTGTAAACTTAACAAAAGGGCAAGAGTTTCTTTTTCTACTGTAGAGTAATTTTTCTGGTGATTGTTGAATTTTTTTGAGAAATAACTGACCGGGTGTTCGATACCATTTGCATCGGTCTGTAGTAATACTGCGCCAATGCCATGGTCACTTGCATCTACAGCTAACCTGAACGGTCGGGTAAATTCAGGAGCTTTGAGGACAGGGTTTGAGCACAATAGGGCTTTTATTTGATCAAAGGATCTCTGACAGTCGGGTGTCCAATCAAATTTGGCTTTCCTCCTCAACAGTTGGGTAAGCGGTGAGGCTATATCAGAGAAATTCTTACAGAACTTGCGATAGTAACCCGCCATTCCGAGAAATCTCCTCAGGCCTTTTACATTGGTCGGGGCTGGGTACTTAACTATACTTTGTATTTTTGCCTCGATCGGAGTTATCCGCCCATGGCCGACAACGTGTCCGAGATACGTCACTTCTGCCTGGCAGAAATCACTTTTCGCAAGGTTAATGGTGAGATTGGCATGCTTTAACCGATCGAAGACTTTTCGTAGAGATATCATGTGTTCAGCCCAGGTGTTATTGTACACGACTATGTCATCGATGTACGTCTCTACACCAGCCAGATCTCGCAGGCAATGGTTCATCATTCGCTGGAAGGTGGCCTGGGAATTTTTCATCCCAAAAGGCATCACGCGGTATTGATACAGGCCATCCGGAGTCGCGAAAGCAGATATCTCCTTAGCGCGCTCGGTTGGGGGCACACACCAATAACCCTTCAACAAATCGAGCTTCGTAATATAAGTAGCCTTGCCTACTTTATCAATACAGTCGTCCATCCTGGGAATGGGGTACGAGTCCGTCTTAGTGACGAAGTTCACCTTTCGGTAGTCAGTGCAAAAACCGAACTGAGCCGTCAGGTTTGTCCACTAGCACGCAGGGGAGGACCAACTGCTTTGGCTACGCTCGATAATGCCGTTCTCTAGCATGTAGGCTATTTCTCCACGTAGGATTTCGGCTTTCCGTGGGTTGACTCGGTAGGGATGCTGTTTAATGGGGGTGGCATCTCCTACTTCCACATCATGATAAGTAACGGTGGTTTGGTTGGGTACGTCAGGGAACAGGGCCCTGAAATCCTCGATAAGGGAGGCTAAATCCTTCCTCTCCTCAAGGGCTAAATGCGACAGCTTCGCACTTAGGTCAGCTAGTACCTCGGGTTGTAAAGTTTGGTGGGGTGGTCACCCTTTCCATAACTTCTCCTCGGATCTCCGTGGGCTCAGGGCATAGTGTTAGGCCCACTGATTACTAACACAGGGTCGGTCTTTCCCCGTTCATAGTAAGGCTTAAGCATGTTAATGTGACACATCTGCGTCGACTTCCTGCGATCAGGGGTTCTTACGACGTAGTTGAGGTCACCGGCCTTCCTGACCACTTCATACGGGCCATGGAATCGAGCTTTGAGAGGATGTCCGGGCAAGGTAATAACACTAGTACTTTATCCCCGACACTGAAATTTCGTTCGACTGTGTCTCGGTCGTATCGATCTTTCATTTTATGCTGAACCGACCGGAGGTTCTCGCGGGCCAGTTCACATGCTTCTGCTAGTCGGGTTCGGAAACGTGAAACATATTCCAGCAAATTTTCTGTTACTGGGTCTTCCCGCAACAAACCTTCCCTCAGTACCTTTAAAGGACCGCGGACTGAATGCCCAAATATTAATTCAAATGGGCTGAACCCCAACGATTCCTGTACGGATTCGCGAGCGGCGAACATTAGGAATGGGATACCTTCGTCCCAATCGTGTTGGTGGTCCAGGCAATATGTTCTCATCATGCTCTTCAAGGTGGGTGGAACCTCTCAAGGCACCTTGGGACTGGGGGTGATAGGCGCTTGACTTAATGGATTTTATACCCAAACTTCTCGTAACTTGTTGAAACACCCCTGACATGAAGTTGGATCCCTGGTCTGACTGTATCACCCTGGGTAAGCCGACCATGGTGAAAAAAAGCTAACAAGGGCCTTTACTATTTTCCTGGCGGATAGATTTCTCATGGGTATCGCTTCGGGAAACCTGGTCGAGGCGCACATGATCGTTAGCAGGTATTGGTTCCCTAACTTAGTTTTGGGTAACGGACCAACACAGTCTACGATAATGCGACAAAATGGCTCCTCGAAGGCAGGAATGGGATGTAGGGGTGCGATGGGGATTTTCTGGTTCGGCTTCCCTACAACCTGGCAGATGTGGCAAGTCCGGCAATGCTCAGACACGTCCCTTCGGATACCCGGCCAGTAAAAGTATCTGACGATCTTATCGTGCGTCTTGTTAACGCCAAGGTGACCCCAATGGGATCTCATGAGCTGTCCTCATGACCTCCGGTCTGTACCGTTTAGGGAGTACTATTTGGTGGACTGTCGACCAGTCTTCTGAGGCGGAGATGTGCGGGGTCTCCACTTCCTCATTAGTACCTCATTCTTAATAAAGTATCCAGTTGGAACTTTCTCCAACTCATCCTCGGGCAATACGTGACGGAAGAGTGGGGTGAGCTCAGAATCACTCCCTGCTCTGTTATAAGTGCTCTCCTCGATAATGGAATGTCCATAGCGGGCTCAACAATACCATCGCTATTTCCAGTTGGGTTACTATCGGGAGGATAATTTAATCCCACATCAGGATTTATAAACGTCTGCGATAGGTCTATCACTTCGTCCTCTGTCCTATCGATTATCTCGTTTGTCTTTTCATCGGCCTTCTTTCTGGCCTGTGCTCTGGTCACTGCACACGAGGAAATATATCGAGATTCTCTTCCTCGATATCTTCGGTGTCTACCGAAGCAACCGGTTCTGGAACTACTTTAGGGTGGGGTATCACCCTACCACCCGCCAATTCGTTTCCTAACAGCATGGATATGCCTTTCATAGGCAAACTAGGAACTACTCCGACCTCGACAGGGCCAGAAACTAACCCAGACGTGAGGTGGATTCGATGAAGGGGAACGCTAACAAAGTTGCTGCTAACACCCTGTATGATAACAAATTCGCCAGTGGCCGAATCCGATCCACACGGCACGAAGCTCTCCACAATCAGGGACTGAGTGGCCCCAGTGTCCCGCAAGATCTTCACGGATTTCTTCTTCGTGGGGTTATCAACGGGGATACAGCACCATTAGACACAAATGGCCTATCTCCTCCCTCACATCTTCATTCGGTTTCCTATTTAGGGTAACGCTGTCGGAAGAAATTAGCCCTTGGGGTCTCTCTTGACTTAGGGCTCTGGACTCGGCATTCCGCTTCGTCCAACAATTCGACACGAGGTGTCCTACTTTATTGCAGTAGTGGCACATCGGGGAGTTTCCTCTCTCTCCTATTCGTCTGCCGATAAACCGGTGACGGAGAACTAGGATTTTGAGATTTGGTATCTCTCGGACTGGGTAGTTGGCCTGAACTAACCGATCGACCAAACTTCGAATTCGGACCAGAACCAGATCCACGTCTTGGGTGTGGACCGCTTCCAAATTCGGATGGGTTGTTATGATTGAACGTACCCCGCTTATGTGTTAACGCGTATTCGTCAGCGAGGGTGGCCATCTCATATAAAGTATCTACCCTTTTTTCATCGAGGTAGGTTTTCAAATTATCAGGGACACATTCTTTGAACTCCTCTATCAGTATCATTTGCCTTAGCCTATCGTGATCTGCCTCGATGTTTTTCGATAAACTCCATCTATCGAAATAGGTTTCTTTTTGTCTAGAAAATTCTACATAAGTCTGTTTGTCTCCCTTTCGGCAGGCTCTAAATTTTTGCCGGTATGCCTCCGGCACAAGCTCATACGACTTTAAAATGGCCGATTTCACAATGCTATATTCAGCGCAATCTGCTACTGAGAGCGCGGCATACGCTTCTTGAGCTTTGCCTTTTAGTGCGGTCTGCAGTAAAATTGGCCCACGTTTCTATGGGCCATGCTAGGTTTGAGGCGACCTTTTCGAAATGCTGAAAATATTTGTCGACGTCAGCCTCGTTAAACTGCGGTACGAGTCGGACTTGCTTCGCTAAGTCGAACTCACTACTTCTAGCTTCGTGAAGTTCCGCTTTTCGTCTAACTCCCGAAATCTAGTTTCTTGCTCGATTCTAGCTTTTGCTATTTCAGCCTTTGCTCTTTCAGCTTCGGCTCTGACCATAGCCTCGGCCTCAATTTTCACTTTCTCGAGCTCGAGTTGTGCCTGCGAAAGTTCCGACGTGTCTAGTGATAATTTACTTAATTCTTCTACGTCGAAAACGTCGTTATCTACCATATGCTCACAGACTATCCTGACTAGCTGAGTTTTTCTCATAGACTTCGTTACCTCTAGTTCTAATTCCTTTCCTATTTCAACTATATCATCCTTCTTAAGCTTACATAATTTTTCCATAGAGGGCGATGCGAGAAAACTATCTATAACCGACATCTTGGCCTGTAGTTCGCCGATACCCTGAAGTTGTGCGATTCTTACTGAGTGAAAAAAACAGGGAGAAAAGATTCTCGGAACGAGCCCCCAATTTTATATGTTACGAACTTGTAGCATATAGATGAACCACGGGTTCTAAAAAAAAAAAAAGGAAAACGTGGTTTCTTTTCTCGGTCTTCACTCAGAAAT
Source organism: Acanthosepion pharaonis (assembly GCA_903632075.3). Taxonomy (NCBI): domain Eukaryota; kingdom Metazoa; phylum Mollusca; class Cephalopoda; order Sepiida; family Sepiidae; genus Acanthosepion; species Acanthosepion pharaonis. Next base: position 1,992,758 of record CAHIKZ030003432.1, read on the forward strand.
GGAAGCGACACAAGGGAATCAACGAAGAACAGACGCAAGACGATGGATTTCAAAATTAAACATTTATTTATAAATATATATATAGTGAAACAAAGAAAAAAAAAAAAAGAACATTCATTTAACAAAGGGGAGGACATCAGTAAAGAATAGAAGGCGCGAGCGAATACATACATATATGAAAATAGATCGAGCCAAAAGAACCAACTTATCTTGCAGTCGGGCTGGTATCTTCACAAAGTTTTGATTCGCCGAAGCGAGAGTTCTGATGATAAATCAGTATCTTGGCCGGCCGACAATGTTCCTGGATTCTTCTTCTTTTTCGCAAGTGTTCGTTCAATCAGGCATTTGGTTGTTGATCAGTCAATAGCAGCTTTTCAATCACTGGTCGATAGACTTCGTGGTCTTCCTCATCTCAGTGGGCGGTCTGACGATTTTTGCCCAGCGATGTTCAACTGCCGCTGGTCAGAGGAAACTGAAAAATCCTTCTTTGGTTTTCGCTGTCCCCACAGACAGTCACGTGGGTTCCTTCGTCCTTGACCGGGTACGCAGGAGAATAGGGCGCAAATCACGCAGTGTTTGTGTGATGGCCAAAAGTTCAACGCATGCTCCGTACGTCCCGATCACGTGAATCGCAGCATGAGACCCTGATGGTGTCTGGAGTTTACTCATGGTCAAACGCGAAATCTTAGAACCAGGTCATCCTCACGTCGGGTCACTTCTAAGTTCACGGGCCCTTGGCTGGCGGGTGGAAGAGAGGATAGGAGAGAAAGAATTTGTGAAGAGAAGAGGGGGTATGGCTGATCATAGAATATATTCGCTCGCGAATCGGAAGCATTGGATTAAATTTTCTGTTTTATCTATTTATTTATCTTTCTTTTATATCTAACTAATTTTCTCTTTATTTAAGATTTTACTTTAGCCTAACGCCTATATGGTTAATGAAATCGTTGCTACGTGACACTATATATATATATATATCATTTTTGAACATATATATAAATATATATATATAAACAAACAAAAAAAAAAACAAAAAAAAACCAAAATGGGGGAAATATATATGGAGACCAACTTTGTCAGTAGGCCTGAGAGCAAAGAAAATGTTTGAATTGAAAAAACAACAATGACCTGAATATGCATTTGCAGTCAGCCTTAATTGATTCAAAATATTGTTACTGAAAGAAAGAGACGTTATCAGTTCTGAATGCAAGAACCTCATGGATGGACATTTTCAGCCCAGATTCAGGAATTAGACATTGTAACTTATAAGGTTTTCCACAAAAGATGATGGACATGGGAAAAGTATGTATCCATCTATTCACACAGAATGTCAACTATGGGTAAAAAATAAAAATAACAGGACAGACTGGGTCAATAACCTTTTTAGCAATTGATCTAGTAGGGATATTCAACTTTGAATTCAAAACTGTATTTTCTTTGACAAAGGGTATATTATGCAGATGTCGAAAAAATGTAAAAAGAAAAACACTGACATATCATTTTAACAGAAATTGCAAAGTGCACACAAATATCTTGAAATAGTATAGAGTAAATTCGTTCAATAAAATCATCATTTGCTTCAACCACCTGACTGACAGAAACTTTTCTGTCCCCTTTCCCCCATTCTGGGCGGTCTCCTTCTTTATCTGTTTCTGTCTTTGGTTGAGGTGTTTTGAGTTCAGCTTTACCTCAAGATAATCCTCAGATTATAGTCTGAGCAGTTAGGTGGAAAATATAAAGGGTTATCTGTTTAGTGATACTACGGAAAACATATTGGTTTCTCTTGCTTTAAAGAATGGTCAGAATCCTCCAGTCAAACAGGATCAAACCATTATCCATTCTCATCCAAGGGCATCACTACTTGGTATTCCTAGATGTAATCATTCAGAATTTGTTATTTGAATTTTCACATTAATCCTAATTCAATTATTGAATAAATAGTGGTCATATGAAATATTCATGGAAATCTTTATTAAAACTCATTAAATAATTTCCGAATACTCAACTAACTAAATATTGACACCCAACACTCTGAAAAGAGACAAATTAATGATAGCGGTGCAAATTTTATGTAATGGTTTTCATCCTTCCAAATTCATTGTCGAAGAATTAATTTTTTGTTTTCTTTTTCTTTATATATTATTGAAGTTGGGGATAAAAGATGACAAATGTTGTTTATAATTAAAAAATAGGAAATGGTGAAATTTTAATATTTCAAAATTATTTTTTATTTTTTTTATTTTCTTTTTACAATGAATGTGCCTGGGTAATTGAATTTGTTTTCATTCCAGTTTTTTATGCTTTTGTTTTAGCTCATTTTATTATGAAGTATAGCTCAATGGTAAAAAAGTATATAGAAATCGGTTAGGAATCCTAGATCATCCATTCGAATATCTAACCGCTTCTTACATTTAACCTGATAAAGCAATACAATGTCTGGAATCACAGAGAGAAATGGGGGGGAAGGAAGGAAGGAAAACAGCACTAGAGGAATGGATGACGGTTGGATTGAAGAATCGGAGTGCCGAGTTCGAATTCCAGTCGAAAAAATAAAAATTCACTGATTAAGTGAAGAAGAGTTCTTCTCCCTAAGAAAATCTGATAAAAAAGAGGGACAGACTGGGATGAATAACTGATCTTCTTGAAGGACAACTCATTTTCAAACAGGAGTGGAGCCCCTAGAAAGCGGATGCAGATTTCAGTGTTTGTTTTTTTAATAAAATTTTTCCTTAAGCAGGGCTGGTACCAGACTATATTTGGTTTACTCTTAAGGACTCTGACCAAGACCGAGATGGGGAAACTCGAGTAAAGCCATGATATATATATATATGGTATGTATAAAGTGTGTGTTTATGTTCAGTACGTCGTTGTTTTTTTTTATATGTTTACATATTAATAAAATATATTATCCCTCACAGGTAGCATGACTCTGAGTTTCATGTACAGACTGTTTAAAGTGCTGATTAAAACTTTATATATATATATATATATATATATATATATATATATATATATATATATATAATGTACGCAATAAAATTCCTCCTCTTTAAGCAAGAATAAAAAAAAACTGCTTTTTCTGCTTGAGTGCTTAAATTGTTTATAGATTTCATTTCTGATTTTTACTCAACTGTTGTGAGATTTTCATTTCAATCGTAATGGTCGTCCATTTGAGAGATCGCTAGAAAAGGAATCAGTCCATTCCAGTCCTAGATAAGATCGAACCATGGGAAAAATCTTGAAGTTAAAACTTTAAATTAATAATTATACAACTAAAAAATCATTGTTAATTCTCAAGATATTGGAAATACAGATTTTGAAAAATTGAAATATAAATGTTTAAACTGAGAGGCGGGCTTTTCATGAGACGCGTATTTTACAAGAATATGATTGTACTGGCTAATCTTGAAGTTTAATTTTGTTTTAATCAAGTTCACCCCAAGCAAAATAGTAAAGCCACTAAAACACAAGAGATTACTGGGTGTCCAAGAATTAGAAAACAGAAACATTGATAAGGAGAGCAAGAACAAAAGAAGAGTAACCATGAAGTAGGTAAAGACTGAGATTGCGTTTAAATTTTTGAAGAGTTTAAAGTTAACTGGAAAGCATAAAGCCGGAACGAAGTTCAGCAAGCGAGAAAAGAAACTGCTGGCATAGAACTTACAGTTACATCTAGCAAACTCGACAATAAATTGATTAAACTTCGTTGCTAGTCTAGTACTTTGCTTAAATTCATAAAGTCTATGTACCAAGTGTTAATGGTAATTTATCCACACACGCATGGACTATAAATACCAAGCAGGTACTGCCATTTGGAGTTTTTTTTTTCAGCTTTCAACATTTTGACATTCGGACCGAACATTTTTGCTGACAACACTTTCTGTTTGTATATGTTTGTATTTTACTGTTTTTTTTTAATATATCTGTTTAACACAATTCCTTTCTTTGTGTCTTTTTTTCTGGTCCCAACCAAGCCACAAAAATAGCGAAGAAACATTTATTTCCGTTTCAAATGTGGAAAAAGGCCAAAAAGGCAGTAAAGATATGATGGGATGAGGAACAAGAGAAGAGACAGGGAAGACAGATAATCTTTGACATTACATTAAAAATTTAGCCACAAAGTTGACCCAAACATGGAGCTGGAATATACCCACAAGCGAGAAAAAAGAAAAGAAATTGTTACTTTCCTTTCTGGTTACATCTCACCATTTCACCTCATTGTCTCTATGAGGCCTAACTAGTCCCAATATACAATTCATTGTCTTAAATTAATAAAGTTAGGTACCATAATGAAGATATACAATATGAAAAAAAACTATGAAAGAAACTAAACAGAAGGCACAGGGAAGAAACTTTATGGTAGTGGAAAGGACTAAAACCGAGACACCAGATCAGGACCAATAATATTGCTGATTCTTCTTCGGAATTTTATCAAGGATTTCTAGATGTATAGCAGGTGCACAGGACCATATGCGGCAGCAATATTGGCTTGGCGCCATTTTCTAAAATCCTACATTGAAAAGACCATTTCCAACACAACCACAGTTCTCCATAAATACACAAATAACTATTCCTGACATCAAGCATCGTCAGTCGGTGACTTGGACCTACAGACTTTGTGTGGAGTGTAGGCCACAAACCCTGTTTTCCGTGGCAAGTAGATTATTTACGGAGTGTAGATTGTAGCCTATGCTAATTTTGGATTCAGAGTTGTCCTTTTCCTAGATTGGTTGCCAGTCAAAATTAGAGAACCCAGTTTATTAAGTGTTGTGACCAAGTAATGGTTAAGAAATAACAAAACAAGAGGTTGCAGATAAATCGTGTATTGAACAGTAAATACAACAGAAGCGTGTTACACGACTTGGGAATGTGTGTCGGTTGACCAGCGTTCAGTCTATATCACTGTTAATATTTAACAGCCCCTCCCCATGAGGGATGTATGTGGCACAAGGCCAAGTTTACCGTGGGTTCTCCGAGCCCGTAGACTTGGTCAAAAATATTCCCGTAGAACCCGCCTAAACGGGTTCAGGGCGTGTCTACCTCCCCGGACGGAACTTTTCCCTTCGGCAAAGCCTCGTCTGGTTTCCTCTCTGCCGAGGCAGAGAGTTCGACAGTAATGAACAGTCTAGCACTGTTAATCTATATCACTGTTCCCCCGAGGTTTTACTTTCCTATTAACTTTATAATAAGTGGACGAGTCCACAATAGACTCATTAGAGGGAAGACACCACAACATTAAGCCATAGAGGAGAAAAGGGGTTGATTCATACCTTTTTCCAAGCGAAATTATGAGCGTTTGGCCGAGTGATTAGATCGTTCGCTTCTCGCGACTATATGACTAAGTCATCGTGACCGAGGCTTTGAGCGTACTGGCTTTGTTCAGATTGTTGATTATGCGTTAACTCCCAAAAGCTATAACTAAGGCCCGCTTAACATTGTTTCTATCTAAACCACAAGTGAGCTCTATGAGTGATGAATAAGCATAAATGTATGCAACAGATAGTGACTAGTCGCCCTAGTAGACAGGGATACTCGGATATGAACAGGCAGCCACCACAAGCGAAAGAAACGGTGAAGGCCGGAATTTAAACTCGGCTCCCCGATGCCACATTCGGCATCGATAACACCTACGCTGTTTCACTATCTATAAAATCCAATATAGGTATATATTAACTTAGGATCGATATTTACACTGTGAAGATAGTGAAGATTTTTCAAGTGCCCACAGAGTTAGTGATTGAAAAAAAAAAAAAGGAATACAGGGCTGCGCCAATCTTTTCGGAGAAAAGGGTTCGTCTGGGGCAGGTCTGCATAATTAAAACAAATTGAAGAGCCATATTGATCACAAAAAATCAACCTGTCTATATTTCCGAGATGAGGTATTATGTACACTGTTTACATTATACGTACTATTGTCCTCATTTTTGTCGCCATATTTATTACAACGTTTCACCCGTTGTACGCTCTGGCCTTCTTCAGGTGGTTGGAATGCCGAACTGAACCCTTTATTTCGCTCACTGGGGTAGACTGTTCTAGTTCCACGTGCCATGTTTTAATGGATGTCAGTTGGAGAGGGGAATTAACAGGAGATAACTGACAACTAACATCCATTAAAACATGGCACGTGGAATTAGAACAAGAAGAAGGCCGGAGCGTACAACGGCCGAAACGTTGTAATAAATATGGCAACAAAGATGAGGACAATATTTGAATAATGTAAATAGTGTAAAAAATTTACCGCCGTTCACAAAAATAAATTTTCAGGGTAAGTTACTGAGTATGAGATAGAACACACACACACACACACACATATATATATATATATATATTTCTTTTTTCTATGGAGAGATCGTTTATGTGCCGTGTCCCTTCAGGACGTAGCCGAATATGGTGCTCCACCTCTTCCTGTTCCTTGTAGCTCTTAATAAGTTTTGTCTTTTTGTTGTTTCTCCCAAACTCTGTTCTGCAATACATTTGCTCAAGCCCATTAAATATGTCACGCTTTGCTTTCCCCTGTCTTTCTTTCCCTCTGTCCGCCCTGTGAGTATCAGATTTTCCCAGTCCTCTTTCCTCATTATGGGCCCCAGAAATTCTAACTGCCTTTTGTGATGTTACGTATAAGTTTCCTTTTTGTTTATATTCTCTCCAAAACCTCATTGTAGCTCGCATGTTCGGCCTATGGTATCCTCAGCATCTTTCTGTAGAACCGCTTCGATAAAAAGACAGTGAAAAATTAGTTGGATAACGTCACGCTTCTAGAAAACTGATTATTCCGTACAGTATCAAACGCCAAAATTATTCTTGTGAACGCAAAAAATTAACTAATTTGAAAATACCTCGCGGGCCACACGGAATCGTCTGTATTTTGTGCAGACCTGGGTCTATAGCAGCAACCAATAAAGTCAGCGTGCAACATCCAACAGTCTCAGGCAATGAGTACGCCTAGAGATACTTACTACTTAAATATGGGACTGTTAACGATTGCATGCGTTTAATGAAAACTACCAAATAAAATATACTGCATTTAATTCTGTCTGTAATGACTGTGACCCGTCAAGGTTGATTTTGTGAACAACAGCGTTTAGGAGCTGCTAATATTTGAGCATTCAAAATAGGGACTGAGACAGCTGTTTGCTTAGGGGGTAACTGTTTTCTTTGTCTGACGTAGGGAGAAGTGTAGCCATGCCTGTTTAAGGACATTTATGTGAAGTGCATGCAAAAAGTAAATGAGGTGAAATTCGGC
>CAHIKZ030003432.1:2005000-2020000 GCA_903632075.3 Acanthosepion pharaonis
GAGGGAGAGGGGAAGTGAGAGGTGAGAGGGGTAATGGCGGCTTAGTTAATGGCCAGAAGAGAGAGAGAGGGAGAGAAAGAGAGAGAGGTTAACAGACGAAAAAAGTCAAAAAACCAGTTTTTCCTTTCTCCTCTTTTTGCCTCTTTCTTTCGTTCGTTCTTCATTTTTTCTTTCTTATTTTTCTCGCAACTATTTCTTTTTACTTTTTCTTTCTTTCTTTTTTCCGAACATTTACGTATTTCTTTGCTTCTTTCTTTCTATCGATCTTTCTTTTATTTTTACTTCTTTTTACATTTATTTTTCTTTCGTTCTTTCTTTTCTTTTTTTCTTCCTTTCTTTCTTTGTTTCTTTCTTTCATTAACTTAATTATTTGTTTCTTTCCATAATGTAATTCTTTCTTTGCACTTTTCCGTTATTTACTTCGCTTTCCTTCCTTCCTTCCTTCCTTCCTTCCTTCCTTCCTTCCTTCCTTTCTTTCTTTATTTCTTTCTTTCTTTCTTTCTTCCCATACTTTACTTCTTTTTTATTCATGTTTTCTTTCGTTCCATCATTTTCTTCTTTTCTTTGTTTATATCATTTACCAATTTCTTTTTTCTTTTCATCATTGACTTCTTTCCTTCTTTCACTCTCACTTTCCTTCATTTATTTATTTCTTACATCATTTACACTTATATCATTTTTTTACTTTCTCTATTTCTTTCTTTCATTTCGTGATTTACTTCTTTCTTCTTTTCTTTCTTTCTTTGTCTTTCTTTATTCCTTCTTTCTTTCTTTATTCCCATAATTTATTTTCCTTCCTTTTTGTTATTTACTTCTTTCTTCTTTCCTTCCTTTTTTTCTTTCTTTATTTCTTTATTTCTTTTCTCTCTTTCTTTCTTTCTTTCTATATTCCCATAATTGATTTATTTCTTCCTTTCTCTTATTTACTTCTTTCTTTCTTTTTTCTTTCTTTATTCCTTTCTTTCTTTATTCCGATAATTTATTTATTTATTCCTTTTTGTTATTTAATTCTTTCTTTTTTCCTTTCTTTCTTCTTCCTTCTTTCTTTCCATCATTTAATTCCTTCTTCCTTTCTGTTATTTAATTCTTTCTTTCTTCTTTTCTTTCTTTCTTTTTCCTTTTTTCCTTTCTTTCTTTCTTTCTTTCTTTCTTTCTATGAATTATTTATTTTTCCTTTCTCTTATTTACTTCTTTCTTTCTTTCTTTCTTTCTTTCTTTCTTTCCATCAATTAATTCTTTCTTCCTTTCTGTTATTTAATTATTTCTTTCTTCCTTTATTTTTTCCTTTTTCTCCTTTCTTTCTTTCTTTCTTTCTTTCTTTCTTTCTTTCTTTCTTTCTGTCTTTCTTTCCATCATTCTTTCTTTTTTCCTTTCTGTTATTTAATTCTTTCTTACTTCTTTTCTTTCTTTTTCCTTTTTTCCTTTTCTTTCTTTCTTTCTTTCCATTATTTTTTCTTTCTTTTCTCTTATTTACTTCTTTATTTCTTTCTTTTTTTATTTATTTCTTTCTTTCAGCTGAGTTATTTGTGCCACCTCCGACTGTTCACTAAACTTACCGGTGTAACACAATGAATACACAAGAAAACACAAGCGAAACAAAGAAGTGGATGTAAGTTATAAGAAAGAGGGAAAGAATGTGAGTAAAAACAAAGCAGAGTGGGAGTCCACCAGCAAGAGGAAGAGAAAGAGAGAAAGCCGGTGCATGAGATTAAAACGAGAAGATATAGAAACAAATAGAAAAGAGAGAAAATGAGACAGAAAAAGAAGAGAATGATTAACACAACAAAGAGAGAGAGAGAGAGAGAGAGGGGGGGACGAGGACAGAGAAAAAAAAATTCACTTACAACTGAAAGAAACTGTAAAATTATGCCTTTGATTCCCTACACTTTTGCTTACATTGTATGTGACTGAAATAATATTTATGTTAAAAGAGATTTAAACCTCACTAAACCGGAATATCTAAGTTCAGCCGAATTCCGGATTAGCGAAATTTTCTAACCACTGCAATCGTAATTTCGGTGTAAATATTAATTGTAATTATATATATATATATATATATATATATATATATATATATATATATAAAAAACCTTATCAAACAATTAATATATATATATATATATATATATATATATATATATATATATATATATATATATATATATTAATTGTTTGATAAAGGTTTTTATTGTAGACCGATTAACAGGTTTCTGTCGGATACCCCATCACACACGCACCAGTCATTCAATTCTCCAAATAATTATTAACTTATTTTTAATGATTGATAAAAGAAACATTTTTAAGATTAATTGAACTGCTGCCAGCAAAAATCTTTCAAAAAGAAAAATTTAAAAAGAAAAACCTTGTTTTGATGGAATCTCTGAATTTCAGTTCATTCCTCTGTCAAATAAAAATGCTTTGGGAAGAAAAGAAAAGTGAAAGGAAAAACTAAACGAAAATTGAATTTTAAAAAGTTTTATTACTTTATACACACGTGTCCGAGCGATCATAAAAAATACAGGTGTGTGTGCGCGCATGCGCGTTCAAATTTCAGAGATAATTTTTAAATCGAGGCTCATTATAATCATTGGTTTTGGACGATTATAAAAAGTGTTCATCCTGGAATGAAAGAACAGAAGAAAGTTTTTTAATGACTTGAGGAAAGATGGAAAGGAATGTAAGACGAAATGAAGGACAAGGAAGAAAAAAAAAAAAAAAGAAAATGGGGCAAGTGAAAAGAAAAGAAAGGAAAAAAGAAAATTTGTCAAAAAAAAAAGAAAACGTTTTTATGGTTTGAGGAAAGAAGACTGAAAGAAATGTAGGAAAGAAAAAAAGTACGAATAAAAAAAGGTTGAAGAAAAGAGATAGAGAAAGAAAAGAGAGAGATGAACATGGAAAAAGTGAAGGGAAAGAAATAAAGCTTTATAATAACTTGAGGAAAGAAGAGAAAAAGAACCATTGAATAATAAAACGGACGTATATGAAAAATGAAGTTAGAAGAAAGATGTATTGAATGGACGAGAAAGAAGAAACAGAAAGGGGTAAGAAAAAACATAGGGCAGATAAATTGTGAATAATAAAAAAGAAAGAAAGAAAACGGCAAGAGAAGAAAATGAAAGAAAGAAGCTTTATATAACTTGAGAGAAAAAGAGAAAAAACGAGATAATGAAAAGAAGGACGAATTAGAAAAATGAAGATTGGGGAAAGAGATATTGAATAGAGAAGAAAAAAGAAAACACAAAGGGAGTAAGAAAGAAAAAAAAGAGGGCCCGTATATCGCGAATAAAAAAAAGACTAAGTAAGAAAGAAAGTAAAAATAAAGAAAAAACAGAGAACGAAAGAAAGAACAAAGAAACAATGAAAGAAAGAAAGAAAAAATCGAAGAAAGACAGAAAGAAAAAACAAAGAAAGAAAAAACAAAGAAAGAAAGAAAGAAAAACAAAGAATAGACAAAGAAAAACAAAGAAAGAAGGAAAGAATAATGAAAAAAAGAAAGAAAGAAAGAAAAACAAAGAAAGAATAGACAAAGAAAAACAAAGAAGGAATGAATAAAGAAAGAAAGAAAGAAAGAAAGAAAGAAAGAAAAACAAAGAATAGACAAAGAAAAACAAAGAAAGAAGGAAAGAATAATGAAAAAAAGAAAGAAAGAAAGAAAACAAAGAAAGAATAGACAAAGAAAAACAAAGAAGGAATGAATAAAAGAAAGAAAGAAAGAAAGAAAGAAAAAACAAAGAATAGACAAAGAAAAACAAAAAAAAGAAGGAAAGAATAATGAAAAAAAGAAAGAAAGAAAGAAAAACAAAGAAAGAATAGACAAAGAAAAACAAAGAAGGAATGAATAAAGAAAGAAAGAAAGAAAGAAAGAAAGAAAAACAAAGAATAGACAAAGAAAAACAAAGAAAGAAGGAAAGAATAATGAAAAAAAGAAAGAAAGAAAGAAAAACAAAGAAAGAATAGACAAAGAAAAACAAAGAAGGAATGAATAAAGAAAGAAAGAAAGAAAGAAAGAAAGAAAAAAGAAAGAAAAACAAAGAAAGAAAAGACAAAAAAAACAAAGAAAGAAGGAAAGAATAATGAAAAAAAAAAGAAAGAAAAAAAAAAAGAAAGAATAGACAAAAGAAAAACAAAGAAGGAATGAATAAAGAAAGAAAGAAAGAAAGAAAGAAAGAAAAAAGAAAGAAAAACAAAGAAAGAAAAGACAAAGAAAAAACAAAGAAAGAAAACATTAAAAAAAAGAACCTGAGAAGAGAACAAAATGGAAGTCACAAGAGAAATATTTTTCTTCCTTTTAATTGTAAACATAATATTTTTTTGGAAATTTCGGATTTGCTGAATGAACGACACTCAGAATAAAGAAAAAGTAAATTGACAAGGAAACAAATCATAGTATTTAAATGGGAAATGATACGAATTGCATTGAATAGCGAACAATTTTCTTATAGATGAGAAAGAGACTCCCAAGCGACAGTCCTATAAGTTTCACCAGACGAACGAAGAGAACAGTATAAGCACAACACCTGAGCAATGAATACGATTTAAAGAGAATTTGAACTAGATTGGCACATATACAAAAAAGGTACTTGAAATTTCTGGGACGCAAAATAAGAAAACAGTTCTTGGAAAATGTAACACTCACAGGGCATATGGAAGGGAGGGTTGGCATAGGGATTTTGCGTGTAACCTTCCCAACGGGTTTGCCTGAATGAATGTCAAGCAGAAATGGTAAACGTTGTTAAGAGCTACAAAAAATAGGAAGCTGTAGAGAGCTATGATCACCCACGTTAGATGCAGACGGTACATAAGAAGAAGTTATTTCGCTTCGTTTTGACACAAGAACACGACTATGGGGCACCAGGTGAAGATCGATCTCACTTCTTCTTCTTCTTTTTTCTTCTTCTTCTTCTTCTTCTTCTTTTTCTTCTTCTTTTTCTTTCTTCTTCTTCTTCTTCTTCATCATCATCTTCTTTTTCTTCTTCTTCTTCTTCTTCTTCTTCTTCTTCATCTTCTTTTTCTTCTTCTTCATCTTCTTTTTCTTCATCTTCTTCATCTTCTTTTTCTTCATCTTCTTTTTCTTCTTCTTTTTTCTTCTTCTTCTTCTTTTTCTTCTTTTTTTTCATCTTCTTCTTTTTTCTCTTCTTCTTTTTCTTCTTCTTTTTGTTCATCTTCATCTTCTTTTTCTTCTTTTTCTTCTTCATCTTCTTTTTCTTCTGCATCATCTTTTCTTCATCTTCTTCTTCTTTTTCTTCTTTTTTCTTCTTCTTTTTCTTCTTTTTCTTTTTCTTCTTCTTCTTTTTCTTCTTCTTCATCTACTTTTCCTTCTTTTTTTTCTTCTCTTCACCTTCTTTTCCTTCTTTTTCTTCTATTCTTCTTCTTTTTCTTCTTCTTCTTTTTCTTCTTCTTCTTTTTCTTCTTCTTCATCTTCTTCTTCTTCATCTTCTTTTTCTTTTTCGTCTTCTTCATCTTCTTCTTCTTCCTTTTCTTCTTCTTCTTCTTCTTTTTCTTCTTCTTCTATGTGCCGTGTTTCTTCAGGGCGTTGTCCTGCTCCACCATCCATTTACTCAATCTTCAAACACAAATTGGATATTTATAATTAACATCAGGAAGAGACAGTTCAAATTTCTTAGGCACATACTGAGGAAAAAGGGCTTGGAAAATTTGATACTCACCGAACTTACCTTCAAGGAAGCCGGAGGAAATCAATGCACAACCTACTTGGTCAGGAGTAATGGTCAACCAGACACGTACTAACCATCAATCGGCGCATAGGTGCTATAAAATGCATAGTTAATTTTGGTACAAGGCCATAAATACAGAGCACCTTTTGAAGATTGAACTCAATACTGGTAATCAGCAGCTCCAGCATGCTAACCTTGAAGTTCAAGTACGTGTCCATCCAGCACCAGATATGCTTTTCATTCTCTTATACTGGTTGCCAGACACAGTTAATGGGCTCAGTCTACCCTACTATTTAATTCGTAGCTGTGAAAAGAAAGGATGAATTCATAACTTTCCCGGGGATATTTGTGCGAAAGTCACTGCAACTGGAGTTCGTACTCGGCTCACCGATTTCAGATCCCGAGCCTCTAACCATTGCACCAAAGCCCCAGACGCCCTTGTAAAGAAATAATAAAAGCAAATAATTTGATACCTTCAAGAAGAGAACTAGAGGTTTAATGATGATTTGTTTTGGGTTTTTTTTTACAGCTTATCAAACATATGCATCTCTATCTATAAAAGGCAGGATGTGTGTGTGTGTGTGTGTGTGTGTGTGTGTGTGTGTGTGTGTGTGTGTGTGTGTGTGTATGTAACGAATGCACGGCCGCAATTTTCGACGGATTTGCAACAAAATTTACATGCACATGCTCCAAGTTAGTGGAAAGGCCAAGACCGACTTTGCATTTCCCAACTCCCATCGATAGTGGAAATAATCGATTTTTTTCATGCTTCTACGGCAGTTTTCATGTAGTTTGCGGCCATTTTCTACTGACCAGAGTGAGAACCTATAGCTGGCTGCCACGAATAGGCAGGAAGATTCTATTGGCCAGCGTGAGAGCCAACAGCTGACTGACACGAATGTTAACTAGCATGCTACCATGCAAAAAAAATCGATAGCTGCATTCGTCACAAGTGGGAAAAATTTAAATCTGCAAGGCACTTTACTCCAATTGGCTCATTCGCTTGCTTAAACTCAACGTTGATTCTGATTCCGCAGAACTGGGTTGGATGTGAAAAAGTATTTGTTGTTAACATTCTTTTTTCATTCGGTTTTTTCAGTTACGAGTACGTTTTTAAATCTGATCGTTTTGTGTTCATTTTGTTTAGTTCTTTTTTCGTAACAGATTTAATGTTTAGTATAGAGCTTAGAAAAAATTCGCAGTGTGAGATAGGCAAGAAGTAAGGCATGTAGCAACATCAGCACGGCAAAGGCCACTCCTTTAAAGGCAAGCAAGGGCAAAAATATTTTAAGTCAAGTGATAGCGATTGCTGTATGAGTAGTACGATTTTTGAATCAAGCACGGGCAACATGCTGCTAGTATTATTTAAAGCCAGTAAATATTTTTAGTTTGTAAAACATTTCTGGAGATAATAACGATTCACTGATAAAAAAACTTACTAATTAAGCCATACCGGTGGGAAGAAGAGGTACCTGTGCGTAAGTGAATATAACGAACTGGAATTGGAACTCGGCTCTTCGATTTCCAATTGCCAGCCGTTATCCGTTACATCACCCGGACGTCCAAGCTTACAGCACCTGCTGTTCCCAAGCGGTCAGCCATCAAGTTCTGGCCAGAATCAACGTTGCTTAACTTCAGTGATCGTACGTTTCAACCTGATATAACCGTAAGCCTAGTGATTTTCAAGTGCTGCTTGTGAACCCTTGCGCCAAGCGGATGGCACCATGATATGACATATAAAATATAGACTTCTTTCTTTTATGTGCCGTGTCCCTTCAGGACGTAGGCGATTATGGCTCTCCACTTCGCCCTATCTAATTGTAGCTCTTAATAAGTTTTGTCCCTTTGTTACTTCTCCCAGACCCTGTTCTGTCATCCACTTGCTTAAGCCCGCTAGATATGCCACGCGTTGCTTTCGCTTGTCTCTCTTTCCTTCTATTCGTCTTGTGAGTATCAGATTCTCCAAACCCTCCTTTCTCATTAAGTATAAGTTTCCTCCTTGTTTGCACCCTTTCCAAAACGTCATCGTTGCTCACACGCTCGGTCCATGATATCTTTGGCATTCTTCTGTGGAACCACATCTCCGTCGACTCGAGTCTCTACTTCATCTTTGAGGAGACCGTACAACATTTGATGCCGTAAAGGAGGACAGATATCACGTAGCAGTTCAGTACTCTTTTCTTTGTTACCAAAGAAACCCTCCTGCCTCGTAATATTCTGCTCAGCTTTTGGAATGCCTCTTTGGCCATCCCAATACGTCTACGGATCTCAGTTTCGCACTTGCCGTCCTCTGTCAAAACGCTTCCCAGATATTTAAATTTCCGCACATGTTTGATTTTAGTGTCCCCGGCCTGTAAATCGCATTTCGGGCCCTTCCTTTTACTGATGACCTGCATTCTGTCTTCTTGTAGTTTAATAGACTGACTGTTTGAATTTGTGTGGTGGGGAGTTATCATTATTCCCATTATTTACATTCAGTCAAATATCCTCATATATATTTGTTGCTATATCACTATCTATCTATCTATCTATCTATCTATCTATCTATCTATCTATCTATCTATACCTTGCACATACATGTCTGTCTGTCTATCTATCTATCTATCTATCTATCTATCTATCTATCTATCTATTTTCACCCTGTACATATCTATCTTTATATATATATATATATATATATATATATATATATATATATATCAACCCCGTTCATATCTATCTATCTATCTATCTATCTATCTATTTATCTATCTATCTATCTATCTATCTTCACCTTGTACATACATGTCTATCTATCTATCTATCTCTCTATCTATCTATCTATCTATCTATCTATCTTCACCTTGTACATACATGTCTGTCTATCTATTTATCTATCTATCTTCACCTGTACATATCTATCTATATATATATATATATATATATATATATATATATATATATATATATATATATATATATATATATCAACCCTGTCCATATCTATCTATCATCTATCTGACCTTGTTAATGCTGACCATGTGATTTCTGTCTGAATTTGTGGGGTGAATGGTTGTCATTATTTTCTTTATTTTCATTGACTATTTTACTCATCCTTGGAGCTAAAATTTTTTTAGGCAAGTATACTCAAGTGACCATTATATGGTTTCGACGTGATATGCTCGAATTATAGTGAAAGGAAGGAAATATAAGAAATATTGGCGGGTAAAGAAGAGAAAATGTTCCAACTATTGTGAAGAAATAGAATTTGAATGAATGAATGAATGAATGAATGAATGAATGACAGAATCAGCAGTTCGAGATATGAATGAATGAATGAATGAAGCGGGAACCGAGGGCATATTTCGAATACAAATATCTTTGATATGTCAGGTACATTAAGATTCGTAAATTTTATATTCCTAGTATTGATAAAGCGTAAACCATACAAAGGAAAGAAAGAAGGAGTGTGTATTCGAGAGACGGGGTAATGTTTAGGCTTTCAAAAGAGAAACAATAGAGAGAGATATAGAGAATGAAAAAGTAATGAAAGAGGAAATGGAAAGAGAGAGTTCGAGAATTTTGTTTCAGAGCTAGAAAGAAAGAAAGAAAGAAAGAAAGAAAGAAAGAAAGAAAGAAAGAAAGAGAGAGGGTCAAATAAATTATGGTCAGAGTAAGATTGTGGGTGACTCAAAAGAGGGAAACGAGAAAAAGTGAGAAAAAAAGAATGTAAAGAGAGAATGCATAAAAAGAAGGAGGCAAAAAGAAAAGAAATTGAAAAAGAAAGTGAGAGAAAGATAAAACGCGGAAAGTTTTCGGGACTCAAGAGGGAGAAGAGAAAAAGAGAGAAAGAAAAAAAAGTGAAAAGAGAAAGAGAGAGAGAGGGCGAGCGAGAGAGTTTGTGTGTGTGTATGTGTGAAAGAGAGAGAGAGCGGGGGGGGGAACCGAATAAGAACAGGGAATATGTATATGAGAGACAGTAAGAGAGAGAAAGAGAGATGTTTAAATGCTCAAAAGAGAGAAAAGCGAAAAAGGCGTGAAAACGAAAAGACACAGAGAGAACGGGCGAGATGTTAGTAAGAGAGTGAGAGAGAGAGAGAGAGAGAGAGAAAGGAAAACCGAAAAAGTAAAAGGAACATGTGCATAAGAGAGAGAGAGACAGACAGAGAGAGAGAGACAGAGAGAGAGAGAGAAAGGAAAAACCGAAAAAGTAAAAGGAACATGTGCATAAGAGAGAGAGAGACAGACAGAGAGAGAGAGACAGAGAGAGAGAGACAGACAGACAGAGAGAGAGAGACAGAGAGAGAGAGGAAAAACCGAAAAAGTAAAAGGAACATGTGCATAAGAGAGAGAGAGACAGACAGAGAGAGAGAGAGACAGAGAGAGAGAGAGACAGACAGAGAGAGAGAGAGACAGACAGAGAGAGAGAGAGAGAAAGGAAAAACCGAAAAAAGTTAAAAGGAACATGTGCATAAGAGAGAGAGAGAGACAGACAGAGAGAGAGAGACAGAGAGAGAGAGAGAGCAAGGAAAAACCGAAAAAGTAAAAGGAACATGTGCATAAGAGAGAGAGAGACAGACAGAGAGAGACAGACAGACAGAGAGAGAGAGACAGAGAGAGAGAGAGAGAAAGGAAAAACCGAAAAAGTAAAAGGAACATGTGCATAAGAGAGAGAGAGAGAGAGAGAGAGGGACAGACAGACAGACAAACAGCCAGAGAGAAAAAAAAGCAAAAGGAAAACCGAAAAAGTAAAAGGAACATGTGCATAAGAGAGAGAGACAGAGAGAGACAGACAGACAAACAGACAGAGAGAAAAAAAAGCAAAAGGAAAACCGAAAAAGTAAAGGGAACATGTACATAAGAGAGAGAGAGAGGAGAGAGAGAGAGAGAGATGTTGAAATGCTCGAAAGAGAGAAAAGTGGAAAAAGGCAATAAAAAGAAAAGAAGAGAAGTTAACGATTAACCGCTCCTCTGCTTGTCGACACTCTCTGACTTCAGGCGGAGAGAAAGTCAGGCGAGGCTATGCTGAAGGGCAGAGTCTCGTCTCTGGAGGTAGACAGCCACCCGACCCCGTGTACGCGGTGTCTACGGAGAAATTTTTGCCCGAGCGCACGCGCTAAGAAAGCCTCACGTTAAACATCGGCCTTGTGCCACATCCTGCCTTGTGGGGGAGGCCATCGGGTAAATACCGAGAAAAAGACAAGACTAGACAGAAAGAGAGACCGGTCGTGAGAGAGAAATGAAAAAGAGTGAGTAAGAAAAAATAAATAAGAAATGTCGTTCCGTTGTGGTAAACATTCTTTGCGAATTAACAACTTTGTTACATAAGTCTCAACAGAATCACCAGATTTACCAAATAACAAAACTATAATTTTCTATACTCCTAAGACTGGTGCTGATAATACCATAAACAGAACATGTGAGCAATGAGGAAGTTCTAAAGAAAATCGAAACTAGAGGGAGACATATACATAAAATCAGAAAATAAGAAAAAAGAGACTGTAAAAGTTAACAACTATAGGAAATATTGAGGAGGAGCGTTAATTGATTGATTCATATTTTTTACGGTTTATCAACTCTTTACAGGTTATTTAAAACCAGATAATATTTTTAGATTGTAAGACATTTTTTTTAGATAAAAATGGTTTCAGTGATACAAGTCTTACTAATTAACCCATAGAAGAGGAGTATTTAGACCTTTCCCAATGGTATTTGCGCGGAAGTGAATATAACGAACACAACCGGAATTAGAACTCCGTTCCCCGATTAACAATTACAGGCCATTATTCATTACACCAATCGCACATCGAAGATCACAGCACCTGGTATTCTCAATCGGTAACCCATCTATGGATTAAACAGGCTCGACGTTAACGGAAAACAAAGACAGCAATCCTGTTATCAAGTTTATGCGAATAACAAACAGAACGATTAGAACGATGGATAGCAAATTGGCAAAATTTACTTAGAGCAACAATGTACAGAACGTTGTGGAGAGCCATTATCGTTCATATCCTAAAGGAAGACGGCATATAAAAGATGTCATCTATCCCATAATAGTTGTTACATTTCGCGTATGAAATGCGTATGTAAAAGTAGCAAATATTATGGGATAGAAGTAGGCCATATATGTTTATAAAGGTAGAAAGTAATATGGGATAGAGGGTGGCTAGAGGTTTATGCAAAACAAGCAACTATTACGAGATAGAGTGAGGCCAGATCAGTATATAAATGTAGCAACTATTATAGGATAGATGGAGGCAAGATGTGTATGTAAATGTAGCAACTATTATGGGATAGAATTAAGCCATATGTCTATGCAAATGTAGCAAGTATTATGGAATAGAGGGAGGCCAGATGTTTATGCAAATGTAGCAACTATTATGGGATAAAGGGAGACCAGACGTGTATGCAAATGTAGCAACTATTATGGGATAGAGGGAGACCAGACGTGTATGCAAATGTAGCAACTATTATGGGATAGAGGGAGACCAGACGCAACTATTATGGATAGAGGGAGACCAAATGCAAATGTAGCAACTATTATGGGATAGAGGGAGACCAGACGTGTATGCAAATGTAGCAACTATTATGGGATAGAGGGAGACCAGACGTGTATGCAAATGTAGCAACTATTATGGGATAGAGGGAGACCAGACGTTTATGCAAATGTAGCAACTATTATGGGATAGATAGATGGAGGCTAGTGCGTGAGATGAAGGTGAAGTTTTTACATTATTTACAGTCGGGCTAATATCTTCATCTTTGTTGTTATAATCATAACGTTTCAGTCGCTTTACCCTTTGGCCTTCTTCAGGCCGCTGTCAATCCGGGTAATCTTGGGGAAATTACGGACTGAACACTAATCAATGAGAATATACTGTTCTCGTGTTCTGATGTCTATGTCTCCGGATATCTAGTCACGTTCCTTTTTAGTATTACCCTCTTTGCTTTCGTCGAATTTCACTCAGTATTTCCCGATCTAGTGAGTGAATCCACAATTATTATCACATCAATTTTATGAATCAATGTATGTATGTAATGGTAAAGTTAATATTAGACATTTCCCTATAAGGAAACAATCGGCATTCATTGACCGTGCCCTTGATTGAATTTTTTTAAATCTTTCTTTTAAAAGAATTTAAAATAAATGTAAATAAATTTTTATTTGTTTTTTTTTTTTTTTTTACGGCATATCAATCTCAGTGAATTATTTAATGCCGACAACTTTTTCTTTCTGGTAATGTTTTGTTTTGTCAAAAATCTATAGCTGGTAATATTATTTTAAAAAATGTATTGCTGGTAATATTTTTTTTTTCAAAAATATATTGCTGGTAATTGTTTTTCTTTTTTTTCTTTCAAAAATGTATCTCTGGTAATAATTTTTTACAAAGTATTTCTGGTATTAAAACCTATTTTCTCACTTTCTTAATGCCTTTAACATAAGTTTAGTGGTTAACTATTTGCCCACAGCTGGGACCCTAATAGGTGCTACCACCCCGGGTCAGTGTGGACATTGGAACACCAACAATTAAGAGTTGATTCCACGCTCCTGAAAACCTCCTGATCAGAGGCCTTGCTGTTGGACGTAGTTTATCGTCATACCCTGGACGCGAATGTAGTTTATCGTCATACCCTGGACGCGAATGTAGTTTATCGTCATACCCTGGACGTGGATGTAGTTTATCGTCATACCCAGGACGCGGATGTAGTTTATCGTCATACCCTGGATGCCGGTGTAATTTATGGTCATACCCTGGACGTGGATGTAGTTTATCGTCATACCCTGGACGCGGATGTAGTTTATCGTCATACCCTGGACGCGGATGTAATTTATGGTCATACCCAGGACGTGGATGTAGTTTATCGTCATACCCAGGACGCGGATGTATTTTATCGTTATACCCAGGACGGAAAAAAAAATTTTGAAGTAAAAAACCATCACCAGCAATACGTTTTTTAAAATAATATTACCAGCTATACATTTTGGAGGAAAAAAAAATATTACCAGAAATAGATTTTTGACTAGACAAAATATATCAGGGGAAAAAAAAGTTGTCGGCATTAAATAACCCATTGAGGTTGATATGCCGTAAAACAAAACAAACCACACAGATGTCTTGAGCAACTCTGTGACCTTGATTAAAAGCAAAGAGAAGATGTCGAACATGATCATTTTCATTTACTTGGAATTCCATTTCAAAAGGTGTGTCTAATCTGAAATAAAATTTCAATAACGTTAGACAACAGTTTCACAATTTGGCCATAGTTACTAAGAAGTAAAGCCATCACCAGCAATATATTTAAAAAAAAAAAAAAACATTACCAGCAATCCTTTATTTAGGAAAAATATTACCAGCTATACATTTTTGAGGAAAAAAATATTGCCAGAAATTTGACAAAACAAAATATTACCAGAAAAAAAAAAGTTGTCGGCATTAAATAACCCATTGAGTTGTTGATATGCCGTAAACCAAACCAAACCAATTAGCTTTTCGGATCTTAGTGATGCGCTTTCCGTCGTCTGCTAGAACACCTCCCAGATACTTAAGTTTCTGTACTTCTTTGATTTTTGTATCCCTGATTTTTTACATTTTGCTGATGACCATGCATTCTGTCTTCTTGTAGTTTATACTTAGTCCTTTCTTCTCGCTTTCCTTCGCTACGTTCTGTAGGAGGTCTTATAGTTTCCTTTCCGTGTTTGCTATTAATACTGCCCTGATCTTAAAAAATGTTTAGACACTTAAGATATTTTTGAACTGGTTTGGCACCATGTGTGACATCCATTAAAAGACATGATCCGACGTGGCTATTTAAGAACATAACTCGATACATATAGATAGATAGATAGATAGATAGATAGATAGATAGATAATATTAGTGGCAAATATACACATACATATGCAATAATATATCTAAAATATATAAATATATATACATACATACACATACATATATATATTTTTGTATAAAAAATAATTCCAAGAGGATAGAATCCAGGTAGAACTCAATGTCCAGGACAGAGTAAGGATATAATAAAAAGGCTTAAACACTAATATTCCATGGTCATAATTTATTCCATTGGAATCGTAAATACGATCCAATTCATCGGACCTACAAATTCAATTATATATATATATATATATATATATATATATATATATATATATATATATATATATATATATATATATCGGTTAAAAATTGTATTAAATCCGACAGTGATTAAATAAGGAACAAATGGGAAAATTTGAAATGCTTCGCTGGTTTTATTGCAACTACATCAGATATTTTTGGAATGAGAAAACATGTGGGGAATATTTCGGTATTTCAAATTTTATATGTT
>CAHIKZ030003432.1:2022500-2047500 GCA_903632075.3 Acanthosepion pharaonis
ATGCGAGGAAATATTATTCAGCGAAAAAATAGAAAAAATGCACTGATTGCTGACATGTATACATTCTCGAGAAATTTTCGCTACACTTCCGATCTTTGAATTTCAACATACAAATGCGTATGTATAGACACAACACCACCCATATACATACATATGTCAAATCCCATACTGTCCATATATGTTTATATCTGTATGAGCCCCGGCAGACGAGCGAGTATGTATGTGTGTCGGCGTACCGCATCGGGTGTACGGACATGCATCTATGTTTGCGTTAGCATGGTGACATCACAACGACGATTCCTCCCCCACTCCCATAATAACACCAATACAGGCAATCTACATAACCCCCCCAAAAAAAAAAAAATTAATCAGTTTGTCTGACGATCGGAAAAGCGTGAAACCAAGGATCACAAACTCACATCAATCCAACCAAATATGTTAGCTCTATTTCTGATATTGAGCTCTTTCTAAAAAGTGCCGCATATAATATATATTATATATATATATATATATATATATATATATATATATATATATATATATATTATAAATTAATTGATTTAAAATATGTTTTTTCGCTACACAGTTCTAACCATGTTTCAAAAATGGAAGCTGAAAATTTGCTTGAGGATGAAATGGAACTAATGTCTTTAATTTAATTACAAAATAAATTCGAAGTTTTCACCTTCCATTTTTGAAACATGATTAGAACTGTGTAGCGAAAAAAAACATATTTTAAATCAATTAATTTATAATATTAATGCTCTGTAAATTTTCATTGAGCACTATTTTGTAAAAATAAAAATATCTATAAAAACACCGGATTATATATCTTACTGTTCTTTCTTTTTTTTTATCTATCTATCTATCTATCTATCTATATATATATATATATATATATATATATATATATATATATATGGCATTGAAAATGACGGAACGCGTTCTTTTAAAGAGAGCTTTTTCGTCTAACAATTCTTCAGAAAGATACGACAATAATAAAGAGTGATTAATTAAATCCACTCGGTAACACGAACATTCAAAACTCGGTATGAAAAATCCTTCCAAAGATGTAAATGAGTCACGAACTTTGTAAATGAAAACCGGTCGAAAGTTCGGATCCTTAAAAAGTACGTTGACAATAGGAGTGATTGATTTGTTTTTTACTGCTTATCAAACCTTTGTGGGTTATGAAATGCCGAAACATATTTTGGGTTGTAAGATTTTTCTTTCTGTAAGTGGATATTGCATTAGCAATCTTTTGCGAATAACAATGATTTTTACAAATACAAGTCCTACTATTTAACCCATAGATGGGGAGGAAGTAGATGCATTAATTTCGTTCCGAAGAGTATTTGCGCGTCAGTGAGTTTTTCGAACTGGACTGATATTCGAACTCGACTCTTCGATTTCTCGTTCCGAGTTGCTATCCTTATACCAAACAAAGAAGAAGAAGAAGAAGAAGAAGAAGAAAGATGGAGAAATAGAGAAACAGAGAAATGATCAGAAATCGAGAAAGAGAAAAAAGAAATAGAGAGAGATAATGAGAGAGAGAGAAAGTAGAATAGAAAGAGAGAACAAAAGGCAGAGGAACAGGGAGGGAGAAAATAGGAATAGAGAGAGATAATGAGAGAGAAAGAGAGAGAAAGTGGAATAGAGAGAGAGAGAGAGAGAACAAGAGGAGTAGAGAGAGAATAATGAGCTAGGGAAAGACGAATAGAGAGAGAGAAATTAGGAATAGAGAGTGATAATGAGAGAGGGAAAAAGTGAAATACAGAGAGATAATAATTAGAGAGAGATAAAAAGAGAAATACAAGCAGAGAGATAATGAGAGAGAAAAAGAGGAACAGAGAGAGAAACAAGGAATAGAGAGATAATGAGAGAGAGAGCGAAAAAGAGGAATAGAGAGAGAAAATAGGAATAGAGAGATAAAGAGAGAGAGAGAGAGAGAGAATAGAGAGAGAAAATAGGAATAGAGAGATAAAGAGAGAGATAGAAGAAGAGGAATAGAGATAGATATTGACAGAGACAAAGAAGAATAGAGAGAGATTATGTGTGAGAAATAGGAATAGAGAGAGAGAAAAGGGGGAATAGAGAGAGAGAGATAATGAGAAAGAGATAGAAAAAGAGGAACAGAGTGAGAAAAAGAACAAAAGAAAAGGAAGAGATTTGGTTTGTTGTAAAACAATCACATGGGTATAGAATTACATTTTACCGCCAAATGCCTACAGCCTGATTTTATAAATGGTTGGTCAGGCTAAATTCTAAATTCTTCGCTCTGATTCTCCTTCGGGGTTGGGCAAGTGTGTGCCTGTTCAATTTCAATTCAATTAACGTCTTGTTAATTTCCAAAATCTGAAGACAATTCTTCAAATAGAAACGGTAATTGATTAGCACTGCCTCCCAAGGCGCAAAAAATAATTCAAGCCATTTTTTATTTTTCTTAAATTTTTATCCGTAACTCTTTTCACTCGCCACCATTTTCTAAGCATTCGCTCGCATATGCCTTTAGAAACATGCAATTACTCACTAGTTTTATTAAATGTTATTCATTTTTTTTAACTAACATTTCTCACGTCTTCTTGCTTTTTATAAAACAAATAATCTTGAACGTCTTTGATAAAACATGTCTGGTTATTATTCTGATAAAGCAATTCAGATAAAGTAATGTTTTATAGATTATGAAAAAGCGTTTGAATAAATTCGGGGGGGGGCACAGTGAAACGGCTCGGATTGAGGAATCGGAGAGCCGAGTTCGAAATCCAATCAACTTCATTATATTCACTTATGTGCTAATAACCTTCTGATGGCTTCATCCACCTTCTTCTTTTTATCCTTTCCTCACCCACCCCCTATACACAGTCTTTTCTCTTACATTCACTCTGTAAACTTCTGCGTACTAGTGACACTCCCATTTTGTTTGGGGTGAAAAAAAAATTGGAAAACGTATAAATCCATTTCTTCGCCAAGCTACGGGTAAAATGAACAGATGTAGAATAGTTGTCTTGACCGATCAGGATCGTAAGGGCACCACATATACTGCAGCTGCAGTAGTCCAATCCTCTTCAGACCGGTTTTGAATTCATAGTTTTCTTCTCCTTGACCGGTTGATACCCAAGGCTACTGAACCCAGTCCGTCGTGCAATTTAGGAATTTATACGTGAGTGAATGTAGCATGAATGTATTAGAGCGTAGGTGACTGGAATTCGAACTCGGCTCTCCGATTCCTCAGTCAGAGCTTCTATCGATTACTCCACCGTGTCTAGGAGTAGGAAACTCTAAATTCAAAACCACCTAGTGGCTTTTAAGTCCTACCACTTTAGGCAAAGGCCAAAAGCAGGTCACTTCAAAACAAAAAACAAAAAAAAACACTTCCCAGAGTATAGAATAAGCTCAATATCCCTGATGAAAAAGGAACCGGCAAACCATTGCACTGTACGTCCTTGTATGTCACTACTAGGAATAACTTTGAACATAGACCGCCAGTGAGCGAACACAGCCGATACCATTATTGAATTATGTACCCCACGTGACCATATAGAAAACACATCAGTAGGAATTTGCTTGGCGTATAATTGATTTTTATTTCTCCTCTATCCTCTATTACTACACGGATCACCATTTCTATTCTATCCTCTATTATTATACACATCACCATTTCTCCTCTATCCTCTATTACTATACGGATCACCATTTCTATTCTATCCTCTGAATTAAGGAACTCGATCAATTTATAGAATTTGATCACCATTTCTACTCATCTTCTATTATTATACACATCACCATTTTCTCCTCTATCCTCTATTACTATACGGATCACCATTTCTATTCTATCAAATTATACATCACCATTTCTCCTCTATCCTCTATTACTATACGGAATCACCATTTCTCCTCTATCCTCTATTTTACGGATCACCATTTTATTCTATCCTCTATTATTATACACATCACCATTTTCTCCTCTATCCTCTATTACTATACGGATCACCATTTCTATTCTATCCTCTATTATTATACACATCACCATTTCTCCTCTATCCTCTATTACTATACGGATCACCATTTCTATTCTATCCTCTATTATTATACACATCACCATTTCTCCTCTATCCTCTATTACTATACGGATCACCATTTCTATTCTATCCTCTATTATTATACACATCACCATTTCTATTACTATACGGATCACCATTTCTATTCTATCCTTTTATTATACACAACCATCCTCTATCCTCTATTTTTTTATTCTATCCTATTATTATTATACACAACATTTCTCCTCTATCTCTATTACTATACGGATCACCATTTCTATTCTATCCTCTATTAAAAACCATTTCTCCTCTATCCTCTATTACTATACGGATCACCATTTCTATTCTATCCTCTATTATTATACACATCACCATTTCTCCTCTATCCTCTATTACTATACGGATCACCATTTCTATTCTATCCTCTATTATTATACACATCACCATTTCTCCTCTATCCTCTATTACTATACGGATCACCATATCTATTCTATCCTCTATTATTATACACATCACCATTTCTCCTCTATCCTCTATTACTATACGGATCACCATTTCATTCTATATTTCTCCTCTATCCTCTATTACTATACGGATCACCATTTCTATTCTATCCTCTATTATTAATTACTATACGGATCACCATTTCCGATTATACACCACCATTTTCCTCTATCCTCTATTAAACATTTCTATTCTATCCTCTATTATTATACACATCACCATTTCTCCTCTATCCTCTATTACTATACGGATACCATTTCTATTCTATCCTCTATTATTATACACATCACCATTTCTCCTCTATCGAATAGTTGAAATCCCATTTCTCCTCTATCCTCTATTACTATACGGATCTTTCTATCCTCTATTATTATACATCACCATTTCTCCATATCCTCTATTACTATACGGATCACCATTTTCTATTCTATCCTCTATTATTATACACATCACCATTTCTCCTCTATCCTCTATTACTATACGGATCACCATTTCTATTCTATCCTCTATTATTATACACATCACCATTTCTCCTCTATCCTCTATTACTATGATTTTACACATCACCATTTCTCCTCTATCCTCTATTACTATACACGGATCACCATTTTATTCTATCCCTATTATTATACATCACCATTTCTCCTCTATCCTCTATTTTATACGGATACCATATCTATTCTATCCTCTATTATTTATACATCACCATTTCTCCTCTATCCTATTACTATACGGATCACCATTTCTATTCTATCTCTGTTATTATACATACCATTTCTTCTCTATCCTCTATTACTATACGGATCACCATTTCTATTCTATCCTCTATTATTATACACATCACCATTTCTTCTCTATCCTCTATTATATACGGATCACCCATTCTTTCTATTACTATTTCTCCTCTATCTATTTATACGGATCACCATTTCTATTCTATCCTCTATTATTATACATCACCATTTCTTCTCTATCCTCTATTACTATACGGATCACTATTTCTATTCTATCCTCCCTCACATCACCATTTCTCCTCTATCCTCTATTACTATACGGATCACTATTTTATCCTCTATTATTATACATCACCATTTCTCCTCTATCCTCCGTATACGGATCACCATTCTATTCTATCCTCTATTATTATACCATTTCTTCTCTATCTCTATTCTATGGATCACTTTTCTATTCTATCCTCTGTTATTATACACATCACCATCTATTACTATACGGATCACCTATTTCTTTTCTATCCTCCTCACCATTTCTCCTCTATCCTCTATTACTATACGGATCACCACTATTTATCCTCTATTATTACTCACCAGTCCGTCTATTACTATACGGGAATCTATTACTATGATCACCATTTCTATTCTAAGAATCTATTATTATTATATTATAAGGATCACCATTTCTATTCTATCCTCTATTATTATACATCACCATTTTCTGAATCCTCTATTACTATACGGATCTCATTTCTATGTTATCCTTTTTTAATGGCTTACACATTACCATTTCTTTAATATCCTCTATTATTATACAGATTTTCATGGCTACTTCTATCCTCAATTTTTTACTTCATCACCATTTCTTCTATCCTCTATACGGATCACAATTTTATTCTATCCTCGGATTTCTCCTCTATCCTCTATTACTATACGGATCACCATAAATTCTATCCTCTATTATTATACATCACCATTTCTCCTCTATCCTCTATTACTATACGGATCACCATTTCTATTCTATCATTTTTCTATATTACTATTTATTATACAATTTTATTCTATCTTCTATTATTATCTATCTATCCTCTATTATTATACGGATCACCATATCTATTCTATCCTCTTTTCCTTGGCTACATCACCATTTCTCCTCTATCCTCTATTATTATACGGATCACCACTTTCTATTCTATCCTCTATTATTCTACACACACTATTTAATCACCATTTCTATTCTCCTCTATTATTATCATCACCATCTATCCTCTATTTTTATACGGATCACCATTTCTATTCTATCCTCTATTAATATACGGATTTTCATTTCTATTCTACATACATCACCATTTCTTATCTATCCTCCTATACGGATCACTATTTCTATTCTCTTACCAGCTTCTCCTCTATCCTCTATTACTATACGGGATACCTATTTTCGGATCACCATTTCTATATCCTCTATTATTATACACATCACCATTTCTTCTCTATCCTCTATTACTATACGGATCACTATTTCTATTCTATCCTCTATTATTATACACATCACCATTTCTCCTCTATCCTCTATTACTATACGGATCACTATTTCTATTCTATCCTCTATTATTATACACATCACCATTTCTCCTCTATCCTCTATTACTATACGGATCACCATTTCTATTCTATCCTCTATTATTATACACATCACCATTTCTTCTCTATCCTCTATTACTATACGGATCACTATTTCTATTCTATCCTCTATCCTCTATTACTATACGGATCACCATTTCTATTCTATCCTCTATTATTATACACATCACCATTTCTTCTCTATCCTCTATTACTATACGGATCACCATTTCTATTCTATCCTCTATCACCATTTCTCCTCTGTCCTCTATTACTATACGGATCACTATTTCTATTCTATATTATTATACGGATCACCCATTCTTCTCTATCCTCCTCTATTATTATACGGATCACTATTTCTATTCTATCCTCTATTATCCTCTATACGGATCATTTCTATTTCTATTCTATACATCACCATTTCTTCTCTATCCTCTATTACTATACGGATCACCATTTCTATCCTCTACCATTTCTCCTCTATTATTACTATACGGATCACCATTTTTCTATCCTCTATTATTATACACATCTCCCATTTCTACGGATTATCTCTCTATTGGATCACCATTTCTATTCTTTATACGGATTCTACTATTTCATCACCATTTCTTCTATCCTCTATTACCTCACATTTCTCCTTTATCCCTCTATTACTATACGGATCACCATTTCTATTCTATCCTCTATTATTATACACATCACCATTTCTCCTCTATCCTCTATTACTATACGGATCACCATTTCTATTCTATTTCTCTCTATCCCCTATTATACGGACATCACCATTTTCCTCTATCCTCTATTACTATACGATCACCATTTCTATTTCCATTTTCATTTCTCCTCTATCCTCTATTACTATACGGATCACCATTTCTATTCTTCCCTATTAATCATCACCATTTCTCCTCTATTATTACTATACGGATCACCATTTCTTCCTCTATCACCTATCTATTCACCATTTTATTCTATTATACACATCACCAATCCTCTATTCTATTCACCATTTCTATTCTATCCTCTATTATTCTCACCATTTCTCCTCTATCCTCTATTACTATACGGATCACCATTTCTATTTCTATTATTATACACATTCTCCTCTATCCTCTATTACTATACGGATCACCATTTCTATTCTATCCTCTATTATTATACACATCACCATTTCTCCTCTATCCTCTATTTACGGATCACCATTTCTTATCCTCTATTATTATACATCACCATTTCTATCTATCCTCTATTATATACGGATCACCATTTCTATTCTATCCTCTATTATACACATCACCATTTTTCTAATTTATTCACCATTTCTAATCCTCTATTATCAATTTCTTCTTATCTCTATTATTAACGGATCACTATTTCTATTCTATCCTCTATTATTTCAGATCACTATTTCTATTTATCCTCTATTACTATACGGATCACCATTTTTGTCTTCTATTATTATCTCTTTTTCTTCTCTTTCTCTATTCTATACGGATTACCGGTAGGATCACCATTTCTTCTCTACATTCTATCCTCTATTATTATACGGGATCACCATTTCTAGTCTATCCTCTATTATTTTACGGATCACCATCACTCCTCTATTATTTTACGGATACCATTTCTATCCTCTATTATTATATATACCGCTATTCTCTAGTCTATTCAGTATACTATTTCTTTATTCGGATCACTATTCGGTGGTTACTTTTCGAGCGATTATTATTGAGCAAGTATTATTTTAATATCTAAAGGTGTCTGACACCAGTATTGTTCAACGGCGTTGCTATAGTTTATCTGCTATTACAAGGTCTCTACTACAACGAGCATTACGAAAGTGACAACGAGTATTCGTAGGCATCACAAAAGCAGCAACGAGTGTTCTATAACATCACAAAAGTTACCATGAACCAAAATTGTAAGATGGAAAGGAGTGGTGTCCACTGCGGCAAAATGTATATAGTGTGTACAGGTTATACCTGAGACTGGCTTCGGGAATTAATAGCTTGCTAACCGATTCCCTGTCTTTTAGTTGTGATTTCTCTTTTACAATAAACCTCTCTTTCTTTCGTCTACGCCTGTGTTGCTGTTGTTTTCACTCGAGTACCACCTTTGTCTGTTTGTAATCTCTTTAAAGATACAACAATAAATAACCAATATTTACTTATCCTGAACCAATTATAAACTAATAAATGACCAACTTCAACCAACATTTAAACCAGGTAAATTCTTATGGACTCAAATATTTACCTGCTGCCATATAGGTTTTGCTCCTTCAGCTTCTAAGAGGAAGATCGATTTAACCTCAATGTCCCCGTTGAAAAAGGAACCGGCAAGCCATTCCACTATTCTGCCTTGAATGTTACCATGAACCAAAATTGTGAGATGGAGGGGTGCGGTGACCACAGCGGCGGTGCAAAATGCGCTTACTGAATAAATGGATGATGTAATGTTAGAATAACATTTATTACACCACGAGGATATCCAAGCTTACAACGCCTGGTATCCCCAAGCTGCCTCTCATCTATGTACTGACCAGGCTCGACGTTGCTTAATTTTGGTAATCGTACAGGAGTCAATGTTTCGTTGTGATATGGCCATAAGACCTTGTGTAAATGGATGTCAAGCAGTGGAAAGTTTTCTAAAATGGCAAACATTGCTCAGAGCTACAAAAGTCAGGAAATTGTGGAGAGCTGTGATCGCCTATGCCCTGAAGAGACACAGCGCGTAAAAGAAAAACATTTCTCTAATCATATTTTCCTTGTTTTTTTTTACACTAACAATTTGAAAATGAAATTAAAATTCGGTTATTTCAATAATCCCTTAATGATTTTATTAATAAAAATTACAAATAATTCGCTTGCATAAATAATAATAAGAATTAATTTTGCATATTTAATATTTTACTTGTTTGAATAATAATTGTTAAATAATAGGTAATTTTGATTTAATTTAAATAATTTCGTAAATTTTTCCCTCCTTGATTAATATCGCGTCAGGAAAAAACGGCAGACGACAACAACGCTACAGGAAATAAGGTCGTTGCCGGGCCTAAAATTCTATAGAGATTCTAATATCTATAACATGATTTACATTACTATGTCCGTTTCCATATATTTTTTTTAAGTGTTAATTTCAAAAGTCAAAGTCATGTTGGTTTTGCATTTTCTTTAAACGTAAACAGACTGATATTTTTCTGCGAACTTACGACTGAATTTTGACGAAACAGATATAAAATCTTTCTATACAAAGACGATTAATTTCAAACATGAAAATTTATAAGCAGAAATATTGCTTATATGTAGCGAGATTTAAATTTTGAATTAAAAATGAATAAAAGAGATGAAGAATTTATTAAAATAAAGTTTTAAAAATTGATCTTCAAATCAAATGTTTCTGTTTTTGTTGTTAGCTTTTGGTAGTGGCGAAAGGGGAAATTTGACTCAGGGTACCGTTATGAAAATAGTTTGAGCTTTGCGCAGAGGCGGTACCGTAGCCGATGAGGATTCTGATCCTTGCTGGTGGTATCACGTCTGCTCTTAGCTCAGACCGGCTCTGAACAGCCAAGACTAGCTCTGACCAGCTATGACTAGCTTAGACCAGCTATGACAAGCTTGGACAAGCTATGACCAGCGGCCCGAGTGAAAATACTCGGGTCCCCACGTTAAAAACTGACCTTGTGTCACAACCTGACTCAGTGGGGGGGTCAAGTAAATATACCGTAGCCAATGAGGATTCGGGGTGTCGGCCGCTCACTTGAGAAGCGTACACATCCCGATCCTTGCTGGTGGTATCTCGTCTGCTCTTAGCTCAGACTGGCTCTGACAAGCCAAGACCAGCTATGACAAGCTTAGTCCAGCTATGACCAGCTTGGACAAGCTATGACCAGCTAAGACCAGCGGCCCGAGTGAAAACACTCGGGTCCCCACGTTAAAAACTGACCTTGTGTCACAACCTGATTCAGTGGGGGGGGTCAAGTAAATATACCGTTATGAAAATAGTTTTTATGTCTGTCACCACACCTCTGATTGGCTAGGTATAGGATAGTTACTGAAGCCCAGCCTCAACCCCTCCCCTTTTTAGGCCTTGTGCCACAATTGTATTTTTCGATACAATAAATATTCTATCACCACACCACTGTGTTTGGGAAGACTTAGCGCGTAAATCCTTCCCTTGGGGGATATGGCATTATTTATCATCTCTCAGTTGTGTCTCTGTCCTTGGACAGAGTTCGCTCAGGGGCTTCTCTGTCTAAGGACAGAGGGGCAACTGAGGAAAATTACACTGAAGAGGTGCCCAGCCCTGGGGAACAGCTGCCCGAGGCTGTGCCCTCCCATTGCACAAGAGGGAGAGATCGGTGCTCGCACCGAGGCCAGCGCAACCGACGGTTGCGGGGGCTGAGGGGAATTTTTGTCCCTACCCGGGTGTACGCGGTCGGGTCCCCACATTAATCCGACCTTGTGTCACATCTCATTCTCGCGGTGGAATGAGTAAACACCGCGTCTCTGTCCTTGGACAGCGTGCGCTCAGGGGCGGCTCCGTCAAAGGACTGAGTCGCAACTGAGGAAAATTATACTGAGAGGTGCCTGACCGTGGGGAACAGCTGCCCGAGACTCTCCTTCTCATTGCACTAGAGAGAAGGAGGCCAGCGCAACAGACGCTCAAATCCTAGCCAGTAGTTCCCTGAAGATCCGTTAGGTAAAAACCTTGGTAGGTAAGATCTGGCTCTCTAGATTTTTTAGATTGTTAGTATTATAAAGATGGTGAGTTGGTATTGAGCGCTTTCTAATAAGTACCGCGCATATAATACATAAATAATTATATAATAACAAAAATAATAAAGAACTTTGGATTATTTACCTAACGAGTTCTTTCCTATTTTCTATATATTTTTACACATATAAATAATTATATTTATATTTATATACGCACACTTTCACACACACACACACACACACACACACACACACACACACACACACACACACACACACATATATATATATATATATATATATATATATATATATATACAGGCGCGTATTTTTATAATTCTTATTTAAAAGATCTGTATCAAATTTTGCTTGATGGCGCGTGGGCGCGCGTGTGTGTAGGGTGTTGTATACGTGCGTGGTGAAAACCTGAAATATCTCTTTGTTCTGAGTTTGATATTTTTGTGCGTGCATTCGCAGGGACGGGAGGATTATATATGTGTAAGCACGGAAAGCAACCATTTCCATTTGCCTCTCGAAGCTAGAATTTCCTTATCCTTAGAAAAAAAACAACACTCTCTCCTGCAACAGGCCTCACATACCATTTTCCTCTATCCCTCTCGTAACAATTTCTTTTTTTCAGAGCCCTTTGCAGATTTTTACGACTTTTATTTGTCTGTTTCTGGAAGTAATTGGTAACATATGTGTCGTGCCGATGTGTATTTCTAGTTGACATACAGTCGGATTTGTCCGTGTAAGTGAAAAGAATATGCATTTGTCATCCTTACAAGTGCAGATTGCCTTGTAGAGAAACATAAAATGCTGAACTATAGTACTCATGGACATTTTTACCACTGATAGTTGTTCCTTATTCGTAGTCAGTCCGTTATGTGCCATGCGTGATACACGCTTAGGCGATCGTTTATCTTTCGATACATGACTGACGAGGCAGATATTTCCCGCCATTTTTTACCATTTTTTTCTGCAGTAGACTAGCTGCCATCCAAGGCTACAGAACACGGTCTATTCTGGTATTTACCCATAGCTGGGGGAGAAGAAGAGTATTCATACCTTTCCCAAGGGTGTTAGCACGTAAGTGAATGTAATGGATTCGACTGGAATTCGAACTCGGCTCTCCAATTCATCAATCCGAGCCGCTATCCATTACTACAACGTGCCTCCTATTCATAGTAGGAAGCAGTAAACAATAACGTAAGTACACATTTAAAAACTGACACTTGTAAATAAAAACAAAGTACGTATAACTCTTTAATAAATCAGACATTGATCTGGCACTGTATTTATATTTTGAACAACAACCCACTTATAAAAATGATAAAATGAATCATTATTTATTGCTTCTGACAAAGAGAAAGGTCTAACACAGGTATATACAAAATAGGGGTAGCGGTTTGGGCCTGCGAGGGTATTTCAAAATTCAATTTATTTTCTGTTCATCAAAATAAATTCGATGAGTGATAGTTTACGAAAGATTCATTTTTGTGAAACCATGTATTTAATCAATCAATATTTAAATATATTTTTTATTTAATTAATTCTTTTTAAAGTAGAACTGGCAAGTGCTTCCCCATCAATGATTAACCGGGGCAAAGAATGGCGTTTAAATTTTTACGCCTCTAAAACAAAATTTAATCTTTTAATCACCTCAGACAACCTTTTCTTCCTTCCATCATAGTTTGTGGTATTTTCTGGAACGATAAAAAGAAAAGCAGACCATTCTTCCAGAATCTTTCGCGAATATATATATATATATATATATATATATATATATATATATATATATATATGTAAAAAGGCTTAAACACTAATATTCCTTGGTCATGGAATATTAGTGTTTAAGCCTTTTATTATATCCTTACTCTGTCCTGGACATTGAGTTCTACCTGGATTCTTCCTCTTGAATTTTATTCTAAAAATATACATGTATGGGTATTTATATATTTTGCATACGTATGTATATTTACCATTAATATTATTATCTATTCTATCTATCTATCTATCTATCTATCTCTCTCTATATATATATATATATATATATATGATCGAAATAAAAGTGTAAAATTTAATATTACAAGACATATTAAAACAATGTTAAATAATAAAAAAAAAAACCACTCAACAACAAGGGGAAGCAACTGGTTTCGCTCCCGCTCATCAGGTTTCACGGGGAGAGAAACATAGGCCGAGTTTGAAAAACTCGGCCTATGTTTCGATCTGCGTAAAGACGTTCTCCCTCCCCACCATATTAATTCAATTGTTTACAAATACGTTTGTAGTTGCGGAGCCAACTACATAGGGGAGAACAACTCTGCGCTTAGACACTAGAATAAAAGCAGCACGTTCCTACTAAAATCAGAAACCACACCTTGCCTTCAAGTGGACTCGTCCCGAACACCTACAGTTCCGCCATATGCGAACATCTTTTTAAATAGCGGAGATTGTGCTGCCAAATTCAGTGTCGACTGGTTCACGTGTTGGCCCGGTCACACTCCGTATTTCATCTTAAGGTTCTGGAGGCACTTTACATCGGGTCCATAAGCCTTCTTTTTGCAAACAACGTGAGTGTTTGCTGGACCTGCTGTCATCTGCCTCTAGTTCCTTCTTGCATATATACAGGTATATATATGTACATATATGTATTTTTCCCACCTATTCTGATTGTACCTTTTCTCTGTTTTAATTTTGAATCTCCCGTGGAAGCCTGATGAGCGGGGCAAAACAATTGCTTCCCCACCCCTTGTTGTTGAGTTTTTTTTTTTATTATTTAACATTGTTTTAATATGTCTTGTAATATTAAATTTTACACTTTTATTTCGATCATTAAATTTGTACCTAAAAATATCAAAATATCTTAAATATATATATATATATATATATATATATATATGATTTATTGAAAACTATAATTATTTTTTGCTTATTATGTTAAACCATCTTTTTTCTAAATTACGAATGTTCTTTAGCAAAGCAGCCTGCTGCAGGAGTAAGAATTTTCGAAATCAATTTAGTTGCCGAGTCCGAGTTTTTTTTTTTCGACTCCACAACTCATCATCAGGACCGTGCAGTTAGTGAATTTATGACTGATATAAATAATAAGTACATAAGTAAATAAACATAAAGAATATCATAAGTTGTACATTTAATGTGTCGCTGCATTTTGAATTGGGCCGAATATTAACAAAACGTAGGAAAACTATCCCGCCATATGTTCCGATAACGGTCTATCGGTCACGTTTTTTTCTTATATACCGGGTTTAACTGCAAAAATGGTTCAAATCGTGTTACAGCCTAATTGTCTATCCCACAAAATGTTTAATGTCTAAAAAAAAACCCCAAAAAACACTATACTAATTGTGTTTCTTTATTTTCCAGCTTTTCATATAAGACGTTTAGCCATCTTGACACCATTTGTCGTTTGAATCAGTGAAAAACCCTTTGAGTTATTTAGCTAAAAAGAGAACAGGTTAAAATCGTTTCGTGTCAGCCCTATTGTCTTCCCAACTAAGCAATGGTGATAAGAAAAAGATCATTCAGACCTTCAATAATGGTACCAACATTCATACTCTGGCTTCCCTCTTCAAACTTCATTCAAGAACCATCAAGAGAACGATGAAGAAGTTTAAGATACAACGAACAGTATATGGGGGAATCTGAATCGAGATGTCACAACAGGAAGCGGGATCACCATTTCAATTTAGAGCTAAATATATTCTTATTCTTCAAAGTAGAGTCAAATAGTTTTATAAAAACCTCGTATAATTCAATAAGATATCTTTAATCAATTCTAAGATACAACGTTTCAAATGTTATTCTAACAAATGGACAATTTTGCAGTTACACGATTTGGACAATTTTGCTGTTACACTGGGGAATGTTGGGTTGGAGACGTTTTTTTTTTTAATTGTGTCTGCTGTAAATGGCTTCAATTAATTTTAGTCTTTTTTTTTAGGTATTAGATTTATAGATTATTTTAGTATTGATGGGACACGATACAAAGAAGAAGAAGAAGAAGACAAAGAAGAAGAAGAATAAGAAGAACGAATTGGTCGCCATGAATGGCATCCATATTGTCGTCTATATTTGATGTGGCTATTTAAGAACAAGGGAAATATTTATAAGATATAAGTTATATATATATATATATATAGAGAGAGAGAGAGAGAGTGGGGGGGAGGGAGAGAGAGAGAAGGGGGTAGGAGAAGAAGAGAAAGAAGAAGAAAA
This sequence comes from Acanthosepion pharaonis, assembly GCA_903632075.3. Lineage (NCBI taxonomy): Eukaryota > Metazoa > Mollusca > Cephalopoda > Sepiida > Sepiidae > Acanthosepion > Acanthosepion pharaonis. The sequence continues at coordinate 2,038,356 of CAHIKZ030003432.1, forward strand.
ATAAGAATGCGAGAGAAAAAAGACTGACCGTTAACATATGGTCCTTAGCAAAAAGGGCAGCCTAAAATATGAACTGCAAATTAGTGAGATCCTAATCAGGGACGTACAGAAACTTAAGCATCTACGAAATGTCATAAGAGACGACGGAAAATGCGACAGTGATGTTCGAAGGTGCATTAAAATAGCGGAAAATGCCTTCCAAAAGCTACGCGAAGTAAGAATACATTATTTTCATTACAAACGATGGAGTGCTACACAGTTTTCTTACACATACTTGAGGCAATGAAGATGTCACCCTACAGAAGGATGCTGAGAATGCTATGTAAGAAAAATCTTCTCATATAGCAGTGAATGCTGGACAATTTCTCCACAGATGAAGAGGAAACTTGAATCAATAGAGATGTGATTCTACGGTAGGATTCTGAGAATGCCATGGACGGAACATGGTTTCAATGAGGAAGTTTTAAGGTAACTGAAAACAACAGGTCACCTATATTTATTAGGAGCTTGTTGAAATTTCTGGGGTCCATACTGAGGAAAGGAGGCTTGGAGAGCATGACAATCGCAGGATATACTGAAGTCAAAAGAAACATACATAGCCTACCTAATTGGATGGCAGAATAGGGACGAAGGGGACAGTATTAAAACAAAGATTCCTTAGAGGTACAATTGTTTGGTTGTTGTGGAGTGCCATGAGCGCCCACATCGTAAAGGTGCACGAGGCATAAAATACGGTGAAAGAGTAACTGTAAGATCATTAGAATAAGACTATGATTACTATATTGAGGATGTGGAATCATGGGAATTTTGGATCAAGGAATTATGGGAAGTTATTTATTGAAATGTTACGCTATATCGGTCCTCCGATAAGAGAATGAATACTGGACAATTGCCTCACAGGTGAAGAAGAGACTTGAAGCAAAAAAGGATGCTGAGGATACCATAGACTGAACATGTGAGCAACGTCGAAGTTTTAGAGAAAATTGAAACAAAAAGAACCTCTATACTTAATATAAGCCAGAGGCAGTTGAAATTTCTAGTATGCATAATGTGCAAAGAGGGCTTGGAAAATATGATACTCACAAGAAGGCAAGAAAGACAGAGGAAAACAAGGTATACAGTAATCTAGCGAGAAATGGATGACAAAACAGGGTTTAGGAGAGATAGCAACAAGAAAAATATTAAGCGCTAAAAAGGACTGGAAATTGGGGAGAGTCGTGATCACCCATACCCTGAAGGGGCACGACACAAAGAAGAAGAAGAAAAAAAAGAAGAAGAAGAAGAAGAAAAAGAAGAAGATTTAATACAGTTTGAAATCAGTATCTCCGTGATTTTATTTTAAACCTATCTTTAAAAAATATACTAAACAAAAAAAGATATTAAAATTATCCCCCCCCTCCCAAAAAAAAAACAAACCAAACAAACTTTGATGAACGTATGTACCAATTTGACAGGTTTAAGATTACAGAACAGACCTAGCATTAAAAAGACCACCAACGGCGTCTGGTAAACGCCCATTTTATTTTTGCTGCTTATAAAAGATCATAAACTTGAATTTATTTGTTTATTTATATCAACGCTGTAGCCCCCACCCACATCACCCGAAGGCAAAAACAACAAAAACAACAGAAAATAAAAATAGAGTTTCGGGATGTTTGATTTGGTATTGGGAAGACATTTCTATATTTATAATTTTCTTATCAAAGTTCGTTTCGAAAATAGGAAAAAGTCCGGCACCAGGTAGGATGTTTGTATTAAATTGTTGTAAATGTTTCTAGTACTTATTTGACGATTTTTTTTATTCATATAAATACACTAGCAGTATAACCCGCCTTCGCCCGGGTGTTTCATTACTGGGTATTTTTGCCGCACCATTGGAACAGTTTAAGTTTAGAGTCAGCCTCCCCGAAAATCAATATTAGTAACAAAAATTGGGTGCAACTGAGGCACATCCCCAAATTGGGGGTTAACAATTTGAATAGGGAGATGACCCTGAAAATAGCCGTTTTTGCGTTCTCAATATTGCAAGGAAGGAACCTCTTCCATGGACAGTCATAATAATAATATACGAAAACTTTTATTTATAATATTTTTTTTTTATAATTCTAATAATCTTTTGTTAGATTTCAAATCTCTAAATTGATTGTACGCTGTTATTAAATTATTAAACATTAAATTTTGCCATTGATTTTTGCGCAAAGTGTAAAAAATCATTTTTTTTTCGATTTTTTACATTCAAGGTTGTGATATTTTCCAGCCAATTTGAACTGAAAACCGGCACTGAAGAATTATCTATCAAACAAAAAAATTCATTGAAATTGGATGAAAACTGTAGAAACGCATAAACAACATCCGATCACGCACACATACACATATTTTGAGAATTACATTACATACACACACACACACACACACACACACATATATATATATATATATATATATATATATATATATATATATATATATTATATATATATCACAGAAATAAAAGTGATGGCTTAATATTATTAGACATATTAAAACAGGCAACCGGTTTCGCTCCCGCTCTTCAGGCTTCCACGGGAGATTTAATTTAAACAAAAAAACACTAGAAAATGTGCAATGGGGTCTGTAAAAAAAAATTGACACCTAGGGACAAATAACAGCGAGCCTAACAAACATTCACGCTATTTACAGAGGAATGTTTGCCCAGTAATATAAAAGTACCTCAGCACCTTGGTGAAATAAAAGTGTGACCGGGAGAACACAGTGAATCAGTCACTACTAAAGTTATTCCGCACACCCTCTGTTATTTAAGAGGTGCTCACATATGGCGGAACCATTTTTAATATGTCTTGTAATATTTTTTTATGCAAAGATGAAAGCTTGTAAAAAAACTAAAAAAGACCTTATGCAAGTGGAATTGATAAACAGGGATCATAACATTCATCTACAGGTTCGGGGTTAATGTACTTTATTAAATTTGTTTAGACAAAGATGGATTCTCGCCATTTATATCATTAACTTAATATCTGTTTTTTATGAATGATTCATGTCCAATATATATATATATATATATATATATATATATATATATATATATATATATAAAGTCGGCTACCAAAATATCAAGTTTGAACAGAAATTTTGTCCGATTTATCCTGTTTATTACAACAGGAGTAAATAGGTTCGCATTTACTAAATTATTAAAAATATGTGAACCAACAATAAGGAAATCCTTATTATTTACCATTTTATAAAGTTCGAATTAGTCGGCAATTAGTCGATGTTTTGCCAAGAAATAAGATAATAAATAAATATTGTAAATAAACAATCTGATTAAATACTTATTTATTACTTTTATTTTCAATTCTCAAGAACAAAGAAAATGTACAAATTAACTTTCATATGTTTTACAATTTTAATCATCGCTTTTTAAAAAATAAACATTCCCCAGGAATGAAGATAGTTAATAGCGGTATCATGGGAAAAAAAAAACATTCTTTTGACATTTCGTCTTTATGTGGCACGTTTCTCCCTGTTTGCTAAATATGCTTTTTGTTCCCATTTACCATGTAGGAAGATAGAAACTACCAAAAAATACTACTAAAAAAAGTGAAGGTAATTTTTCGTTGAAATTGCTTTAGACATTTTCACTAGAGCAAGGGATGCTGCTGAGATACTACGGCTACAGTGGACCGAATATGTGAGCAACAACAAGAGCTGGAGAGAATAGAAACAAAATGGAAACTCATACTTAACATCAGGAAGAGTCGCGTAATGAGGAAGGACGGATTGGAAAATCTTATACTCAAAGGACAGTAACGAGGGACAGAGGAAAGCAGCGTGTAACATACTTGATGAGCTTGTATAGATGGATGGTAGAACAGAGTTTGGGAGAAATAACAAAAAGACAAAACTTTTCAAGAGCTACAAGTAACAAGACGATGTGGAGAACCATGATCACCGACATTCTAAAGGCACATAAAAAAAGAAGTAAGCATCCGCTTTAGAGATGGGAAAATGTTGATTTTTATTCGAGAAAAGACTGTCATTGAAAAACTGAAGTCTTGTTATATTAGATCAATATAATTGTTGTTATATCATATCAATATAATTGAAGTCTTGTTATATCAATATAATTGAAGTCGTTTTATATCATATGAATATAATTGAAGTCTTGTTATATTATATCAATATAATTGTTTTTATATTATATCAATATAATTGAAATCTTGTTATATCATATCAATATAATTGAAGTCTTGTTATATTATATCAATATAATTGAAGTCATGTTATAATATGATATTATATCATCAGGAATATTATAATATTATCGCTGGTAACAGTACGATTTGCATTCACCTCTGTGTATGATTTGTTTCTGTTTTTAAGTTATTTTCACTACTGATCTTAAGAACGGTGGCATATATCTGATAGCTTGCATGTTTCTGATGGCTTAAACCATTTTTTTTTTACCTATGGACCCCTTTGATTCTTATGTGAGTTTCTTGTTCTCTCATAGCCATTCGATGTTTTAAAAATTCTATTGTACTGATGGAGTAATGGATAGCGGCTCGGATTGAGGAATCGGAGAGCTGAGTTCGAATTTCAGTCGAATCTGCTGCATTCACTTTCGTGCTAATAACATTTGGAAAGTTATGAATCCTTTTCTTCTTCTCCCTCCAGCTATGGGTATATAGTAGGACAGACCGGGTTCTATAGCCTTGGATGGCAACTACTCTACTGCAGAAAGAAATGGCAACCTACTGCGGGAAAAATCTGCCTCGTCAGTTATGTATCGAAAGATACGTGATCGCCTACGCTTATATTACGCATGGCATATAACTGACAAATTGTACTTTCAAAATTAAATATTACTAAACAAATCCCCGTTTTACGAAAATTTCTATTCGCCATCGTCGGCTTTATCTCGTATCCAAGAATTTAATTTTGCATCCTTTATGATAATGGCGTTGATGTTAAATTCGCCGCTAACGTACAGCTTCGGGACTAGAAACTTCCAGTTTCACCAATACTTGCCCCCGTCAGCCATTCCTTAAAACCGTTATGCTTCGCAAGAGTTGGTTGGAAGTGAAAGAAAAATCAGAGTAGATGTAAGTGTCGATACTCTGAATTTGTTTAAGGTGAACCTCACTTGCCAAGAAGTAACCCACACACTTGATTTCATGATTTTCCATATAGAACGAAACATGCGCTAACCAGTTATAAAACTGCAAAGGACTGTCACTGACACTTAGAATTTCAAGTAACGCCTTCTGGAATATGTCCGTCATGCGTAGCCCTCTTCAACCGTTGAGATCTATTGGAATCATCATCCGCTTGTTCCACCGTTGAGAGTTTTAGGTTTGGTCGCACTTAGTCTGGGTTTTAGCCTTCGAGGTTACTAACAAGGCAGAAGTAAATGGTAGTGTCTTCATCGTAGATGCCAAGTTGAAAGCCGATGACATCGGGAAGGTCGTTAATGAAGATTAAAAACAGCGTAGGACCAAAGATGGAACCCTGGGGGACACCCGAGTTAGTAAAAAAAAAAAGGATGTAGACGAGTAGCAGTTCAGGGCAACTTTCATTTCGGCATTTCATAAGTACGTTTGGATCAGCTCAAAAACGTGTCCGGACATACCGTAACTTTTCAACTTGTGGAGAAGACCTGAATGTCATCCCCGTGAAAGGCTTTCAAGATGTTCAATGCTACCGCTCGGGCTTCACCGTTTTTATCTAAAGCACGATAGACTCTTTTCGCAATTGTCGTTAGTACATCAGCAGTTGATCTGAAGAAACGAAAGCCGTATTGCTTCTCTGACAAAAAGGCCCTGTGATGAGAGATGATGAAATTAAGCATTGATTAGTAGGTTCTAAAATGGAGCCTACCATAATGTAAAAAGACCCTAAACTTGATAAAAAACAAAGTTTTATCGCCTAAATGTTTATGTTATTATTAAAAGGAAATACCAAAGTATTTTTTTAATTAATTTATTAAATCTTTTAATCTCGAACGTTCGAAATTTTGTTTAAAAATCTTTTTCTTGCGGCCAAAGATTAGTATAAGAAATTTTACCATTTTTTGCGTTAAAAACTCGTCGTTTTGGGAAATATTGAAAAAAATCAAATAATTGTCTGATTTTAATTAAATTTTTAGGACTTATTCACAAATTAATTAAATTATTTATATATCTATATATCTATATATATATATATATATATATATATGTGTGTGTGTGTGTGTGTGTGTGTGTGTGTGTGTATGTGTGTGTGTGTGTGTGCGTGTATATGTGTGCGTGTGTGTGTGTGTATGTATGAAGAAATATAGTTTTAAGGTGTGCTATATTTATGGGATAAAGTGCTCAATATCAGAGATAGAGCATATGTAAATACAAATATAAAAGTGAACGTTGAAGTCAACACTCAGAGGTGACAGGCTGTTTCATGCTGGACGCAATCGGCCTGAAAAAATTCAAAAACTCAAGTTAAAAACTTCAAATTTAATTATGTAATTAAATTAAAAGCATTAGCTCTGTATCATCTTATGCTCTGTAAATTTACACTGTGCACTAGTTTTTAAAAATAAAAAATATCAATAAGAACACAGGATTATATATCTTATTCTTCTTTCTTTATATATATATATATATATATATATATATATATATATGTTGCCCCAAATTAATTTCACGAAATTTCGAGAAATTAAAATTAGCCTATTTATATTTATATTAGTTAAAATCAGAAGTCTTTGGAGAAAATAAACAATCAATTTGTTTTTACCAAAATGGAACACCATTTACTGAAAATCTTCTCTGAATCGAAAAATAAAAAATGCAATGAAACTACGACATTATTTAATTAGAAAATCTCTTAACTGGTTTTATAAATAAGATTTAATTTAAGGGCACTTAAAAAAATCTTTTTAAAATTCTGAATTAATTTCAGCCTTTTAGTTAATACTAGAAGTAGGACCCGGCGTTGCCCGGGGATGTAACAGTAAGAGATAGATCAAGTATCGACCATCATAAAGACTGAAAAATAAAATTGATAAAGATTATTGTTTAAGGTTCACGGACACGCATGTTCTTATATTTTTTTTCTATGAAATGGTCAAACCCAAACTCAAACAAAAACATTGTTTTCAATCGTTATGAGTCTACCGATTGGATAGAATTTTATTATAAACAATTGTCTTGTAAATGCAATTTTTAAAGTATTCTGAATGTAAAAATAAAGAAAAAATTGTGCAAAACAATAAGAAACACTACCTGCCAAAAAAAGTGAAGTTTTGTTGAAATCGGTTGAAAAATGTAGGAAATCCGATCCCATATATAAATGAACACACAGACACAAACACAAACAATCTGGGTTTTATAATAAGTATAACTTGATATGAGTTGTCCCCCTTTCATTCTCGCGATGCCTCTTAATCGTTTTTTCAAATTGATTTTGTGCAAAAACAATTGTGTTTTTCCAATTTTTGGTACTGTCAGAACCACCGCAAGGTAATTTTACGTAATCCTGTGAAGTTTTGTTGAAATCGGTTGAAAAATGTTGGAAATCCGATCCAATATATAAACGTACACACACACACAACCTGGGTTTTATAAGTATGATTATTATAAAATGAAAACTATATTTACTAATTATAAATAGCTTAATAAAAATCATAAAATACAAATATTTTTAAAATATATTGGATTTTTTGCATGTGTATAAAAGTTCCGATTTTTGTAAGTATGGGCCACTATACTCAACATTATCAAAAATAAGAGCGTTATCTATATTAAATTTAAAGCTAACGTTTCTAAAATTCAATAAAATATTAGATTATGGCGAATATTTTCTTAAATTTTTAAGATTACTGAGAACTTAAAAATTAAATGAAAAGAAGCACTCACATAATTTTCTTCAATTATGTTTTACAGATAAAGTCTCCGTAGACAAACATTAGATCTGTCAGCAGGCATCTGTCATTTTCACAAATTAATTTCAGGTCTTAGCTACCGCGTTTTTGTTAAAGTTCCAACTTATGACTAATTTGGGCACTTTGAATTTATAGGTGTCTGCAGGTAGCGCTTCGGCGTGAAGTAGCGAGTTCAATCCTCACAGGGTGCTCCATACTTTAAGTCTTGAGCCACACCGAAGCTGCGCTGAGTAAATCATTATAGAGCTCTTCAGGCTTACGGACACATTGAAACAGCGGTTCCACTACGATGACCGAAGTTAAGCAACGTCGAACTTAGTTACTACCTCTATGGGTAATCGAATAACAGGTGCTGTAAGCTTGGATGTGCGGGTGGTGTACTGGATAATGGCTTGCAATTGGAAATCTGAGAGCCGAGTTTCAATTCCAGTCGGGTTCGTTATATTCGCTTGCACGCAAATAACCTTTAGAAATGAATGAATCCACCTTTTCGCTCCTTAGCTATGGCTTAATTAGCATATCTTGTATCGGTAAAAAATTATTAATGTATCTCCAAAATTCTTGAAATCTAAAAGTATTTTGTGGATTTAAAAAAAAACCTGGAAAAGCTTGATAAGTCGTAAAAACTATCAATCAATATGGATTTCTACACGTCTGTCCATTGAAACGTTTCTTTCCGATAATAACATTAACAACTAAATGAATGTTATATTTGATGAGATTATATTTTAGGAGGGAGGAGGAATAACTTGTTTTTCTTCTTTGAACTCAATAGGTTATAATACTTGGTAAGATCTTATTGGAATCTAAGACGTCTGAATTTTAAAGACTTTGGTTACTGAAATATCAGCTCTTTTCTTTCGACACAGTATGACAACTAGAGTTTATTATCACTGGAAATATTTGCTTCAGTAAAAATAATACAAGAAATAATGTTTTTGCACGGCAAGAAATTCAGTAATTCACTGTTGGATGTCTATTCTAAGGAGACCCGCGAAAATAAAGAAAGAAGAAAAAAACTGGGGTGGATAGAAACAGAAAAAAAGATGGAAGAAGTAGAGAGCGGAAAGCGCGAAAAATCAATGCTAAAAAGGGAAGGGAAAAGATGCATGGAACGAAATATATAAAGGAGGAAAAAGATGTAAAGAGAGAAGGTAAAAAAAAGGATTGATAAAGAAAGAAAGAAAGAAAGAAAGAAAGAAAGAAAGAAAGAAAGAAAGAAAGAAA
>CAHIKZ030003432.1:2052500-2135000 GCA_903632075.3 Acanthosepion pharaonis
CTTTCTTTTATTTCCTCCCGATATTTGTTTCCTTTTCTTTCTTTCTTTCTTTCTTTCTTTCTTTCTTTCTTTCTTTCTATTCTCTGGTATCATTTCTGTTCGTTTTCTTCTTTCATTCCATTTCCTGTTATCCTTTGTGTCCCTTTCTTTTTCTTTCTTTGTTTCTTTGCTCTTTCTTTTTTTCTTTTTTTCTTTCATCCATTCCTTCTTTCTTTCTTTCTTTCTTTCTTTCTTTCTTTCTATTTCCTTGTATCATTTCTGTCCGTTTCATTTTTTTATTTATTTTGGCTTTATTTAGTCCTTTCTTTCTTTTACCATGATTTACTTGTGGCATTTTTTCTTTCTTTCTTTTCTTTCATTTTCTTTCTTTCTTTCTTTCTTTCTTTCTTTCTTTCTTTCTTTCTTTCTATTTCCTATTATCATTTCTGTCCGTTTCTTTTCTTTCTTTCTTTCTTTCTTTCTTCCTTTCTTTCTTTCAGTTCTCTGCCTCATCGCCTAAATACCTTTATTCTCTCCTTTCTTCCTACCCCCACTTCTTTTTATAGTGTTTTCTTTAAACCTTGTCTTCCCCGCTTCCTACCATCGGGATCTCATTCAACGCAGTTAATTAACCTGACTTATTTTGGCAATTCTCAACTGATTCGTCAACTCCTCGCCAAGCCTGGCTTCGGCCACCTCCCGGCAAAAAAAAACTTCACGCACAAATTAAATACGTTTTTCTTTCTCGATAATTTGATTTCTTTTATTTCTGAATTCCTTATTTTAGTCATTCTCTTTTGTAATCTGTCCTCCTGTTATCCTCTACCATTTACAAAAGACAATTCAGGCCGAAAATGGCGTACTGCTGCTATATGGCAGGAGCTGCCCAGTTTTCACTAGTTTTGCAATATTTGAATCCAACTTAATCAATGACAATCGAAGATCACCTTTTTGTGCAATGTCGAGTCGGTTACGAGCTTTTGATAGTAAGTTAGTGAGAAGGCTAAAACCAGATTCATCAAGGCAAGATGAAGGCAAAACAATGACATACAACTGCGCTCTCTTCCAGAAGTGAGTAGTGAATACTTTTCCTAACATTATGGGCCTCATCTTTAAATCTTGCTTGAAATGTTGTTTTCCAGCTGAAACTACTCACATTTAATCATCGCCGATCAGACACTGAACTATCACAAATCACGAGGAACGGACATTCCCTCGGCGAGAGCCCGTGATTTGACTTAAAGTGAACTGAAACCTCATGTTGAACTCATACATCCATTTCCTGTATCGCTCCAATAAGTACCTGATGTTGACCATGTTTGCCGTAGTCTCTGAATATGGAATCCAGTGAAGTCCGTAATGTGTTCAATATCAGAGGTTGGCAATGTAAATTCGGAGAAAGTAGCGGTTGTTAATTCTTTTAGTCTTCGATATCAGGTTGGCAATGGAGATATTTTGGGAGAAAAAACAAAATGGCTGCCTTTATACACGTCGCATTGAATATTTTGAGCTTTCTGATTGGTTAGCTATTCTGTTGGTGAACTATAAAATGAGTCAGCTCATTTTGACTGGCTCACTAGTACATACATATATCCCAAAAACTGTAACACCTGACTCCTCTTGCTACCTTTGACCATTATAAGAGCAAGATCAGACTTAAAATTGGTTACGGTTTCTTTATATGGTCAGGAGCCGCACAGTCTTAACTTTCCAGTCACAATAGAATCTCAAAGTCTCTCCGCGTCCTTATGTGTAACAAATTATTTTCCACCCTACAACCCCTTTTACAAAGACGAAATGTCGGAAGCCTCACGCTGTCTTATCGCTATTTCCACGGAAAATGTTCAGACGAACTACAGTCCTTAGTTCCACCAGTTCTAGCCTGCAGGGCTAAGACCCGCCCCCATGTTACGCACATTCTAGCGAACCACCTTCATTCCCTTCGCTATTGCGAAGATGTAAGTTCCACTTGAGTAGCTTCTTCTCACGAACAGCTGTTTTGTGGAACTACAAGATCACTAGAATCTCTTACTCAGTCATCTTCTACCTCGAGTGGCTTCTGGGCCCTGTACAGGGCGAAAATTATTGTAAAAAATGATGTAAAAAGAAAACTCGAAAAATCATAGATGATGAAAGAAAGAAAGGCAGAAAGAAAGAATGAATGAATGAAAGAAAAAAGAAAGAAAGACTGAATGAAAGAAAGAATAAAGAAAGAATGAAAGAGAAAAGAAAGAAAGAAAGAAAGAAAGAAAGAAAAATGAATGGATGAATGAATGAAAGAAAGAATGAAGAAAGAATAAAAATGAAAAGAAAGAAAGAATGAATGAATGAATGAATGAAAAAAGGAAGAAGAAAGAATGACAGAAAAAAGAAAGAAAGAAAGAAAGAAAGAATGAATAAATGAAAGAATAAAGAAAGAATGAAAGAGAAAAGAAAGAAAGAAAAAAAATGAATGAATGAATGAAAGAATAAAGAAAGAATGAAAGAGAAAAGAAAGAAAGAAAGAAAGAAAAATGAATGGATGAATGAATGAAAGCAAGAATGAAGAAAGAATAAAAATGAAAAGAAAGAAAGAATGAATGAATGAATGAAAAAAGGAAGAAGAATGAAAGAAAGAATAAAGAAAGAATGACAGAAAAAAGAAAGAAAGAAAAAAGAAAGAATGAATAAATGAAAGAATAAAGAAAGAATAAAAGAGAAAAGAAAGAAAGAATGAATGAATGAAAGAATAAAGAAAGAATGAAAGAGAAAAGAAAGAAAGAAAGAAAAAAGAAAGAAACAAAGAAACGCTATTGGATTTGTATGAAGCAAAGTTCATAAAAGAAAGAGGTAAGCAGAAAAGGATATCGCGACAAAAGAGAAATCCTAAAAGTCCTAAAAAAATAAGGAAAGAAAGAAGGAAACTGAAAGGAAGAAAAAAAAAAGACATAATGAAATAGAATTCTGTCGAATTACAATACTGACCACATATGGAAGGAAAAGGGAGATAACTGCCCTCTGTAGGATTGAAATAATAGAGAGGATCACTGGAAAATACGAATACTCAAGGAATCAGCACATATGCCACAAAAATTTCCTGAGCCGACCAAGCATAGAAATGAATACAATATGAGAACCAGTAATAAGGACTGCTAGAAAAAAGCAATGAATAACAACAAAAATTGCAGTATAAGCTCCTGTAAAAATTACGATAATAATAACAGAAAAAAATTGTAATATGAGCACTGGTAAAAGATGGTACTGTGGCATTAGGTTTATAAGTCAAAAAATTCAAGCACAGATGTCCTGAAGGATATATGTCCCAGTGGATAAAAGACGTTGGTTAGATCCAGTGACGAGACCCACTGCAATGGTGAAACAAAACTTCAGTTTTCAGTTAAAGGGAAAGAAGTGAGACATCCGGAAGAGACATGGCACGTGGAACTAGAACAATCTAACCCGGTAGACGAAATAAAGGGTTCGGTTCTAAATTCCAGTTACCCAAAGAAAGCCGGAACGTACAACGACCGAAACGTTGTGAATATGGCAGTGAAGATGAGGATAACAGTTCGAATGATGTAAATAATGCAAGTAGTGACAAAAATCTGTAGGATTGATAAATAAAAAAGTCCATTACTTTAGAAAATTACTTTATTTACTTTTGGATACCGAACTGAGCAGATATAAAAAGGTTTCGAGGAATTTATGGCAAGAAGGATTTCTTTTAAAGACACTGTACAAACATTGCTTGATCGGCAAGACTGCTTCATGGCCGAGTCGGTTAAGTCACATCTGATATAACAGTTGTTTTCCAATTTAACTCTGTATTTAGTTCATGTAATATATTTCTATTCCATGAATAATTAACTAAATTCATAATTATACATATTAATATCAATACCAGGCTACAGCAAGTGGTGAAACAAACTCGGAGAGTTGACTTAAAGGGAAATAACTGAGACATCCGGAAGTGGCATGGTACGTGGAACTAGAACAATCTACCCCGGTGGGCGAAATAAAGGGTTCCGTTCAAAATTCCAATCAGGGCGAAACGTTGTGAATATGAGGATGACTCCTAATAATGTAAATAATGCAAGTAATCCTATCTCATCTCAGAGATATATTTTGCTTTATTTCTGTCCATTATTTTTTTTGTTTCATTTTCTTTCTTTCTCTTTTCTTTTCTTTTTACCTACGTTCCCCTTATCCCCGCTTTCATTCATTCATTCATTCATTCATTTTGCTTTAGTTATTTTCCTCTCTTTTTCTTTCTATCATTTTTCCTTCCGTCTTTGCTTTCCAATCTTCCAATCCGCTGAATGTATCGACCTAATAAATCCCCAAAATCGGTCCACAAAATCTTAAATGTCTAGCGAGGACCCCAATACGGAAACATTTCAAACTCCATCTGGTGTACAACAAGAAGGAAATGAAAGCCCCAGTCTATTTAATCCTTTTCTATTCTATGCTCTTTGCAAAATGGCTCTTGGGCGTTTTAAAGAGCGAGATTTTGGCATTACTTAAGTCTGAGGACTAGACTGTAAAAAATAGGAACCAATTTTGAGAGGGACAATGTTTTTGTAGATTAGCATTTTTTAGAAAAGGCCTACAGAACTTGAGAATAATGTCAAGGGTCACACTGATTGCATAAAATTAATTACGAGTCGCAAATGTAACTTTTTATATTAAATTAGGGAATATGAGTTTGGTAGAAACAAATATATGCAGACTGAGGCAACGAAAAATTTCTTCCTTTTTTCCTATTTTAGGAAGAGTTTTTTTTTATAATCGTTTCACCCCAATAACATTGCGGACCCTTTTTTTGTGGAGGGAGGGGATTTTGTCAAGAATCTCGGGGTCAATAGTAGGAGAACCAGACAAGATATGGCATCAATATTCAATGCCCGGAAGAATAGTAGATTTATAAATGCGCAAGTAGGATTCTGATGAGACTGTCTCTCACGTCACGCCGAACAAACTTTCCTAGTAATGTTAAATAATAGTTTAGCTCCCTATTATTTTTTAGTGAAAATGTATCTTGACTCCGACATCCGGAGGTTGACCTTCGAGGTCAGATGGAAGCCATAATAAGCGAGTCGATTTTGACTGGCTGAGCTAGCGTGGGAATGATAGAGAAAGGTTTTTTTTCAGCGAGTCGAGTCTTGAACCGTCAAGCAATGTAGACTGTCAGATTTGCTACTAAGACAGGAGCAAATAGTTTTCATCTGCAGAACTACCTATGAAAACCTTTTTCTATGTCAAACAAAATTATTAATCTTTTTTTATTATTTAATGGATTAAATATGTGACTATAAATTTCTTGATGACTTCTCTTTCATGCATTAAGCAAGAAATTCCGCACAATTTGATATCTATTTTATGGGGATTCCATAAACAGGAATAAGTTGAAATGCAATCTCATCGAGCAAACCGGTTTTCGGACAGCGTAAATTGTCAAAGGGCACAGCAGTGACATGGTCGAAGCTGTACTTTGCTCTATTAAACCAAATGAAAAATCCTTGTAGATATGGATGAATTGATAAATTCCCCACAATTTAATACCAATTTTGAAGCTATTTCATTTACACGAAAAAAGTTAAAAAGAAGTGAAATATGAGTGATCCCCCAGATTTGGGCCGCATGAGAATTCCAACAAATCCACTAACACGACGCGGCGCATCGTCGAAAGTCACATTCTCCCTACACATATGACTGAAATAATTCTTTTATACATGCATTAAGCAAGAAATTCCGCATAGTTTGATATCCATTTTATGGGGATTCCATAGAGAGGAAAAAGTTGAAATGCAATGTTTAGTATTATTTTATCTTGGCTGTTTCTTTTCGCTCTGATATTTCCAGTTATAAATGTTTATAAAGATGGATTTTGACGAAAAAAAAAATTGTCTGACGCGACACAGCGAATCAACTATCCTAGCAGCAGACCTAGCAATTGATTCAATATAATCTTTCTATTTTGTCAGAAACAAAACGTTAGTCCGAGAAGGCGCGAAGGGTCACTCTCCTGGAGATTAACAACAGCTGATAGAAGGCAAAAAAGGTTCTCTCAAGCGATTAAAGCAGAGCAGAGCAGTTTCATTTTGAGGGAGGGCAAAATCTAGAAGCCATTTCTTGCCCCAGTTAACCACTGATTAGATGACCTTTTCAAGAGCAATTACCAGTTTTACTTTGTCGAATGTGACAGAGTTTCTATTAAGATAGAAGTAAATAGTTGTGTTCTCAGCATAAATTCCTACTTGGGAACTGATGACATCGGGAAGGTCCTTGATGATAAGAAACAACGTAGATCCAAGGATAGAGGCTTGGGGATCCCAGCCTTAATGAGAAAGGATCTAGAAGAGTGACCGTTCAACATGACCTACATAGTAACGTTTCATCACCGCCGATCAGACCCTAAACCTGCACCAATCTTAATAAGTGGCCATACCCTGAAAGAGGCCCATTTTCCTTGAACCCCTACTCGGTCCAAAGTTCACCGTGTGTGTATGTGTGTAAATTTATAACAAGAAACGGCATAAACTGCAAATCACGCGCTTACTGTTTGGAGGAAAGTTCATAATTATGTGATCCACTGTTACAAGGATGCATTTCTATAATAAGGGATTCCACTGAGTTCTACTTGTTATTACAAAAAAGTTTTCATTCATGAAGTAGTTGTAAAATAGAGAAATTAGAAATAGAATGTTTGGAAGATTCTAGATCATTCTAGTATATTCGAGAAAAATCTAGATGATTCGAGAAACATCTAGAAATATGCAAATTAGGTGTTAGCCCCTATAAAAATGGGATTTTGGAAAAGGGTTGTCAGTTGATGAAGTGGAATTTCTGCTGTTATCAACTCCGGCTTTTGATTCAAGGACTATTATATCCAGCCGAAAGAATCTCTATAAAAAGTTGCCGACCAACAAAAAACCCAAAAAGAATTTCATGGAACAAATTTGGTAAATAGAATTTTGACTAATTTTCATTGACCAAACTAAAAATTAATATTTATTTACACACCTTTGTGGATTTCCAAATATAGCACTTAGATTACTTCACTAGCCCTAAAGTGATAAAAGATATTTGATTCCTTTCCTTCTCCCCTCGTAACACTTCCGCCAGTAACTCTGTGTTTTCTGTTTTGAAGGCCACAATTGTTTATCTTGTATATATTTTATGTTCTGTTTTAGTAAATTAAATATTTCTTTGTGATTTAGCTCTATGTTGTGGTAAATCATTTTTTTTCCTTTGTTACAATTATCAACACGTAACACCACAAATAAAACTGAGACAACGGAAATTTTTGGATTTTTATTAAGTATATTTGAGAATATATATGGAAGAGGTTATAGTTGATCCAATGATAGAAAAGTGTATATTTAAAAAAGAAGGGACAAACTGCAAACGTGTTTGGTTGTAATGTGGATATTTTTTTTAAAATACATATTATGCTTTGCTTTCCATAATTTTACAACAAGTGTTTCGGGTCTCCCGACATCCTTCAGGCAAAGAGCGGATATTTCCACATATTATTAAAATGAATTAATTTTCCTTATGTTTTTCGATGTTAAACATTCTCTTTTTGTGTGTGGTAGTGACACAAATGTCTTTTTTACATTTACAACCAAAACCATTTGCGGTTTCTCTCTTTTTTTATCTATCTATCTCTCTCTATATATATATATATATATATATATATATATATATATATATATTAATAAAAGTACACTTTAACCTGTGCCATCGGCGTCCGGTATTATGTATTTTCACGTATTTTTATTATTATATGCTCAATAGCTCTGTTATTTACAATGAGCGCGGTTTTTCTTACATCAGAGGATAGTCTATTCTGTTATTTTAGCGAGAGGACACTTTGTAATTTATTTATTTATGTAAAAAAATAAAAAACATAAAAATCAAGTAAAAATAATCAACACAAATAAATAAAGTAAATAAGAATAAACAAATTAACAAACCAATCCCAACAAAATAACCGTTAGAATAGACTACAATAACCAATCCAAAAATTGAACGTAAAAATAGCTATAACTACTATATAACGATAAAAAAGAAAAAACATTACAACTTTACTCAAAAATCGAAAACCAAATAGAGTAAATAAAAATATATAAAATAAAAAATATTTAAGTACATAAAAACAAATAAAAATTAATACAAATAAATAAATAAATAAATGAACAAATTAATAGTTGCCGCAAAAATAACCGTTAGAATTAATAAAAATAAGCATAAATAAACAAGTGAAAATAATCAATCCAAATAAATTAATTAATTAAAAAGTGTTCGCCGCCAAAATAACAGAATAGACTAGGGCAAGCAATCTAAACATTGGTCGAATAAATATCTTTAACTATCTTCCCAAACCAAAACAGACAATTAAATAAGCCAACTAAGCATATCACCCGCTAATTGTTTTACTACGTTAATAAAACATCAAAAACCGGAGAGAATAAATAATACAAAATGAAAATGTAAAACAAGTAAAATAAATTAACCCAAACAAATAAATAAACAAACACGCCACTTCAGCAAAAATAATCGCCAAAATAGATTACCTACAATGCACTACTGTCCCAAATATATAAATAGTCGAGGAAAAATCCCACATTCGCGGCCTGACGATTGCGTCTAGCACGAACCAGCCCGTCACCTCTGAGCGTTGACTTCAATGTTCACTTTTATATATATATATATATATCAAGATCGACGTATACACACGTCTGTAGCTAGGTTTTAGATGAGATATTTTTTGACGTGTATATGTATATATATATATATATATATATATATATATATATATATAGGGTGCGATAGATAAATTGTCGCCATTTTATATTTTTAATTTTGCGCATGCGCGTTGTTTTATTTTGATTTGTTGATTGCACTGTATAGTAACTCAGTTGGGCACCGTCTGTGAGAAATATATATATATATATATATATGTTTATATATATATATATATATATATATATATATATATATATATATATATATATATATATATATATATATATATATATATATATATATATATATATATATATATATATATATATATATTATTACGCTTTTCAGTCCTGTAATTGAGATTTGCCGATGCCATATCTTTCTGTCCATGAAAATAGGCTGTGGATATCTTTAGTGAAAAAAAAAAAAATTCTTTATTGTTGTATTGGTGTGTTTCATCTCCAATTTACAACACATTTACAACAATTTATTAATATTTTCATTTTAATGAATAATTATAAATTTAGTTCAAAATTTGATTTAATTTTTATTGTAAAGGAGATTGTTATTTTTTTTTTTCAGTAGTAAGACAATATTTTACATAATTGTAACATGATCATTTTTGTATTGGGATGTGTAAATACTCCAAGGTGTCTAACGCAGCAGGGGGAAATACATTGACACCTTTGCACCCGATTATTAGTTTTTTTCTCATTTCTCTAGCCCCACACATTCATTAATTAAAAAAAAATTCTACCCATTTGTTAGGACTTCTATTTTATTTACTTCCTGCAAATAGTTTTCCAATTTGAAAAAAAAAGTTATTCACAAAAATGAACAACTTAAGCCACAACAATTACAGATTACGACTAAGCTACTATTCTCGTTAACAAGATGGCGTTTGGTTGGTATTGATTAATTCATTGATTTACAGTTTCTCAACCTTTTGCAGCTTATTTAATCCCTTCCAAGCCACTTATTTTGGGAATAACGTTTCATTTTTACACGATTTTTTTTTATTTGATTCTAATATAGTAACTGAGCAACTGGGGCACCCTGAATTAAACCGAGCGTTGGCTAATACCTCTACCAGATGTATGAGTTCACAATTGGATTCGTTTCAAGCTTAGAAAGGCATAAAAAAATCAAGATCGACGTATATACACACGTCTGTAGCTGGGTTTTGGATGAGATACTTTTGGACGTGTTTATTCGTCCGTGTCTGGAAAGAGACACTTTCGGTAAAAACGTATATACACGTCTACGCCGGGGAAGGTGTTAACATACATAAAATGATAATTCGAAAACAGTGACTCAATTTCCCAAGAAAATTCTCTTCAGTCAGTCATTTTTATGGCAAACATAAAAAACAGATTTTGCTCCCAATGTCAGTGTACGCATCATGAGCCCAACCTTTACAGCCATTGCCCTGGAACCAACTTTAACCTGGCCTGCTGGCAGAGTAAGATTCCAGGCAAGCCAGGCAATACCATTCTTCATCCTTGGAAGACATCTGAGAAACTCGGAAGACATCTGACATTCCTCATAAAGTTGTTTCTTGATAGGCCTTTTTTCTGTAACCTTTCCTTTCCCACTCCTTTTTCCTTTGCCTGATTTCTGAGAGAGGAGTCGGTCTTTTAACAGGGCCGCTTGTTAATATTTGTAACATCTCCTCCTCTGATCTTGCTTGACTGATTTTTCTCTATTCTTGTGAGAAATCGGGGAAATATATATATATATAAATTCATGAATTATTCACACAAAAACAAAAGCAAAGGTTAATGATTTAATTGGCGAGAAATCCATCATCGCAAACAATTCAAATAATATACATAAACCTCCGAATCGTTATGAATGAATTGATCCTTGTTTTTAAAAATTTCTGCCGTATTAGTTCTATTTTTTACTACAAACTTTCAGTCTGTTCTACAACATTTTTAATATATAGAAGGGATACAATAATACATTGTTCTTGTTTTTCTCTTAGTAATAAGAGAAAACAAGAAAATATATCTATTATTGTATTTGAAAATGTCTGTTGGAAACAGACGAATTTTTGTAGTAAAAAATAAGAAGCAATACGGCAGAAATTTATGGAAATTTTTAAAATTCATTCATAACCATCAGAGGTTTTTATATTTATACGAATTGTTTGCGATGATGGAACGCCAATTAAATCATTAACCATTTTGCTTTTGTTTTTGTGTGAACAATTCATGAATTTGTAAATTGATTTGCACGTTTATCGTAATATATATATATATATATATATATATATATATATATATATATATATATACGACAAATATTATGTAAGAAAATGAGTTGTCATTCTCGCAATGGATGAAATGCAAAAAAAAAAAACGCCGTTGAATGTCGGCATCGAAACGTTAAAGATATCGGGACGCTCAGAATTAAATTAAAAGTTTGACGATCGTTGTATCTAGATGCTGCTGGATTTTGCTGGATTATCTACCCACTCACTTTCATCTATATAATAAATGCGAATATCTTTGTGTCACTGTGTCAGATTTTTCAATTAAAGGGACTCAACTCCCCAACTTTTAATAGCTCATCCACTTCTTCTATATAATAAATTCTAAAGTCAGCTTGTCAATGCGTCACACTTTTTCAACTAAAGGGACACAACTCTCTAGATTTCAATAGCTCATCTTCTATATAATAAATGTGAATGTCAGTGTGTCACTGTGTCGTAGTTTTTTAACTTTACTCCAAGAGACCATAGCCCAACATATCATACAATTTTGACTCCATGAGAAAATTAAAAATATTCCGGTTCTGATCCAGACCCCCAATCCTGCAATTTTGGACTCCCAAGTTTTCATCACTGCGACTGTTTTCGGCAATTTTTCGACGTAATTTTTTACGACGAATTTTTTTGTACGATAACAATTTTTATTGTTTTTTAAGCTAGTTGTATATATATATATGTATACATATATATATATATATTAGCAGCATGGCCCAGCGTTGCCCGTGCTTGATTCAAAAATCGTACGACTCATTCAGCAATCGCTATCACTTTACTTAAAATGTTTTTGCCCTTGCTTTCCTTTAAAGGAGTGCCCTTTGCCGTGCTGATGTTGCTACATGCCTTACTTCTTGCCTATCTTGCCACTGCGAATTTTTTCTAAGCTCTATACTAAACATTAAATTTATTACGAAAAAAGAACTAAACAAAATGAACACAAAACGATCAGCTTTAAAAAAGGACTTGTAACTGGAAAAACCGAATGAAAAAAGAATGTTAACAACAAATACTTTTTCACACCCAACCCAGTTCTGCGGAATCAGAATCAACGTTGAGTTTAAGCAAGCGAATGAGCCAATTGGAGTAAAGTGCCATGCAGATTTAAATTTTTCCCACTTGTGACGAATGCAGCTATCGATTTTTTTTTTTGCATGCTAGCATGCTAGTTAACATTCGTGTCAGTCAGCTGTTGGCTCTCACGCTGGCCAATAGAATCTGCCTGTCTATTCGTGGCAACCAGCTATAGGCTCTCACTCTGGCCAGTACAAAATGGCCGCAAACTACATGAAAAGTGTCGTAGAAGCATGGAAAAATCGATTATTTCCACTATCGATGGAATTTGGGAAATGCAAAGTTGGTCTTGGCATTCCCACTAACTTGGAGCATGTGCATGTAAATTTTGGTGCAAATCCGTCGAAAATTGCGGCCGTGCATTCGTCACACACACACACACACACACACACACACACACACACACATATACACACTGCCTTTTATAGATAGAGATAAGTCTCATTTTATTAATAAAAACGACATTAGTCTGAAAAGTTCTTTCTCGGAACAAAATGCATTACATACATACACACACAGACACACATCCAATATTGGAAATTCAGGTGTCTTGCCATAAAGCCGTGATGCCATTGTATACCACAAGACTGATAGTGACATGATTGCTGGTGACATGGTTGATTATATACTAGACTTACTATCCGAGGACGACCGCCTTGACTATATCAGATCGCTTAGAATGTTTCTGCTCTCTTACTATGGATGGCATTACACTGTCAGATATCTGAGTCACGTTCTTGAGATTAAAATCGAAGGAGGACCTGGTCGCTTTCGGTTCTTTCTGATTGGCTGCTCGTAACGCGTGTATGTGTCGGTCATTTTATTTTCTGTTTCAGCTTCGAAGTGTCATATTAATGTTCTCGAGACGACTAAAAGGAGAAAGAAGAAAATTAAAGTTTGACGCATATCGCAGTGATAGTACTTTAGGTCATATTTCATTTATGGTCCGTGGAATGTGTGTTCTCAAATATCTGGCGCACCCTGTATACAGGGCCAGTACACATTACCCTCGAACTCTCCGACCGGGGTGAGGGAGAAACCTGATTTAGGGCTCCCGGGCAGTGCTTTTTGATCCCAGCTATCTCATCAACATTTGCTTTTTTTCTACTTTCATTTATATACGTTACAAATTAAACTAAGCTGAACCATGAAAGACTCTGCAGACTTTGACGTTATCCTATTTTTTTTTATCGTCCGAATCCGTGAATTTGCTTTGTTCATGCTAAGTCTTGAAAAAAACACTATATCAAATTCACTATTTTTTATCCATAATGTTGAATGTTAAAATTATTCAAATTTTTAACAAGAAAAATCTCCATATGAGGTTTAAAATTGCCTCAAAATACTGTTGATGTATTTAAGCTGGAATGGTGGATTATGACATGTCTCTAATTTATATAGGGTGTTCCAATAACTTGGACCGATTTTAAATGTGAATTAAGTTTAAGCGTCTAATGATTTTTTTCTTTTTCTTTCAGGTCAAACAATTTAAGTCTTTGGCAATTTCATCCATGGAAAGATTAACAGTGTTAAATTTTCAAGTGTGCAATTGGAAAAAAATGTTTATAAATTCAAACAAACTGGGTTGGTGGCAGATGTGAAAACACCATTGCATGCTCGTTTACGCCGTTCAGCTGAAAACATTGCTGCAGTACACGAGAATGTGGCTGAAAATCCAGACCCCTCTATTCGTCAACGCGCGAAGGAATTGAACCTCTCCCCAAGAACATTACATCGTTTCCAATTTCACTCTCGATTGGTCGATTATGTGCGCGTAATGCATTTCTGGTTAAACGTCCATTTTTGTAATAACTTATAATTTTTGTAATAACTTATAATTTTTGTAAACGTCCATTTCTGTCATAACTTATAATTTTTGTAAACGTCCATTTTTGTAATAACTTATAATTTTTGTAATAACTTATAATTTTTGTAAACGTCCATTTTTGTAATAACTTATAATTTTTGTAATAACTTATAATTTTTGTAAACGTCCATTTTTTTGTAATAACTTTAATACGTTGTTTGATTGTTAATCTTTCCATGGTTGAAATTATCAAAGACATAAGTTGTTAAATATGAAAGAAAAAGAAAAAAAATCATTAGACGCTTAAACTTAATTCACATTTAAAATTGGTCCAAGTTATTGGAACACCCTTTATTTAGATACATTGTATTTATTTTCAATTTTTCTAGTTGAATTGTTCATCTATATTGCATATGATCCATTATTGTACGTAATAAGGCTGCAATAAAACTTGTATTTTATATGGATACTACCTTATGAAAATTGAGATGTTGTCGAGTGGGAGGGGCTCCGTATAACAGATCCGGAAGTGGGGCGTATCATAGTTTAGGGTGGGGACACGAGACATTTATCCCCCACTCTGCCTGTATATACGGAGTGGTTAAAATTTTTGCTTCTGATTATTCAGAAAAATAATCAATTTTTTACTTAATTATCGACTTTTATTTAAAATCAGATTTAATACTATCCTAATGGAATATGACCCAATTTTTAATTAGGGGTCGCTTTCCGTTGATTGTCGCCTTTAATTGGTCTAATTGGGAACAGCATTTGGATAAGATTATCTCTTAATTTTAATTTTAACTTAAATTTTTAATTTTAAAATAATTAAATTTATTGGCCCTGGCCTGGCGTCTCGGCTTCAGTCACTTTCCCTCCGCCGTGAAGTGACTTCCCTCTGCCTTTTCTATAAATACTTCCATGGTAATTGTTCTGATAGAGTTTACTCTATGGTACGTAAGCTTTATGACTTTAAACGTAGTACTAGATTGGTGGCCAGATCTCATCAATTCACAATAGAATTGGATAGATGCAACCGTAAGTTCTATGCTAAGAGTTTCTTTTCTTGCATTCTTGGATTACGGAATTATCTTCTGCCTTCTTGCTTTCCAGACAAGGAAATATATGTTTTTTTTTTATCGTTATCACCGGAGGAAAGGAGTTCCACAAGCGAGAAGTGTGAGAAAAGAAACTGTTAGTATAGAATTTACGGTGACATCTAGCTAGCACAACTGTAAATTGATGAGATGTCGATGCCAGTTTAGTATTGCGCTTAAAGTCATAAATTCTAGGTACCAGAGCGATGAGCACATCCGAACAATTACCATGAAAGGATTTATTAAAAAAAGGCACAGAAAGGCAACCTTATGTCAGTGGGCAAGTGACTGAAGCCGAGCCGCCAGATCAGAGCCAATAATATTGCTGGTTAATTTATTTTTGTGTGTGTGTGTGTGTGTGTGTGTGTGTGTGTGTGTGTGTGTGTGTGTGTGTGTGTGTGTGTGTGTGTGTGTGAGCAAGTGAGTCAGTCGTTCACTTTTGAACCGACTGTTCGGTTGAACTCTCTTCCTACGGATTTGGGAGGAACCCTGAAGGAGGCTACGCCGAAGGGCGGAGTATCCTTCGGGAGGTATTTGGCCCTGAACCCGTTTATACGGGTTCAATGGTCATATTACAGGCCGAGCCCACGGGCTCGGAATGCCCACATTAAAAAGGCCTTGTGCCACATGACACCCTCCTGGGGGGGGGGATTCAATATCGTGAGTGGGTGAGCAGGGTGTCCCCAAAATGAACTCTCTCTTTAAATGACAATAAATGCAGTAATTATTGATTTGCAATCAAGATTAATCATTAAAATTAAGAAATAATAATATTTATTAATTTAAAATGAAAACCATCGGCTTAATTTAGATATGAAATGAAGTGGAATGCATATTTATAAATACTCAAACTGATGACAAAGTCAAAAAGTAGGTAAATATATATATATATATATGTCTGTGTGTGTGTATATATGAGAATAATAGTCCGAATAATGTAAATAGAGAAAATCTATCTTTTTTTTAATCGTTTTCACCCTATGAAAGTCAGTAATTCCAGAAAAAGACCAGGGTCTACAGGGTTTGGAAGAATTAAATTTAGCTGGAAAGCATGGAGCCGGAAGTGAGTTCCACAAGTGAGAAGTGCGCGACAAGAGACTGTTAGCATAGAAGTTACGGATACATGTAGCCAGCTCAAGGTGTAAATTGATGAGATCTCACCGCCAGTCTAGTACTGCACTCAAATTCATAAAGTCTGGGTAACATAGCAAAGAGCTCATCTGAACAATTACCATGAAAGTATTTATAAAAAAAGGCACAGAGAGGCAACTTTACGGCAGTGGGTAAGTTACTAAAACAGATCTGACAGATAAGGACCAATAATATTGCTGATTCTTCTTTGGATCTTATCAAGTTGCTCAAAGTAAATAGCAAGAGCACCGGACCATATGTGACAACAATATTCTAAGCATGGACAAATGGTAGATTTATAGATATTTAAGATAAATTCCGGAGAGAAAAATTGTCTCGTACGACACAGTGAACCTACTTTCTTCATCATCTTGCGGCCTCAGCCGAGATTGAACTCACGACACCTTTCCAGTATTCCTTATCTTCAATACTTTGATTGGTGTAGTTCATAATCTTGTCAAATAGCTGAATTCTCGATGCTTCTCTAGGGCTATCAAGGGTGTTTTTATCGTGACACCATCACTAAATGGATTGCCAACCAAGGCTCAGAGAGACTCCATTCACCCTCCGCAGGTTTTGAATTCAGAGTTTTACTTCTCCTAGACCAGTTTCCATCCAAGGCTAGAGAACCCAGTCTGTCCTGCTATTTACCCATAGCTGGAGGGAGAAGAGGATTCACACCTTTCCCAAGGGTATTAGCACGTAAGTGAATGTAATGGATTCGACTGGAATTCGAACTCGGCTCTCCGATTCCTCAATCTAAGCCGCTATCCATTACTCCACCGTGCCTCCTCAATTTTTCAAAGCAGCTGATCTAGCGATGGATTCAATATAGTCTTTCCACATCATGTCAGCTGAGAATATTAGCCTGAGAAGGCGCAACAAGTCATTTTCCTGGAGGTTAGCATCAGCCATGCTGGTGGAAGGCAGAGAGGGGTCTCCTAGATGATGAATGGAGAGAAGTTTAGTTTTTGAGGCGTTAAAATTAACAAGCCATCTTTTGCGTCAGTTAACGACAGACATGAAGTCATTTTGTACATCAGCTGCCATTTTGACCTTGTCTGACAGATCAGCTTTACTATCGAGGCAGGGTTTAATCGTTGTGCCGTCAGCGTAGATGCCAAGTTGTGAGCCCATGTCATCGGGTAGGTCGTTAATGAAAATTAAATACAAAGTAGGACCAAGGATAAAACTCTGCGGAACACCCGAGTTGGTACGAAATGATTCAGACGTGTGGCTGTTCAGGATAACTTTCATTTCACGATTTAATAGGAAATGCCGGATCATCTCAAAAATGTGTCCGGAAACATCGTAACCTTTCTGCTTATGGAGAAGACCTCTATGACAGACCCTGTCAAAGGCTTTCGAGATGTTAATACTACAGCCAGGGCTTCACCATTTTTATTTTGGGCATGATAGACTCTTCGCAATTATCGTCAGAACATCAGCAGTTCACTTGAAGAAATGAAAGCTGTATTGCTTGTCTGGATAAAGGCCCTGCGGTGAGAGATGATGAACTAATTTAGAATTGATTAGGACCTGTAGGTGTTTACCAAAAATTGGTAGAAGATAACCTTTCTGCTTGTGGAGAAGACCTGTATGCCAGAGCCTGTCAAAGGCTTTCGAGATTACAATGCTACAGCCCGGGCTTCACCATTTGTATCTAGAGCATGATAGACTCTTTTTGCAATTATCGTCAGGACATCAGCAGTTGACTTGGAGAAACGAAAATTTTATTGTTTGTCTGAGTAAAGGCCCTGCGTTGAGAGATGATGAAGCAATTTAGAATTGATTAGGGCTTCTAGAAGTTTCCCCAAAGTCGGTAGAAGGCTAATAGGTCGATGGTAGGAATGGTCTGGCGGTTCACCTGAATAACTGGAACAACGAATCCGGGTTTCCAACATACAGGAAAATAAGAGGTAGAGAGGCATTTATTATATAGTTTAGAGAAAAGAGCGGCTATTTCGGGAGCGCATTTCTTAAGAATGCAAATATATCGATAGTTAGGAGGGTCGGATGGTTCAACAGAGTTCTCAAAAAAACTGGAACAACAGACGATGACTTCCAGCAAGTAGGAAAACAGGAGGTAGCGTGACATTTATTATACAGATTAGAGAAAACTGGAGCCAATTCTGGAGCATTCACTACTACAGGGATACCATCGGGTCCATATGCTTTGTGGGGCTTTGTGGGTCAGAAATCATAGTATAAACTATTGATGGGGTTATATGCATATCACCCAAAAGAGATTCAATTCTTAGTGGGAAGTTAGACAGGGATACTCCAGACTCATCTGGAGTAGATTTTGAGGAGAATTTACGGGCAAAGCATTCAGTTTTCTCAGTAGAGGGTGATAACACCTCAAACTGATTGAAGAGCGGGGGGGGTAGAGACCTTGTACTTATTTAATACACTATTAAAGAACCGCCATTATTCACGAGAGCCAATAATATATACGTTGCGTTTATATATTTATAAATTTAGCAAGTACCTAAAAGTTAAAAATTGCCTTTATTCACTCCAGGAAGAAAGACATTTCTCATTTACCACTTGATTTTATTTATCATTTACTGTATATTTTTGTTGTTTTACGTCCCAGCGTTCATGCAGATGACAGCTGTCGCACGAGATTCTCGTTCAAGCATGACGTGAGAATACGAGACGAGAAAAAGTCAATGCGTCAACATTTGTTACCGTCATCACTTACAGCCAGACCAGACCCCGGGTGGTATGACATGCGGGTATCCTGAATTAGTCTGATAACAAAAGAGAAAAAAAAGTTGTTGGGTAGAAGAGCTATCCAGATGTTTAAAAAGTAACAACAAAAAGGGGTTAAGCAGATTTTTTGTTTGTAAGTAAGAAAAAAAAATGTCCTGCGAAAGAGATGCTTGATAGACAAGTGTTGTTTGCTATCTTAGTGATCAAGTAAAGAGATTCCGTTTTGCAATATGGCGGCCGACATTTATAGAAAGAACGGCGGAAAATAGTTTACGACTAAACAAAAAATAATCGCTTTTCTAGCATATTTATTTGCCACGACTAAGAGGTTAACACCCGCTAAACTATTCGTGGTTACTGTAAATTATATGAAAGAAGAAAATTTCGACAACAGCCATGTTGCATAAATAATAAGTTTTACTAATTAATAATGAAACTAAAATAGTAACACTTGCAGTAATAAAAGCTCTACAGCGATGTTATCGAAAGATTCCATTTTGTTGCCGACATTTACAGAAAGAAGGGTGTTCCAATAACGTGGACCGATTTTAAATGTGAATTGAGTTTAAGCTTCTAACGATATTTTATTTTTCTTAGATACATACTCTCTCTCTCTCTCTCTCTATATATATATATATATATATATATATATATATATATATATATAGGTATTCCAATAACGTGGATCTATTTTAAATGTAAATTAAGTTTAAGCGTCTAATGATTTTTTTTCTTTTTCTTTCAGATTTAACAACTTAAGTTTTTGGCAATTTCAACAATGGAAAGATTAACAATCAAACAACGTGTTAAAGTTATCGAAGCCGATTAGGAAAATGCAATAAGATCCCAGGTCGAATTATCTCTTTAAACAATGAAGTCAATTGGCCACCACGATCGTACGACTTGACGCCTTTAGATTTATTCCTTTGAGGTTATCTCAAATGTAAGGTTTATGCCAACAAGCCAAGAAGAATTCAACAGTTGAAGGATGAGATAATAAAGCATATTGGTGAGATCAAAGAGCAACTATCCAGAGATGTCATCAAAAATTTTAACCATCGAGTGGATGTGTGCCGCCGAAGCCTTTGCGGACATTTGGGCGATATTATTTTTCACACATAATTGCCATGACTCAAATAACATGATCCAACAGAGAAATAAATAAATTTTAACCAATAACACTGATTTATTTACTGCTGACTTTGATCCGTCTTAATGAAACACCATTTAATTTACGACTAAACAAAAAATAATCTCTTTTCTAGCATATTTATTTGGTACGGGTAAGAGGTTAACACCTGCTAAACTATTCGTTGTTACTGTAAATTATATGAAAGAAGAAAATGTAGTCAATCGTCATGTTGCATAAATAATAAGTTTAAAAAAATTAATAATGAAAACAAAAATAGTAATACTTGCATTTGTAGTCATGGTTGTAGTATTTTTAGTAAAGTAATAAAACCTCTACAGCGATGCTATCCAAAGGAAACTGGAGGAGCTAGCATGATTTGTTATGGGTGGGCGTAATCTTAGCAATATAATATAACCATATGACACTGTGATGATGGCCGACTCGGAAACGAAACTGGAAGACCTCCGAGAAAGAGTAGAAAAAGAAAGCGACAAAAAAGGACTAACCATTAACTACAAGAAGGCAAAAAGTATGGTGAACAGCAAGAGGAAATGTCTAAGATTCGAACCATGAATTGGAAATTTTAATATCTGAGAAGCGTTTTAACAGAGGATGGAAAATGTGAGACCAAAATCTGAACGCGCATTGGAATAGCAAAAGTTGCCTTCCAAAAGCTAAGCAAAGTATTAAGAAACATTAAAATATCTGATAAATGTTTTAACAGAGGATGAAAAATGTGAGACCGAAATCTGAACGCGCATTGGAATAGCGGAAGATGCCTTCCAAAAGCTAAGCAAAGTATTAAGAAACAATAAAATATCTGATAAATGTTTTAACAGAGGATGGAAAATGTGAGACCGAAATCTGAACGCGCATTGGAATAGCAAAAGATGCCTTCCAAAAGCTAAGCAAAGTATTAAGAAACATTAAAATATCTGATAAATGTTTTAACAGAGGATGAAAAATGTGAAAGACCGCATTGGAATCTGCCTTCCAAAAACGTATTAAGAAACAATAAAATATCTGATAAATGTTTTGGAATAGCGAAAAAAGAATGCCTTTCCAAAAGCTAAGCAAAGTATTAAGAAACATTAAAATATCTGATAAATGTTTTAACAGAGGATGGAAAATGTGATACCGAAATCTGAACGCGCATTGAAATAGCGGAAGATGCCTTCCAAAAGCTCAGCAAATAAAAACACAGGAAGATGTTGTTAGCAAGAAAGAAAAGAGATTGATTGTTATGTGGTATCCATTCTGTGACTGAATATTAGGCAATCTCCACGCAGAAAAAAAATCCCAAGATGCGATTTACGAATTTGAAGTCTTAATATCTGGGGAGCATTTTAACAGAGGATGGAAAATGTGGCACTGAGATCCGAAGTACGCATTGGACTAGCGAAAGAAACGTTCGAGTTCTGGATTGCTATGTCATATCCATCCTCTTAAAAGGTATTGCATGTTGAAAATTTCCCAAGGACGAGAGGAAAAAAACTAGAAACAACAGAAATGTCTTGAAGAGACGCCACATATAGAAGAGGTTTCCTACGATTCAACTATGGGTATGTATCGGTTGGTAGACTCAAAATGCATTTTCATAAAAATTCAATCAACATCGATGGTGTAGAGAGGAGTGACGTTCTCCATGGGCAACCGCTGATCTCTCTTAAAAACCTGTCCTGGCCTACGCACTGGAGTGGTCGCTTCAGCATCGCGTAGACGCGGCGGCAAAACACGAGAAGCAACAGTCTACTGATAGGAGGATTCCGAAGGTTCCTTCTGTACGGGGAACTGGTCACCGACACGAGAGCAACCTCATCGCCGCTTCAAGGAAGACTGTAAAAACCGCATGAGGACGATGGACATGGACACCGAGTGGTGTGGAAGTTGTCGTCAACGATCGCTCACGCTGGTGTCACGATTTATACCAAGTCTTGGAACAGGGAGTGAAGAAACGAAGGTTTGCTCCCCGAGAGAAGCGTGCCCGGCGGAAATAAAACAAGGCGGCGACCTCAGGGGAGAGCGTCTTCACATGGATTCGTTGCAATCGAGACTGTCACTCCCGTGTGAACCTGTATAGCCATAGCAGATGCTGCACCGTCACCAGCAGATGAGGCATAACTTTTGGGGCGCAGATCTATGGTCACTCGAGAACGACGAATGCCACATATTTGACGGCTAAAATAGCGTACTGTTCGGAATGAAATAAGGAGTTATAGTGGTTCATGTATCAATGAATGAAGAAAATACCCCATATATATTGTGATTCATATCCGGGTGTATCTGAGGTTAAAATATAGATACCTATGAAGACTATTTTTTTTTTAACCAAATAACCCACAGTATTTTTGTCTGCGATTTAAGTAGTGGAATGTGACACACTGAGTGAATGGGTCTTCTATGTCAGGTTCCATGTAAATTAATTTTGCTTGAAGCTCTCACTAATGTGTTTGTCTGTCGCCTCTGGTAAATGCTATCTTCGCATAAACTATTTCGTATGTTTTAGGCCTGATAATCAGTGTATAATTTGATATGACCCACACATGAATTGCAATGAAGATAAACAGACAAACATGGCGCCAATATATTAATGAACACTGCATTGATAAATTATCGTTCTCTCTGTCCCTTTATCTTCCTCTCCCTCTATTTCAATCTCTCTTCTTCTCCCTCTCTTTTCCCCCTTCTCTCTCTCTCTCTGTCTCTCTTTCGAGTGAAGAAGACAGAGAGAAAGATGGAGAGATGAATAGATAGTGATGTTTGTAAACGTTAAGTGATGTGAAGAAAAAATATTAGCAATTTGTCATGACAAATTCATTTTGAATATAACTCCACAGTTTTCAAAGAACATTCTCAAGAAAAATTATCTGCCTCGTTGCTGGAGATGTTGATGTCGTCTAAAGTGCCGTAAGTGATACACCCATGGGCGAGTGGTTGGAAATCAGAGCGATCCACAACACCGTGCTCCAGCCTCGTGTTTAGGAGGCACGGTGGAGTAATAGATAGCGGTTTGGATTGAGGAATCGGAGAGCCGAGTTCAAATTCCAGTCGAATCCATTACATTCACTTACAGGCTAATACCCTTGGGAAAGCTGTGAATCCTCTTCTTCTCCCTCCAGCTATGGGTAAATAGCAGGACATACTGGGTTCTATAGCCTTGGATGAAAACTGAATTCAAAAACCTACAGAGGGCCGTTTGGGGACCTTGTGGCACGTAGTGCACCAGGTCTCTGTAACCGGCGTGGATGGTCCTGCACGAAACCTTCACCACTATAATCAAATCTCATGTGCTGTTGTCGATCTGTCGGTTTCCTTGGAATTGATCTGAAGTCTATACATGCGGGTTTGGGGACCGCTTGTGAATTCTAAATTCCCATGAAACTCCAATATTGCAGCCGGCTCAACCCACACCGGGTGAATGCCGTTAATATATTATTAAATATTTATATATATATTATATATATATATATATATATATATATATATATATATATATATATATATATATGAAATTGGATCAAATATAGTGAAATAAAGATTAGATTCGGCGGAATGGTAGGATAAGGAACAAACGTTTATAAATCTAACAAATCTTTATTAAAGCTTCATCAGAGAATGAAAGATTAAAAATACCAGAATTTTATTATTCTCCATATTTGATTAATGAATAGTGGCTTGGATTGAGGAATCGGAGAATCCAGTTCGAATTCCAATCGGATCTATTACATTCACGTGCTAATATCGTTGAGGAAAAGTATGAATCCTCTTCTCCCTCCCTCAGTTATGGGTAAATAGCAGGACAGACTGGTTTCTATAACCATGGCTGGCAACCGGTCTGCGAGAAATTAACTCTGAATTCAAAAATGTATGTAGCCCTGGCGTAGCACAGACTATAAAGCTAAAGAAATGATCGTTTGCTTTGGCTCGATGATCTTGACTCAGGTCGAATTATATATATATATATATATATATATATATATATATATATGGGCAGCAACTTTTTCACATCTTTCGTTAAATATAGACAGACAAGGAAAATCTGATTAATTTTTTTTTATTTAGTTTTTACAGCTTTCTCATATAAGTACAAAATTTGTCCATACCGTCCATTGTTGCAAGTTCTTTCGGACACTTCTTTGCTCATTTTCTACGGGGTTTCTTTTAGATGTTGTTAATATCTCTCCATGCTTGACTGTTTAACGTGTATTTTTGTTGTGTTTTATTGAATATTAGTTGGAGCGTTTATTCAGAGCCTTCGCCTCATTTTTTTTTTTTGCTTTCTTTTTTTCAAAATTTTCAGCACGCTAAATAAGGTGAAGTTCGATATTTGTAGAGAGATGTTTAATATACAGGGCCTCTCTTATAGCGAGATGTTTCCGGTAATGTCATTTATATAGAATTTTCGTGTTTTCGACCAGAACATTTCTTAATGCTTTTTGTAAGTTGTGGCTAGCTAGATATTTTTATAGTACTTTGATCCGATAAATGGCATAAAAGAGAGTCTACTCAAGGAGGTAGTAGTATGTCCAATACAGGTAATTGATTTATGACAAGAAACACACTGTGGAATTGATAAACTATATTGGCCATTGCTAGTTTAGATTTGATGGGGTAATTTTGGTTAGTGACAACAAGGTTTGCAGTTTTCCATTTTCTGTAATATGTTATACGTTTTCCATGTTTTTTTTTCAGAAATTAGAGCAGAAATGTGGTGTTTAATGATTCTTCGCATAGCAAATTTGCCCTGCTTATAATTATTGTGCATCTGGTTACCGTAATGTGCCCCCCGAGAGGAATCGAACCTCCTGTGTCTTGCACGGAACCGTCATTTGATCTGTATAACCTATAAACAGAAAATATATTAAAATAAGTGTCGGACTTAGTCCATTTCATTATATATATATAAGATAAACAACACATGCCTGATGATGGATGGAAGGCCGTTCGTAAGTACTAGCATTTTAACATCAAATAAACTGAAAAACTACAGACAACAAGTTTTTCTTCAAGGATCAAAACTCGCACTCTGGATGAACAGGATTTTAATGCATATATTATGTTTTCTAGCGATGGATGTCGCCAATAATCGCATTAATACTTCTGATTAATTCTATGTGTGATTATTCTTTGTATGTAAATCATATGCTGCCTAATGTTTTATGTTTATTAAAAACTATCGATCCGCAGTACATAAAAATTCTTATAAAAAAAACTACTACTAAGACATTACACTATATTATTGAACTATATACTTAGTTCATGACATAAAAACTAATACACTTGTAAAATAGAATATGTGGATTTAACACATCAAAGAAATATTTAAATAAAATTCTCACTTAAAAATTTTGAAAATTTAGCGTTGCGTCTTTGCGCGTTCCACAATCTTACACACCCGTCAACAATAGCAGATATTCAAAAAAACATCTTTCGGTCGACATACAGATATATCGTCTCAAGTTTTTGATTTTATAAGATAAACAACACATGCCTGATGATGGATGGAAGGCCGTCCGTAAGTACTAGCATTTTAACATCAAATAAACTGAAAAACTACAGACAACAAGTTTTTCTTCAAGGATCAAAACTCGCACTCTGGATGAACAGGATTTTAATGCATATATTATGTTTTCTAGCGATGGATGTCGCCAATAATCGCATTAATACTTCTGATTAATTCTATGTGTGATTATTCTTTGTATATATATATATATATATATATATATATATATATGTTTTGTGGTATTTTCATTATTGGTATCGTGTATATATATATTTTTTTTGTAAGAATAATTTTATTTATTTGTCAATGTTGTAATTGGGAACATTATTGTTGACTAATGTTTCTTTTATGTGTTTTCTTTCACTCCGAAATATTCTTTGGGAAGAGGAATTTAGGGATGTTCTGTTTAGGAAATTGTTTATCACATGTATCCTATATCTTTCCGGGCATTGACTATCGTAGTTTAGAAGAGTTTGTGCTGGTAGATTTAAAAAATTAAAAATTTTAGAAAATTAAGGTGTCTTTTAGTTCTATACTGACTCCGAGAAATGGAATTTTCTTATTGTTGTAACCTAGGGAAGGTTACGGAAGAGAATAATCACACGAAGGTTGATAATGAACGATTATACTTAGGACAAGAACAACGCATATAAGATTCGCCAGTGGCGCGCAGAAGTAGGCAACAGCTAGAAGTGAGTCAAGTGAATTCCACAATGAATCTCCAACTGCAGGATATTTGCCAACCACCCCACGCGGTCTGATATGGCACAAGGCAGAATATAATGTTGGGTATCCGAGCCCGTAGGCTCGGCCAAAATTTCCTCGTAGACCCCGTATAAAACGGGGTCGGGTAACTGTTTCCCGAGACGAGACCCTTCGACATAGCTTCGTCTGAGGATCCTCTCTGTTCGGATGCATAGAGTTTGACCAGTACAGCTGGAGACGAATCTCCAACTCCAGGATATTTATTGCATATAAAATACAATTGTGGCACAAGGCCAAAATGAGGAGGGGTTGAGGCTGGTCATCACTAACTATCCCATACCTAGCTAATCTGATTCACGACCCATTCACACATTACAGTTTCCACATTCACCATAAGAATTCGTCCCTCACCAATCAATCCTCCATTCACCATAATACAGCACCCTCTCAAGGGGAAACCTACAAAACGCGCCCCCATGCCTTAACAATTTAATGATAATATATATATATATATATATATATATATATATATATATATATACGAATCTCCAACTGCAGACCAACATACAGTATTTACTACTGTATTTATGTAAATGGGGGCATACCTATTATTGTCCGTAGGTATGCTACAACGCTTATTAATCATGAGTTCGTATGTAAATTTTAGTGTTGAGTTTTTCAAAAGTTGATTTAAGATTCATAATTCCGTTCTTATTTTTTATTAAGACAAGAATATCAAAAATATCACAAGTATCTTGTGTAGATTTGTGGCTTGTCAGTCGTTTTAAACACTTTGTTTTCAATATGAGACATATAAAAGTTACTGTAAAATATAGTGATGTTGTATAGTATTTTTATTACTGGACACCAGTAATAAAAATACTATACAACATCACTTATTTATACATCGTGTATTTATGTTAGAATTATTTTAGTTGTTTATTGATGATCTAGTTGGGAAAATTATTGTTGACTAATGTTTGTTTTATGTGTTTTAGTTCACTTAGAAATATTCTCTGAGAGGAAAAAATTAGGTTTGGTCTATTTAGAAAGTTTTCATCACTGCTAATTTATATCTTTCCGGGCAATGGCTGTCATAGTTTAAAAGAGTTAGTACTGGTGTTTTTTGTTTTGTTTTTTTTTATTTATACGGGTAGGTGTTAAATACTTTAGATTTTCGTTTTTCAAGGAGTGGGGTAATTTTTTATTAACCCTGAGTTCGTATGTAAATTTTAGCGCTGAGTTATTTTCAATAATTGATTCGGATCCAGCGTTGTCCATAATAATCGAAGGTCGCCTTGGTTACGAAACTTTGATAGTAAGTTAGCGACACGATTGAAACGGTCCTAGGACCGTTGCGTAGTGGATATTTGCGTCCTTGGACATTTGCGTCCCGAGACAAATGCGTCCCTGGTTAATTGCGGACCACTGATAATTTTCAAGCTTTTAAAGGCAGTTACCATACATTTTGGAAAAAAAAAAGCATAGGTAGTAATTTTTAAAAAAGGAATAAAATAAAAAAAATAAAAGTTTATTTTTGTTTAAAATGCAATGACAGATTAACAGTGCTGAAAGATCGCTCTACACATCACAAATATGATTTTGTTTCATCGCCATTTTTCTTATGATAGTGGTAGCTGTAATTTTCCTCGTCCATAAATATTTTTCCACCCGCGTTTGATTTTCAGAACTTAGCCATGGGTTCCAAATAAAAATATAATGTATAAAATCCAGAAGCTATTAGATGTTTATCGTACGCACTGCTAGAGTGAACAGGAAGTGATAGCTTAATTTTCGCTTGATTTAATAAAGAATTTTTTCTCTTTCTGCTTGTTTAGAGTAATTAAAAGGTATTGATGTGCAAATTTCTATATTAAACAACTCTTTTAAAAAAATAGTAACTTCAAAAAAATTATCAGAGGTATGCAATTCTCCAGGGACACATTTGTCTAAGGACGGAAATGTCCAAGGACGCAATTGTCTGATATAAAATTGTCCGTGACGCAAATGTCCAGGGAAGCAATTTTCTGGTATACAATTGTCCAGGACGCGAATGTCCAGGGACGCAAATGTCCAGTGACGCAATTGTCTGGTATACAATAGTCCGGGACGCAAATGTCCAGGGATGCAATTGTCTGGTATACAATTGTCCAGGACGCAAATGTCCAGGGACGGAAATGTCCAGTGACGCAATTGTCTGGTATGCAATAGTCCGGGACGCAAATATCCAGGGAAGAAATTTTCTGGTATACAATTGTCCGGTACGCAAATGTCCAGAGACGCAATTGTCTGGTATGCAATTTTCCGGGATGCAAATATCCAGGGACGCAATTGTCTGGTATACAATTGTCCAGGACGCAAATTTCCGGGATGCAAATATCCAGGGACGCAATTGTCTGGTTTACAATTGTCCGGGACGCAAATGTCCAGGGACGCAAATGTCTGATTTACAATAGTCTGGGACGCAAATGTCCACGGACGCAATTGTCTGGTATACAATTGTCCGGGACGCAAATTTCTATGGACGCAATTGTCTGGTATTCAATTGTCCGGGACGCAAATGTCCATGGACGCAATTGTCTGGTATAGAATTGTCCGGGGCGCAAATGCCCAGGGATGCAGTTGTCTGGTATATAATTGTCCGGGATGCAAACGTCCAGCTACGCAATTTTCTGTCCCCCGGCAGAAACTAGTGTCAACAAAGTAACATGCAGGAAAAACAGTAATATGCAATTGCGCTTTCTTCCAAAGTACTGAATTTTTTTACAAGTGTCCTTTCTTTTCCAAACATTATGGGCGTCATCTTTAAATCTTGCTTCAAATTGTCAATCCCTCTGAACCAAACTCGTTACATTTTATCATTGCCGATCAGACCGCGAACTATCACAAATCACGATGAATGGATATTCGCCCGGGGAGGCTCATTGCCTTGAGCGCCTATTGGGACTTAAACTCAACCCATACCTCAAGTGGAACTCGTACATACGATCCGTCGCTAAAGATACTGGGAAAATGGTCGGTTCCTTGTACCACTCAAGTAAGTGTCTAACTCCTCATACCGTTACAAGAGACAGATTAGACCGAAAATGGAATTACTGCCGCTATATATGGGGCAGGAGTTGCTAATACCTGTGAATAGCCATAACTTGGCAGCTGATCTCTCCCCTCCCTGACCTAACCTGTGCAGTGCATTGGGTAAAAATATGGCTGATCACATTCAATGCCTCAAAGACCAAACTAGTGAACTTCCCAAATCACCGATCGAATCCAGAACTTTCACCAATCGCGATGAACGGATGTTCAATCGAGGAAGCCTTGTACCATGAGCGCCTATTGAGACTTAAAGTCAACCCAGACCTCAAGTGGAACTCGTACATACGATCCGTCGCTAAAGATACTGGGAAAATGGTCGGTGCCCAGGAGCGCTCAAGCAAGTGCCTAAGTCCTCATACTGTCCTTTACCGTTACACGAGCCAGGTCAGACCGAAAATGGGATTACTGCTGCTATATATGGGTAGGAGTCGCCCAGCCTTCACTTTCCAGTTTCGATAGAGTCCAGAAGCGACTCCGCGTCATTGGGGATGATGAATTGTTTTCCCACCCTACAACCTCTTTCCTCACAGACGAAATGTCGCGAGCCTCTCATTCCTCTATCGCTATTTCCATAGAAAATGCTCAGACGAAGTACATTCCTTAGTTCCACCAGTTCTAACCTTCATACCTACGACCTGCCACGCCCATTGTAGTGAACCACCCTCATTCCCTTCGTATTCCATTTGGTAAGATATAAGTTCCACTCGAGCAGCTTCTTACTACGAATCACTGCATTGCGGAACCGACTCCCGAGATAATACTTCCCTGATCACTAGAATCTTAACTTGTTCTTGTTTCGATCTAACCCTGGTCTTCCCCACATATCCGCATAAAATATATCTCTTACTTTGTAACCCTCTACATCGAGTGGCTTCCGGACCTTGTAAAGTTTGAACATCATTGTAAAAAGAAAATTCAAGGAGGTTCTTCTGCAAATACATATCTACATCAGCAACTTTAACTGCAGAAGGAAGTGCCACCCAATTTGGTATATTTAGCTTCAGTATATCGCTAAATCGAGCTTTCATATCTTCGTGCAAGATTTTCAAATGTTCAGCATACAATTCAATGTAATCACTATCAAAACTACTATGGAAAGTGCTCAGACGAGCGACATTTCTTGGTTCCGTCAGATGTAACCTTCACGGCTAGGACCCGCCATGCCACTTACATTGTAGAAAACCACCCACATTCCCTCTGTATTCCATCGGTGAGAAGC
Source organism: Acanthosepion pharaonis (assembly GCA_903632075.3). Taxonomy (NCBI): domain Eukaryota; kingdom Metazoa; phylum Mollusca; class Cephalopoda; order Sepiida; family Sepiidae; genus Acanthosepion; species Acanthosepion pharaonis. The sequence goes on from CAHIKZ030003432.1 coordinate 2,082,958, forward strand.
AAGTTCCACTCGAACAGCCTCTTTTTGCGGACAACTGCCCTGTGGAACAAACACCCAAAAGGATGTTTCCTCGATCGCTACAATCTTAACCTGTTCAAGTCTAGAGTTAACCGTTATCTTCGCACTTTTTATCCATATAAATACCTCCCCTAACGTAAATTTCTACCTCGAGTGGTCCCCGAGTCTTCTACTAGATGAACCTTACTGTAAAAAATGATTTAGGTTAAAGAAATGCAAGTAGGTTATCTCCCTTGACTATAAATCGTCACTACATTATAACTACAGGGTGTCCAAAAAAAAAAAAACAGGAAATTTGGTACCGTTTATTTAATTTTTGTTAAAGTTATTTGAAACAAATAAAAAATTAGTAGCTTAAAACAGGACAAAAACAAATGTTATATGCGGTTTTCAAACTAAAGAACTCAATCAAAATTTCTTGGCATTTTTCAGTCCCCAAACTCGATGTTCTTTCTTAAAAAGAACAATCACCTCGCGTTGAAAATTTGATAAATGCGACATCATGGAACAAGAAATGGTTAAAAAATTTATGTTAGGTAATCTTTTTAGTTCATTCATAAGGTAAAATATATAGTATTTTTTTATGAATTAATTCTTTTTTTCATCACATAGTAAATCTAAAATTTTCTGGGGTTTTTTTTTTTGGGGGGGGGGCTGTACTATGTTTTTTGTTTCTTTTTTAATCTATTCACCACCAAGCAAGTCAATAATGCCACTAAAATGCAAGTGGTTACCAGGAGTGAAAAAGAATGAGAAAACTTTAGAAAGAACTGGAAACCCAATCCTAAACGGGAAACATGTTGGACCTAGTTTATTTCTTGCAATAAATCTAGGACAACGTTTTTTCACTGACCACTAAAACACTATCGTGGACCCCACCTTTACTATTTTGCTTTCGTGGACTGATATGGATGCCCAGGGAACATATGGACCCCGGTTGAGAACCACCGAGTGAGTCGGAAAAATGAATGTCAGCATATATTTTTATTTATTTATTTTTAACCATCCCATTTCTTTCTGTGTGTCTTGCTTCTGATTGGATGATACAAGAGAAATCACATGGGGAATTAACATTTGCATGATTTCTTTTTTATTTACTTAGTCTTTATATATTGACATTTAGCGTAAAGACAACCGTTCAAGTGACTGAGTCGGAATTGTTTGGGTTTTTTTTTAAAGCTGTTGCTCCAGAATTTTTCTTTCATTCATTTTCTTTTGTTTCGTTCAGTCTTTTTCGTTCTTTCTTTTCCTTTCGTTATTATTTTTATTTTTTATTTTTTATTTTTTTGTCACTCTCTCGTCTTATTCAAAAAACTGCTTCCTCGACAAATCACTCAGGTTTGACATATGACCGAGCTTTTATTTCACAGCGAATTGTGGTCTACGTTCGCCATTCGATAGTTAAGAAACTTTTACCTTTCACACGCTCTAGGTGTGTTCTCTATTGAAAAGTTCACGCAATTACAATGATTTTTTTTTCTTGTTGTTTTTATAAAGACGAATGCTACATTTTCGTAGACATATCTGATCCTGATTTCCATGTTAGGATCTTTTCTGTTAATTCACCCCAAATATTGTAAAATTACTTATCGCCAATATTAATTCACCCCCCAAAATTATAAATTTTAAAACAAAGTTTTCTTGGTTAAATTTACTGACAGTCTTTTGAAATTATATATTTTAAATCAAAATTAGTTTAGCTTGCCTCGCAACAATTCCAACCCTTAGAATGAAAAATGACCAAAAATCAGGAGGTTATTCGCTTTTCATAATTGCGGTTGATATCCGAGGTACTTATAAGCACCCGAATCGACAACATTTGGGGCGATCGGAAAAATCAACCCAACCAGAGTGCAACTGAAGGGCCTCGCTTTGGGAGAATTTGGTATGAATTTCAGTAAATATAAATTCTTTTTATTTTGGAGAGAATTAATATTTCCCACGTTAATTCATGGAACCTTGTGAAGCATCACTATTATTTTTTCTTTGCCTTATTTAAAAATAAAAAAAAATGCAGCCGAAATGTATATTAGAACTCAAAACTGAGCGAGCCTTAAATCGGTAATCTATATAATACTAAAAGTCTGTGATTGCGTGGTGCGTCCGCCCGGCGCATAATTATTTAAGTTAATCTGATTTAAGTAAATAAGATTTTAAAGTACGAGCTGTTTATACAATAAGTATTTTCATTTTAACTTTCCTCAAACGGACAATTTTTTTTAATTAAAATATTTTTTAAGTTAAAGACAAAAACAAAGAAATCCCGCTTTGCTGTTTTCGATCAGTTGTTTATAGAGTAATTATTTATATTTAAGTTTTCTTTAAACAAACAATATTTTAAATATTTAAACTTTCGAGCCATCCCGAAAATGAGATGAATTTAACTTTAATTCGATACAAAAAAGCCGGGGGAAATATATTAACAACTTTCGACACGAACTAAGAATTAAAAAGAAAATATACAGGATAAATATTAACGGCTTTTTTTAAAAGTCACTCACTCTTTTTTTTTTAATCACGAGAAACGACAGCTTCACAAAAAGTAATATGATTCATTATTTAAGCATCCACACAAATACAAATACACACTTACTTTTCTTTCGTTTTTGGATAAGATGAAGCCAAGAAAGGAGAAACGCGTAATTAAATCTAGTTTCACTGAAACATTTTTTTCATTTGTCAAATTTCTTCAAAACTTTGTCGGTATTCGATATCCTATGTTATACACACACACACACACACACATATATATATATATATATATATACATATATATCAATATAGGGCGATAGTCGTTTCATGCTAGATGCAATCGTCAGGTGGCCTGAAGATTGCATCTCGCATGAAACAGACTGTCGCCTCTAAGTGTTGACTTCTATGTTCACTTTTATATTTACACACGCTCTATCTCTGATATTGAGCACTTTATCCCATAAATATAGCACATCTTAAGACTATATTTCTTCATATATATATATATATATATATATATATTAGGTACCTCCAATAATTCGCTGAAAAAGAGCATATCATGATGATAAAAGTTGCCAAACTTAATGAAAACTAAGTTTTATCGTCAAAATGTTTATATTATTAAGAGGAAAGAACAAAGTATTTTTTTAATTATTAAAAAAAATTCCTCCTTTCTAACACACTCTAAATATAGGTAAAAAATCTTATTTTATTTATTTATTGTCAACTGCGTAAGACTTGTCATAATGGGCATTTTCGTGTAGCCGTTTCCATTAAAATGACACATTAATTTGGAAGTTATTGCAAGTATCGTCAGATTTCTGTTATTAAGTTATTAATTGAAGACTATATTTACTAAGCGAAAATTAAAAAATTACAATAATTAAAAATAATTTTTTGTCTGTCTAAATGTTCTTTTTCTTTTAAGTATGGTGTATCCTAAGTGATATTATGGTTAAACTGTCACGTGTTTCAAGGCTTGTCCCCCTTCGGGAAAACTCCTTGGCATATAAACGTTTAGGGTTGCGGTCAATTCTTTCATTTCACTTCCGTGTTTCATCGTCCCTACGTTTCAACAGGCTTCTTTGGAAATCTTTCCTTCACGATTTAAAAAGGTTTTTTTTTCCTATTTCACTAAATATTTTTAATTTTGCTATGTATTCATCTTACTTTAATGTGTGTCATGCATCAATTAATTTATGTTTTATTTATTAGTTTTTACTTATTTAAGAAAAATAATTTAATTTGTTTTTATTTAGTTTTTTGTTTAACTTTCATTTCTTTTTTGTGAGTTAAATAAAATAACTTTAACAATTCATAGCCATCAAAGTATAACAATTAATAACAAAGAATAAAATGAAGAAGAATAAGATCTTAAATAATATAATTTGATACTAAATACCATAAAATTTCAAATTATTACATTTTATATCAATACATTTTATTATATCTCAGTTAGTTAAAAATTTAATAACTAAGAATGAGATAATAATTTAATTTTTAATTTAATAACTGAGATAATATAATTGTGTGTGTGTGTAAAAAATCAAACAAAAATTCAGATATTAATAATACCGGTTCCCGTACTATCACCGAAGTTAAGTAAACAACGTCGAACCTGATCAATGTTCACTTTTATATTTACACACGCTCTATCTCTGATATTGAGCACTTTATCCCATAAATATAGCACATCTTAAGACTATATTTCTTCATATATATATATATATATATATATATATATATATATATATATATATATATATACAGGATGAATAAGCAATATCGCTATGTTTGGAAAAAATTATCTGACAACCCTATATTTACAAATTATTTTAAAGCTGATTTTACTTATACTTATAAATGACCATGCCTAGAATAGTGGTATCATACACTTCATTCACATATCCTCCTTAGAATTTCTAATCGATAATGGCTCGGAACTGTTAATCAGAGAATCGAGTTCCAATTTCATTTGAGTTCCTTATATTCATTTACCTGCAAATACCCATGGCAAAGGTAGGAATCCACTTCTTCTCCCCCAGCTATGGGTTAATTAGTAAGATTTGTATCACTAAATCATTATTATTTCCATAGCCACTAAAACAAATTCTTACAATCTGAAAGTATTTTCAGGCTTTAAATCACCTGAAAAGGGTTGATAAGCCGTAAAAAACTAATCGATCAAATCAAAAATTTATGTGCAAATCGCCGGTTATCGGGTTGTAATGGAAACATTATGGTCACGCTGACGATTTCAGCTAAATGGTAAAGGCGATCCACGTTGTACTTTCATTATACAAGTCCTGCATCACGTTGAAACACCGATTCTAGTACGATCACCGAAGTTAAGCAACGTCGAGCCCGGTCAGTACTTAGATGGGTAATCGCTTGGGAACACTAGGTGCTGTAAGCTTGGATGTGAGGGTGGTGTAACGAATAATGGCTCAGAAATGTTAACCAGGGAACCGAGTTCCAATTGCCGTTGGGTTTATTATATTTACTTGTGCACAAACACCCCCCCTGGAAAGGTATTAATCAACCTCTTCTCCCTCAGCTATGGGTTAATTAGTAATACTTGTACCACTAAATCATTATTATCTCCCAAAAATTTGTACAATCCAAAAATATTTTATGGCTGCAATGGTTTGATAAGCTGTAGAAAATGAATCAATCAATCAGGTATAAATAAAATACATCTAACAATACTATATGAAGAATAAAAGAAAAGACAAGGGAGAACCATTTCATACCAACGTGTTTCTTTCCCTGATGAACTTTATCAATTTAAGTGTGGAGATTTAATTTTGTAACATGTATTTGTATGCAGAAGTAAATTGGATGAAAATATCGTTAAGTTTTCAAATTCAAATTATCTATCTATCTTCTTTTTTAATCGATTTCAATCCAAGCAAGGCACTAAAGCCACTAAGACAATGGGGTTACCAGGTGTGGAATAATTAAAAAAAAACAGAAACATTAATAATGAGCGAGAAGAGAAAAGAGTAACCAGGAGGACATTAGAGAGCGATTGACAATACATTGAAGATTAAAGCTGCCTGAAAGTATGGAACGGGAAGGGATTTCCACAAATGAGAAGTGCGAGAAAAGAAGCTGTTAACATAGAATTTTCGACTACATCTAGCCTACTCATTTTTAAATTGATGAAACCTCGACACCAGTCTAGTATGGCGCTTAAATCCAAAGAGTCTAGGTACCATAGCGAAAAGGTTATCTGAACAATTACCATGAAAGTATTTATAGATAAAACGCAGGAGGCAACGGTGGGAAAGTGACTAAAGCCGATCTGCCAGATCAGGACTGATAATATTGCTGATTCTTTTTTGAATTTTATCAAGGAACTCAAGGTAAATAGCAGGGACACCTGACCATATGTTATACCTATAATAATACCTATTCTATTGTAATGGACTCTCCCACACATAATAAGTAGTAGTAGCGGTCGCCAGTTCGGTTCAGTGGTGTTGAGCGAGTCAGTCGATATCGGACATTGAAGTACCAACAATCACAACTAGATTGCTGCGTCATTAACTCATATTTCCAAGTTCCTAACGTTTTGTACGTCGAACCTAATTTAGGATGACTTATTGTAAATACAAGCCTCCACTGTAAAAACTACTCTACAACATCATGTGCGGCAGCAATAGTCTAAGCATGAACGAAGACTCTGGAGATAAAATTTTTCTCGTACGACACAGTGAAGCAACTTTTTTTGCGGCTGACCTAGCAATCGATTCCATATAAGAATGAATTCAATTTGTCTGTCTGTCTGTCTGCCTCTCTCTCTCTCTCTCTCTCTCTCTCTCTCTCTCTTTCATTATCAGTTTTTCCCCTCTTTCTTTCTCTGTCTCTGTCTCTCTCTCTCATTATCACGTGTTTTTCTCCTCTTTCTTTCTTTCTTTCTTTCTCTCTTTCTCTCTTTCTTTCTTTCTCTCTCTGTCTTTCTCTCATTACCACGGGGTTTTCTCCTCTTTCTGTCTTTCCTTCTCTCTATCTATCTCTCTATCTATCTCTCTATCTATCTATTTATCTTGTCCTCATATCTACCTAATCTGTTCATATGTATCTAGCTAGCTAGCTAGCTATCGTATTCTGCACAGGTATATCTGCTAAAATATCGACTACTTTAGAGGATAAAATGAAATCTGCAGACCCCCACCCGCAACAGAATAATCCCGTGCTTCGTGGCCTGACAAATCGCTTCAGAAATAATCACCGTCTCTTCCGCCATTTTGAATGGCTTTACAAAGTCTCATATCGAATGAGGAAACTTAACTCGCCCCTTCTAGAAGAAATGGATTGTTGTCTACCTACAATTGGCGACGCCCACAACGCTGCAATGTCGGCGTAAAACATTAAAAAACTAAACAAAATAATAAAAATAAACCCACCTCCACAAAATATCGTTGAACAGTTGGATTTTTGTTTTCTGTGCCCTTTGCACTCAAGAAGAAACGTACTCAGTTCTTTTGTCTTTTGAAATTAAATTTCGTCGAGAAAACCGGTTGCCCGTCTAAAAGGTGGTCTCTTTTTGGGGTGCCATTTTGACTTTTTATGTACAAGGAAATAATATCTACAACGTACAAATTTTATTTTGGAATGATATCTACATGTAGCCAAAATATTAAAAAAAATTCTTTTATTTATATCCTAACGATAAACAGTATGTAGATCGGCTAAAATGTCTACACCGTACAAATTTTAATTTGGAATTATATCTACATAGTAAAACATCTGATAAAACAAACACACACACACACATATATATATATATACATATATATATATATCATAGAGAAAAGTTAATTAAAATATTAAAACAAAATACATCGGCTAAAATGTTAAATAGCAGTCAGAAGATTCTTTTCTTTTATATTTAATTCTCTGAATAAAATATATCGATTCGTTATAAGAATATATTATATTTAATTTTCTAAATATATAAGTTCTTAATTTGGAATGATATATAGTAAAAGTTCCCTGAAATTGGTCAAAATATTTTTAAAAAATACATTATTTTATATTATATTTATTATCTAAAAATATCGATTACTTACAAGAATATATTATATTTAATTCTCTCAATATATCGATTCCTTATAAGTATATATTATATTTCTTTCTGTAAATCTATCGATTCCTTATATGAATATATTATATTTCTTTCTCTAAATATATAAATTCCTTATAAGTATATATTATATGTCATTCTCTAAATATATAAATTCTTTATCAGTATATATTATATTTAATTCTGTAAATATATCGATTCCTTATAAGTATATATTATGTTTAATTCTCTAAATATATAGATTCATTATAAGTATATATTATTTTTCCTTCTCTAAATATATAGATTCCGGTAAAATTAAATATTGGTTTTCTACATTTGTTGGACCGTGAGTTGCCTGTGTCTGGGTATATAATTGTGTGTGTATATGTGTGTATGAATGTTTGTTTGCGTCTGTGTGTCCGCTTGTGTGTGCGCGTGTGTCTGCTTGTGTGCGTGTGCAAGTGTACTTGTCTATGTGAACTAAAGGAGGCACGGTGCAGTAATGGATAGTGGCTTGGATTGAGGAATCAGAGAGCCGAGTTCGAATTCCAGTCGAATCCATTACATTCACTTACGTGCAAAGGTATGAATCCTCTTTCTTCTCCCTCCAGCTATGGGTAAGTAGCAGGACAGACTGGGTTCTATAACCTTGAATGGCAACTGACCTAGGAGAAGGAAAACTCTGAATTCAAACCTGCTCTTAGAGGAGGATGAATGGAGTCTCTCTGAGCCTTGGTTGACAATCCATTTAGTGTTGGTGTCACGATAAAAACACCCTTTCTGCCAACCATTTACATAAGTTCGTTAGGTGCATTAGTCACTGTTTTTTTTTCTCTATCTTTCTGGTGGGTATCAAATTCTCCAAGCCTGCTTTCCTCATTAGAAATATCAATTCTTTCTGATTCTAAGTATAAGTATTCTTTTTTATTCCATATTCCTTAGAGTTTCCTACCTACTCACACGTTCAGTCCACGGTATTCTGAGCGGGTACAAGACAACTCAACACCGCCGACTGAGCGCCGAGACAACTCAGAACCGACACAACTCAGCACCAGAAAAACATAACTTTTTTTATAACCAAACAGACGTAATTTATTAAGAATTAAAACCTTAATTAATGAAAATTTTTACTTTATAAAAAGACAACTGTCTTTACGATTTTATTTATTAAAAATAATCTTTAAAAATATTCACCTATTAAGGTTTTAATCCTTAATAAATTATTTTTATTCGGTTATAAAATAGTTATGTTTTTCTGTTGCTGAGTTGTCTCGGTCCTGAGTTGTCCCGGCGGCGGTGTTGAGTCGGCGGTGTTGAGTTGTCCATTCCCATACTGAGCATTTGTATATGGAGGGACCATTCTGTTGCCTCAAATCTCTTCTCCATCAGTGATGAGATTTGTCCAGCATTCACTGCCATATAGGAAGACCGATATTAAGTAATAGTTCCGTACTCTTTCTTTGCTTCTAACGAGATTTTCTTTTTGTTCTAAATTTTGCTTAGCTTATCACGTCTCATACTGTTTCACTGTATATAAAAAAAAACGCAAATAACTCTTGTCTTATTCAATTCAAAAGCGAATATTCTACAGATATAAGATGGCTGCTATTAAAAAAAAAAAAAAATTAATGAACCGAACAAAAAGGGCAAACATTCACTTTCGCCCACGTTATTCTTTTAAAGAATTGAACAATATAAATCAAACGCTTATCAGCAATAATTCCCCCCGCCGATGTCGTCGACGAACAAACAAAATTAGCTTTAAAATAGCACGCATCATGACGCTGGTATAAACAAAATTAAATAAAACATTAACTCAGTCTACCATAACTAGACGTACTCAGAAATTGTGTCATGTTGGCCTCGTCAGATCGTGACTTTCGTATGATTGTCATGCCTGGCGCCAAACTCGTTAAGAACTATCTAAAAAGTCAGTTGTGTACAACCACATTCTCGGATCAATGGTTAAAAATGGCTTCGACAGAGCGAAGCCTGTCGATCTTAGTAAGGACTATTCGTTTTCGAATCTAATGAACAGGCGCTACAGAATCACAAAAAAAAAATAATTATAGCAGATAAGAGAAACCATATTACTTGAGAACTATCAACAGCAGCAACAGTTAATATGGATAGCAGATGTAACTGGAAGAGAAAACAATGACCTAATCAAGATGTTGACTTACTACAAACAAAAGGTTAGGAAGGAAACTCCCACAAATACTGGAAAGAGCGTTAACAGTTACCGGGCTTGAGAAATCTATTTACCTGAAACATTGTTTTAAGAGAAAGATTTTATAAATTTTAAAAGTTTGACTGCTCGGCCAATGAATGCCAAATATTGCCATTAGAAATGAGGAAAATAGATATTATACTTTGATCTCAATCCGATGGCCACGGTGTGAAGAAAAGCATAAGTAGAGTAGCACTGGCTGCTCGGTCAATAAATGTCAAATGTTTCCTTATAAGGAAACGGATAATATTACCATCACCATTAGAGATGAGGAGAATTGATACTACACTTTGATCTTCATCCAATGGCCAGTGAGTGAAGAAAAGCATAACTAAAATAACACTGGCTGCTCAGTCGATGAATGTTGAATATTTCCTTATAAGGAAACGGCTAATATTACCATTAGAAATGAGGAAAAGAGATACTACATTTTGATCTCAATCCAATGCCCAGTGAGTGAAGAAAAGCATAACTAGTGTAGCACTGGCTGCTCGGTCGATTAATGCCGAATGTTTCCTTATAAGGAAACGGTTAATATTACTATTACCATTAGAAATGAAAAAACAGATACTACACTTTGATCCCAACCCGATGTCCAGGGAGTGAAGAAAAGCGTAACTCGAACAACACTGGCTGTTCAGACAATGACTGACTGAAGTTTCCTTATAAGGAAACAGCTAATATTACTATTAGAAAAGAGGAGAATGAACTACACTTATTTACTAGTCCTTCAACGTTTACGGGATATAGATTGGTTTCATTTGGGAGCTCAAATGCGTGCACCTGGGTGAGGGCCAAATATCGCCTGGTTCCAGCAACTAACGGCCCGCTGGTGGCGTCGATATTCCACGCACCCTTCCTCTTTGGTGCAATGTGAGGTGCTGCCGCAAGGTTGGAATCCCCGGGAGCAGGCATTTTTCATTTATTTGTTGTGTTCCGACTGAAGACAGAAACACAATTGAAAGATAATATATAGTGTGTCCACCCGAAGGGAGACACTACACTTTGATTCCAGCTCGATAACCAGGAAGTGAAAAATGACGCAACTCGAGCAGAAGCGGCAGTTCAGTTAATGAATGCTGAATTTTTAAACATTAGGATACTGCTAAAATCACCATTAGCATTACAGATGAGGAGAACAGATACTACACTTTGATCTCAATCCTATGACGATATTCAGTCACACACCCCCACCCCACGAGGCCGTCATGTGGCACAAGGCCTTTTTAACGTGGGAACACCGAGCCCGTGGACTCGGCCAAAAATATGCCCATTGAACCCGTATAAACGGGTTCAGGGTCTGTTTACCTCCCCGAAAGAGACTCCGCCCTTCGGCGTAGCCTCGTTCGGGTTCCTCCCTGCCCGAAGGCAGAGAGTTCAACCGATCAGCCGGTTCAGAGTTGAACGACTGACGATATTCAGTCACCCTCCCACCCACGAGGATGTCATGTGGCACAAGGCCTTTTTAATGTGGGGTCTCCGAGCCCGTGTGCCCGGCCAAAAATATGCCCATTGGGTCGGTTTACCTCCCCGAAAGAGAATCCGCCCTTCGGCGTAGCCTCCTTCGGGTTCATCCCTGCCCGAAGGCAGAGAGTACAACCGAACAGTCGGTTCGGACTTGAACAACTGACTCTCAATCCTATGACCAATTTCGAAACGGCTAATGTTGCCATAAGCATACGATCCAACCGATATCAGAAACTGCAGGATGTATGAATTTGAAAATGCCAGTGATGAAAAATGGGCGACTTCAAGCATCATGTTTTAGAGTACGTCAGCCAAAATTTTATTATATACACGAAAAATGGGGGATCATTGTTTAGTCGATTCTTCCAAACAATTATGAAAAGTAAAGACGCTATTTAACACTTCTTAACCGCACTCTGTTAAATGGATCTTACATTATTTTATGGCCGTTTCCTCTCGCAACAGACGCCTTCCTAAGAATGCTACTTGCTTTGAAGGAGAGATAATGTCGTCATAATTTATTGGAAGATATGTCGTGTCGACGTCTTTTCGAACCGACAGTTCCTAACAGAATCACTTGAACCGGAACGATGTTCATTTACTGAATGGTATTTACACTGCTGTCACTAGCTATGTGTTACACATAATTTAAAGTGAATAAGGAAAAAGCAATTGTCATCCAAACGTTTGATGAAACAAGAAGACATGACACCTTAAAAACTACCCCAGGATTTATGCGCTATTAAGTCTCATGGATTCGCTTTTCGCTGACACATTTTCAGGGACTCAAATAAAAGTTTCTATTTCAGATAAATTCCTGCCTTTCCTTTAATTTTATTTATTTTAAGAAATGCTCCAATGTGATGGCACCTGTTTCTTGATTAAATATCCGTGTGTTTTATTTTTATTCTTTATTTATTGTCTACAGAAGTTATGGCCAGAAGATCAAGCCTTAATGAATTATCCCTGGCGAATATCTATTTGTCTACTGTTTATCTATCATCGCAATTTAAACTCGCTGAATTCACTTCCTGTGTAGATAAAGGCCTAAATCCATAAGTCGGATTAGTAACATTATTTGAATTTCTTCAAATATCAATTGTTATTACTTTTATAAGTACTGGGTGTCCAGAAAAAAAATGGCATCATTTTGTATCTAATGACATAATCAATTCTCTCTCCAATGATCTCAGATTTTAACAAAATGTGTTAAATGTACGGACTTATCTCACTGAGAATCTATCAAAAAGATGGATCGGGCGTGCTAGTGATAAACTGTAAAAAACAAATCAATCTCTCCCTATATCAAACAAAGGCGATTGCTGTATCGATTATACCTACCTGATCCACTTAAGTCTTTTATTGCAACTAATTATGCACGGTGGATAACGGCTCGAATTAAGGAATCAGCGAGCCGAGTTCGAATTCCAGTCGAATCCATTACATTCACGTACGTCCTAATAGCCTTGGGAAAGCTATTAATTCTCTTCTTCTACCCCACCCCAGCTATTGGTAAATATCAGAACAGACCGGGTTCTATAGCCTTTGTCTACTGCAGAAAGAAATGGCAACCTACTGCGGGAAAAATAGCCTCGTGAGTCATGTATCGAAAGTTACATGATTGCCTGAGCGTGTATCACGCGTGGGACATAACTGACTGAATTATACACGCATGCGTACCCGTAAAGAATGCAAGCTACTGCCGATCGAACGGTCCGGTGAGGTTCTCAGGTCCCGCCGCCGCCGCCGCCGCCGGGCATCATGCACGTGCGCACAGGGCATCGTCCACGTGCGCACAGGGCATCGTCCACGTGCGCAGTGGTCGTTGACCCCCGTCGTCGTTACCCGTGCGTTCGATGCATGGAGAAGACGACCGAAGCGGATCATTTAGATGAAGTAAATGTCGTAAGAAAGAGACTTGTACAAACTTATATTTGGAATCCTGAGATTTTTGTGCTCACTATGTTATATGGTGTGTGTGTGCTTCTAATATTAAATCTGTTGTTATTAAAGAAGAACAGGTATTATTTTTTGATAGACGTTCGTACCACGATGGAGAAGAAAGGCGAGACTGTTGAAGACTACATCTGGAATCCTGAGACTGTCGTATTCATTTTGACATGCTTTGCGGACTTCTATTAAATATGTTGTAATTAAACAACAACATGTATTACTTTTTGACGGAACATCTGATGAAGAAAGAGGTTATTTTGAAGACTATAGTTGGAATCGTTTGACATTTAATTTTTTCCGTAGTTTCCTTCCACGATTACACAGGGTGTTCCCAACCGCAAAAAAAGTGTTCCTGGTGTCCTCACTTTAATATACAGGGTTTTGTCTCAAAATTGGAATCATTTTGTAGTCTCATAACAAAGCCAATTCTCACTCAGATGATCTCAAAGTTTAACAAAATGTGCAGACTCATATCAATGAGAATCTAACAGGAAAATGGACCATGCGTGTCAGTGGTAATGACAATGTGCTGTTGAAATGACTGCTATGTTCAGCTGACTTAACACCTTGTGATTTTTTTTCTATGGGGGCTATTTGAAAGGACACGCCTATATCCCTGCACTTCCTGTAAGCCTAGATCAACTTAAGCAGAGGCACTGAAAAATGTTACGCAAGACATCCTACGGCATGTCTGCAGGAACTGGACAACCAACTTGACGCGTATCGTGTCACAGTTGGTGCAAATATTGTGAAGATATCGTCGCCACCACCGCTGGCGTCGGGTATCGTGGACGTGCGCAGTGGTCAGAGGCCCCCGTTTGCCGTTGTCGATACCCGTGCGGGTCTTACTCGCCTCGTTTAGATGAAGTAAATGTCGTAACAAAGAGATTTGCACGAACTTATATTTGGAATCCTGAAACTTTTGTGCTCACTATGTTATATGGTGTGTGTGCTTCTAATATAAAAACTGTTGTTATTAAAGAAGAACAGGTATTGTTTTTGATAGACGTTCGTACCACGATGGAGAAGGAAGGCGAGACTGTTGAGGACTACATCTGGAATCCTGAGACTGTCGTATTCATTTTATCATGCTTTGCAGACCTCTATTAAATCAGTTCTAAAGAAGAACAGGTATTATTTTTTGACCGAACGCTATACCACGTTTGTGGAAGAAGGAGTTTATTTTAAAAACTATATTTGGAGTCTTTTGACATTAATTTTTCCATACTTTGCCTGCTTCCACGATTACACAGGGTATCCCCCAACACCCAAAAAAAAGATGACATAATTTTGTAGTCTAATAGCATACGAAATTCTCGTTCAAATGATCTCAAATTTTAATAAACTGTTTAAACCCTAAGATGAATGTTGTTTTCAGGGTGACGTATGGTTTTCACTAGCAATGAAAAGACATTTTGCGTGTTAGAATATGTTCGAACACAAATTGAGCTGAGTGCTAACGAGCATAAACACTTTATTTTTCAAGAAGATGGGGCTTCACCTCACTGGAAGCTGAACTTATCTCAATGAGAATCTACCAAGAAGATGGATCCAGTGTGCCAGTGATAATGACAACGTGTTGTTGAAATGCCAAAATGTTCACCTTTTGATTTTTTTTTCAATGGGTCTATGTGAAAGGACAGGTCTATATCCCTCTTCTTCCTGCAAGCCTAGAGAAACTTAAGCAAAGTATCACTGAGGCTGCGGAAGAATGTTACGCAAGACATGCTACAACGTGTTTGGCAGGAGCTGGACTAGCGACTTTATGTGTTTTGTATCACAGGTGGTGCGCCTATTGAACATTTATGAGGCTTTGTGAAATTGGTTATAAAATCTACATCCCTTTGAATATCTTGTTCGAATTTTGATAAATAAATCTTTTATTGTTCAACATGAAGTCAATTTAATTTCGTTACATCGAATTACTCAGATATTCACATCTTAAATTATATCAATTTTGGGGGATGCAACCTATTCGGATCGTCGATTTATCGTTCTGCTAACGATTACACCGCCTGCGCATATATAAACATACAGCAAATTATTTGAAGAGATTCAAAACTATTTTGGCTGATATATAAATGTTATTGCAAATAAATATAAACCTTCCAAAACATGTTTCTGGTGTCCTTCATTTATTTTACAGGGTTTCGTCCCCAAATTTAAATCATTTTGTAGTCTTATAACATAGACAATTCTCGCTAAAATAATCTCAAAATTTAACAAAATGTGTAAAACCTAAGTTGATTGTGCGAACTTATCCCAATGAGAATCTACCAGGAAGATGGATCAGGCGTGTCAGTGATAATGACAATGTGCTGTTGAAATGGCCGCTACGTTCAGCTGAGTTGAGAACGTGTGATTTTTGCTATGGTGCTATGTGAAAGGACAGGTCTATATCCCAGCACTTCCTCCAAGCCTAGAGCGACTTAAGCAGAGGCACTGAAGAATGTTACGCAAGACATGCTATGGCGTGTTTGGCAGGAGCTGGACTACCGACTTGCCATGAGTTGTGTCACAGGTGGTGTGCATATTGAACAATTAGTGAAGCTTTGTGAAATCTGTTATAAAATCTAGACCCCCTTTGAATATCTTGTTCGAATTTTCATAAATAAATCTTTTATTGTTCAACATGAAGTCTATTTAATTTCATTTGCCTGGGATATGAAGTTACTCAGATATTCACATTTTAAATGATGTCAATTTTTTTTAAGACACCATATAATTCAGTAACCGTAATAATAGCATTGAAAGCTTCTTTTTCTTTCAATTTTTCTTGCTTTATCTTTACAAATAGTATTATATAATAATATAATTTGAATTTCGGCAAATATTGAAGTTTATGCCCGCAACCAGACGGAGTGTCAAAACTTTGGCTTTTCCACGACACTGATTTTTAAATAACTTCACTCTTTGGTGATGTACATTGTTTTAAAAAGCGATGATTACAATTGTAATAAAACCTAAGCATATGAAAATGAATTTATACATTTTCTTTATTCTTGAGAAATGACAACAAAGATGTTAAATGCTATTTATTCATAAGATTGTCTACTTATACTATTTTTTATTGTATTATTTATTGTAATGGTTGGCAAAACATCGGCGAATTATCAATTGATTCAAACTTTATAAAATGGTAAATAATAAAGATTTCTTTATAATTGGTGTGGTAAAAAGATAGACACATCCCATCTCCCCTCTCGCCTGTAAACATTTATCACACTAGAATAAACGTTTTTCAGCATTAAAGCTGAATTGGTCAAATAAAGCTTCTACTTAGAGTTGTTACTATATTACAATTTATTTGACTAATTCCTTTTCGCAATGATGGGACTTATACTCTGTCTAGACAATCTAACGATGGATCAGTATTCTCTAGACGCTGAAAAGAGTCCCAGCCATTGGTGAAAAACCTTTGAAAACTTATTAGAGGAATAGTACAACGGAACAAGATACGTTACTTAACAAAATATGTATCAGATAGAGTTTACAGGTATTTCCCAGATGCATCAAAATATATGAGGAAGGCCAAAGAATTCTGGACAAACTATCAGCTGCCCCAAAAAAGTTTTTGCCGATTTTTATAAAGGAAATTAAAGATGCTGATATAATGGAATATGCATACACCTGAGTTCCCCCTCACTGGAATATGATTGGCTGGTGTCCGTCATAAATACAGACGGACGTGTAGGTACGACAGAGTTTCAGTCTTGACGACGCTATCCTATTGGTCTACACCTATTGGCTATCCTAATGGTCTGCACCTATTACCTGCGACTACGACGCGTACTAGTCGTTTACTGCTACCTTATTCTACTTGGTTACAGTAGCCAAACCCACTTAGCTACTTTGATCAAATATATCCCTTTCCGGGACATGTCAGATGCATATTTAAAGTCTTAAATGTATTTATTCATCAAAATATGAACCATCACATTCTATGACCTCCTGAGTAATGCCATTTTTGTAAAAGTCCTTAGTTTTACTTTGTAAAAAGTTATGCACTTCCTTTTTCATGTCATCTTCATTATTAAATGCCCTGTTCTTTATATGATTATCTAAGCCTAAAAACAAGTGAATATCCTTTGGAGAGAGGTCTGGTGAATACGGTGGATGAGGCATAATCGCCCACTTTAGCTCTGCTATTTTGGAAAGGGTCATTTTTGCAACGTGTAGGTGAGTATTGTCCTGGAGAAACAAAAACTGTTTTCTGTTTACTAATGCAGGTTGTTTCTTGAACACATACTCGTTCAAGTTGCTCGCCATATTTGTTAGAAGTAATGGTTTCACCCGTTTTTAAAAACACATAGTGAATTATTCCTTGACATGTCCACCAAACACACAGCAAAAGTTTCTTTTGGAGTAATGGTGCCTTTGAAGTTTGTGGCAAAGGATCTCCCAGCGATAACCAATGATGTTTCCTCTTAGAGTTTGTATACATGATCCACTTTTCATGGCATGTCATAATTTGATCAAAAATGGGTCCTTTTGTTAGTCTACTGTGATGAGAAGTGCATATGGTAAGCCTCTGCAGTTTGTTTGCTGGTGTTAAGTCATATGGTACCCATTTGCTTAATTTGCATTTCTTCCCCAGATGGTACAAATGCAGTCTTATAGTTTCATCGCTTATATTAAACCTCGGAGTTAGTTCATGACATGTTAAACCTAAATCTGATTCTATGACTGCCTTTAAATCCTCATTGTTTAGAGATATTGGTCGTCCCACTCGAGATTCATCTTCGAGGGTTTTATTGCCACAACAAAACTTCTGAAACCAATTACGTGCAGTTCGTTCACTTACTGCACCTTCGCCAAAGGCTGTACATAGCTTACGAGATGCACATGATGCATTTGTACCAAGTTTAAACTCATACAACAGACAAGCACGAATTACCAATTTTTAACTCATTTTGAGGGCTCCGAAATGAGAAATAAATTGATATTAGTTATGTAATAAAATAATAACTGAATCATTCAACAGTGTACTTGTCGATACAAGTTGCTTCCTGTATACTTATGCTTGTTAGTAACTAAACAGCTTGGCCAGAAATAAGTTTACAAAAATCGGCAAAAACTTTTTGGGGCACCTGCTATATTAGAACTAAAAACCAAATGTTCGCTCCTCATCGACTCGCTACGAGACGCCAGCAGCCATCAGAAATAATAGACAAATTTATTCGGGAACTAAATCAACTTAACAGATTTCACCTTGACAGCTGCTACAGCTGAACAATACTATAGAGAACTAATTAAGAGGTGCCTTCGCCTATATAATGTAACCGTATGCGGCCATGACCAGTCCAACCATGATAGGAATCTTAAGCAGTTTATGGCAGCAGTAGAAAAATATAATAACGCAAAAACTATGATAAATGTTTTTTTTTATTTTCTTTTTAGGCTAAATGTTATTAAATTGCTTGGATATGTTGTTAGTAACGGTGACATGCAGCCTAATCCAGAACGATTAAGACCACTTCTTTTATTGATCACGAGTAATTTACCCACTCTTCGATAATCTCGGAGGATGTTACCCGCACTCTGATAAAGTAGATTTGTTATTGTATTGTAACACCTATCCTGACCCGCACTGGATCGATGTACTCTACAAGACTGGGCGTTGGTCCTGTCCTGGTCTGGTCTAGTAAAGTCTCCGGTTCATTATCAACGATTCCCAAATTCACTTTGCCTCCTCACGCCATCAAAGCGTTCGAAGGTCTAAAAAAGGAACATCGCAGAAGCCGCTATCACAACGATCGACCCTTCTGCATCCCTGGTAGTTTAAATAGACGCGTCGGACTGCGCCATAGCTGCCTCGTTAAGAAAATCTGGGCGACGGGTAGCATTCTTTTCAAGAAATCTCTCGTCGTTTTAAGTGTTGACACTCGAGGTTAGGATAAAAAGAGGCATACGATATTATCAAGTCACTTAAAAATGGCGATACTATCTAATTGGTCACCGTTTCAAGTTAATCACAGACCAGAAATCGGTTGCATTAATGTTCAACCCCCAAAACAGCGAGTAGAATAATAAAAAAAAAACAAAGAAGAAAACAGCAAGGTGGAGTGGGGAGCTTTCTTGCTTCTCATTAGACGTACCGTATTTTCCGTACTATAGTCCACACCTTTATATAACCCGCACTGCTATAAATTCAACTATCTTTTTTTTGTGAAGTTATGTTCCCCTAACCCTAACCCCATCCACTCAAGGTTCGAAGACACTATTCATATATAACCCGCACCGTTATATAACCTGCACCCTACATATTACGAGAAAAAAATTGCGGGTTATAGTCCGGAAAATATGGTAACTACCGTCTCACCCCACCCCCGAATGCTGCGGACGACGCGCTCTCCCGGGTGTGCGGCACAGCTACCTGCGGAGACGATTTCCTTAAACTACATAAGGAGCTGTGCCACCCGGGTATGATTAGAATGCTCCACATGGTTCGAATTAGAAAGTTGCCCTTCCCGGTTGAGGAAGTAAAGGATGCTGTGAAGACCTCGGTGACCGTTTCTAGTTAATCACAAACCAGAAATCGGTCGCATTAATGTTCAACCCCAAAACAGCGAATAGAATTTTTTAAAAAAGCAAGAAAACGGCAAGGTGGAGTAGGGAGCTTTCTTGCTTCTTAGAAGGTACCGTATTTTCCGTATTATAGTCCGCACCTCTATATAACCCGCACTCCTATAAATTCAACTATCTTGACATAACTGGTTCGATGATGTTATTGTGAAGCTATGTTCTCTAACTCTAACCCCAGCCACTCAAGGTTCGAAGACACTATTTATATATAACCCGCACCGTTATATAACCCGCACCCTACATATTACGAGAAAAAAATCGTGGGTGATATTTCGGAAAATACAGTAACTTATCGCCCCACCCCCGGCAAAGCGAATGCTGCGGTCGACGCGCTCTCAAGGGTGTGTGGTTCAGTCACCTGTAGATACGATTTCCTTAGACTACATAAGGAACTGTGCCACCCGGATGTGATGAGAATGCTCCACACGGTTCAAATTAGAAAGTTGCCCTTCTCGGTTGAGGAAGTGAAGGATACCGTGAAGACCTGACAAATGTGCGGAGCTCAAGACTAGATTCTAGAACAGGAACAGTTTATATAAAAGCCACTCAACCTTTTCAAAGAATTGCCCGGTATTTTAAGGGATCACTTCAATTGAACATGAGGCGTAGTTACCTACTGACAATTATCTCGTTTTCCGTTCTTATTCCCTGCCCAGATATGACAGCGACAGCTGTGATTCAAGCCCACTGCTCCCTTTGTGCCGTCTTCAGATTACATCAGCTCTAACCGAGAGAACCGCTTTCAAAGAGTTGCCGTAAGTAGGACAACACTTTACCGCCCTCAATGTGAAAAGTAGTATAACATGGAAGTAAATACAGTTGGTTGCTGCTAAGACCGCTGGGTAAGTCTACTCCATGAGGCTCTATAAGCTATTAAAACGTTTCTGTGTACGGCAAATAATGCCACAACACGTGAAAGATGTTTCTCCCTCTCGCAACAAAGCTCTACTGATACCCCATCCCCATCGTGACCTTCGCACCCCGGGTCCGTGCTACTGAGACGTCATGCTCGCCAGAGCAAGCACAAACCACTTACACATAAACTAGAGATAAACACCCAGCACGCTCGGTGACGGTATGCAGACAGGAGACAAGATACTGCCCTCTTTAAGAGATCTGGCCCAAGCGAGAAAGGAAGCGGGACTTGTAAATGCACATAAAGTACTTGCGATGACCGCTGCCGAGACATCAAGTGATGATACCACTGACAGCGCTTCCTGGTGACCTCACCAGGTTTACCTAGAACCTTCATGCCCAGGATCCTCATGGCACGGCTCTAACAGTCAGTACCTCAGAAACTAGCTCAACTTACTACCGAATCTTGTAATTCTGAATGCGAACAGTCCGATCGTCGAAGAAGACGAAAGGGTGTCAGTCGAAACATCCAAACTCAGAAACTGAAGAAAAAAGACCTTATACGGTCGAGCCATCCCGACTATCCCAGAAAGGAACGCAAGACACCCAGTCATTTGAAGGTTGTTCCTCCATATGAATAAAATAACTACTGGGGGAGAATTTGGTAATAAAATAAGCATATCCCATCTCCCCTCTTGCTTGTAACCATCCATCACAATAAAATAAAATTTTTTCAAAGCTAAAGCTGAATTAGGCAAATCAAGCTTCATAAGCTTCTACTTAGATTTGTTATTGTATTGTAACACCTATCCTGATCCCAAAGGATCGATGTACTCTACGAGACCGGCCGTTGGTCATGTCCTGATCCAGTATTACAGGTTCAATCAAAGACCCCGGTTCACAACGTCGATTCGATTCCACTTTCCAGCCACGTTGTGATTTTTTTGATCCTGGAGAGCAATTAACAAATCGTAGATCCCGGAAGATTCAGCT
This sequence comes from Acanthosepion pharaonis, assembly GCA_903632075.3. Classification (NCBI taxonomy): domain Eukaryota; kingdom Metazoa; phylum Mollusca; class Cephalopoda; order Sepiida; family Sepiidae; genus Acanthosepion; species Acanthosepion pharaonis. The sequence continues at coordinate 2,104,605 of CAHIKZ030003432.1, forward strand.
GGTTTACCTGCAAGTTCGTTGGGGTGAGAATCGGGCCAAGCAGAAAAATCAAATATGAACAAGTCGATTCGAGTCCAAAGAAAAATTTATGTAGATGTATATAAGGAAGAAATTAGAACGAAAAGAATACTGCTTCTTTTACAAGTAGTGTATATAAAATAAAGTCCAGAAAAAAAAAAAAAACAAATATTGCAAATAATCCTGAAAGGAGAGAAGAAGTTTTCGGGTTCACCCTTTTTGTTCTTAGTAGTTGCCGTAATTATTTCACTATCAGGATATAAGGGGGGTTCACTGGCAGTATTGCGCCAATATTGCAGATAACTTAAGTTCACTTCCTCCCTTATTACAGCAGCAAGAGGTCGCTTTCACTCTCTCTCTCTCTCTCTCTCTCTCTCTCTGGTCGACTTCGACTCGACTTCAACTCGACTCCGACTGTTTTCGCACAAACATGCACTTAATTAAAGGCGGTGGTCGCGACAAAAACCCAAAGTGTTGGTAACTTAAAATACAACTTGATTACTGACTTCATCCCCTTCATGATTAAATGAACAGTCTCTTCTCAATTGGTATTCCATAGTTCATATAAACACTATTGTTTTGACATTTTATATTAATAATTCTGACGAAGCACAGATTCTCTGGGTACAAACTTCACCACAGATTACTATAAACAAAATTCTATATTACTATGATTATTAATATTTCAAGGGTGACTATTGCTCTCTGCCGCAGTATTACAGTTGATTCACATATTTTAATAAATTAGTAAATTTTTATAAATTTATGAATAAAAAATTGTTTTCATATTTATTTCTTTATATATTGGTAAATAATAAATATTGCATTGCAGTAGTTTTAATTGTATTGTTTTGTTTTTTAACAATTTTCTAAATATGAAGTCATTCTTGTAAATAAACAATCTAATAAATAAATCGTGTTTATTATTTTTGTTGTAAATTCTCAAGAAAAAATGTATGAATTCACTTTTAACATATGTTTAGATTTTATTACAATTTTAATTATCGCATGAACTTTACCAAAGGGTGAAGGCAGTTAAAATAAAACTGGTGTCAATGTAAAAACCGTTTTTTAACACTCCGTTTTCGTTTATGTTTTGTTTTGTTTTTCGGACACGGAGGTCCAATTTCATCATATGTTTAGGTTTTATTCTAATTCTAATGATCACTTTTTAAAACACTAAACTTTACCAAAGAGTGAAGGCAGTTAAAATAAAGACGGTGTCATAGGAAAAACAGTCCTTTTGACACTTTGTTTTTTTTGGGGGGGGGGAATTTTTTCGGGCACGAATGTTCAATTTTATCATATGTTTAGGATTTATTCCAATCATAGCATAAAAAAAAATAAATAAACTTTACCAAAGAGTGAAGGCAGTTAAAATAAAGGCGGTGTCATGTGAAAAACAGTCCTTTTGACACTTCCTTGTTTTTTCGTTTTTTGTTTTTTTTTTTTTTTTTTTGTTGTTTTGTTTTTTATTTTCCGGGCACGAATGTTCAATTTCATCATACGTTTAGAATTTATTCCAATTCCAATCATCGCTTAAAAAAAAATAAACATTACCAAAGAGTTAAAAAATAAATAAAAAAATAAACATTACCAAAGGCGGTTAAAATAAAAGCGGTTTCAATGTAAAAACCGTTTTTTTAACACTCCGCTGTTTTTGTATTTTTTTTTTCTTTTTTCGGACATGTTTAGGTTTTATTCTAATTCTAATGATCGCTTTTTAAAACCCTAAACTTTACCAAAGAGTGAAGGCAGTTAAAATAAAGGCGGTGTCATGTGAAAAACAGTCCTTTTCATGTCTCGTCTTATTTCGGGCATATAAGTCCATGTTTGCGCTAATTCCTTAGATGAAGTATTGTCAATTATGACTAAAATTTCTTTCATCTTATTTCTCTAGGTTTAATGAAAAAATAGTAATAATAGTGACATTATTCGAGTCCCATGACCCATCAATGTTGTGGAGGCACCATATGTACTGCAGCCACAGTAGAACTGGTGTTTCTTGCGCAAGATAACCTGACGGAGCCCAACCCCCTCTCGGGTTTTGAATTTTGAGTTTCTTTCTCCTAGACCGGTTGCCACCCAAGGCTATAGAACCCAGTCTGCTACCTATTTACTCAAAGCTGTGGTGAAATGAATAGGATTCGTATTAGCACGTAAGCGAATGTAATGGATCCGACTGGAATTCGACTCGGTTCTCTCAATCCGAGCCGATATCTATTACTTTACCGTGTCACCTACACAAATATCTGTCTTAATAGTAATTCTGATCGGTTCGATGAGTTTAAATTGGCAGCTGACTTACAATTTGTTGTTTACTGGGGCAAGAAATGGCTTGTTAATTTTAACGTCCCCAAGACGAAACTGCTCTCTTTTAATCGACTGAGAGACCCTTGCTTGCCTGATGGTTAGCATCAGCCATGCTCATGGAAAGAGTGACGCATTGCGCATTTTCTGGTTAATGTTTTCCGCTGACATGAAATGTAAACGATTATATTGAATCAGTTGCTAGGTCTGCTTCTAGGATAGTTGGTTAACTGTGTTGTGCTAGACAATTATTTTCGCCATAATCTAGATTTATCATTTAAATGTCTACCATTTGTTCCTACATTGAATATTGCTCTCACATCTGATCTGCTGTTTCTGCTATGTATTTAGAAATTCTTGGTAAAATATAAAGAATCTGCAATGTTATTGGTCCTGACTTAGCATCTCGGCTTCAATCACTTCCCCACCGCCGTAACGTAAGCTGTGTCTTTTCTCTAAATAGTTTCCTGGTAATTATTTTAACAAGGTTTCCCCTTTAACACCTACACTTTATGAATATAAGCACAGTACTAGATTGGTGGCAAGAGCTCATCATTTTACACTTGAAATGATTAGATGTAACCGTAAGTTCTATGTTAATGGTTTCTTCCCTCGCACTTCTTGCTTGTGGAACTCACTTCCGGTTTCTTGCTTTCCAGTCAACTTTGCGCTTCAAAAAATTAAATACAATGTCAATTGTTATCTTCTGTTTTCTTAATGTTTTCTCTTACTGATATTCTCTGACAGTGAGTAACCACCCTGAGTCTCAGTGGCTTTATTGACATACTTGGAGTGAAATGATTTTTTTTTTAATTGTAAATGAAGTATTTTCAATTATAATTCATTTTTGGCTGAGCTTAGATCTAATTTCTGTTTATGCTGGTATTATGTATAGTAAGGAAGTGTAGAAACTGTTCGTGGCGATTACTGCTCCCTTTCGGTCAGTTCTTTAGCCATTTTTAAGAGGTTCCCTGTTAGTATATTTATCCTTTGTCTATCCTATCTTGGTTTTATTGTTTAGAAGTAGTCGTAATTCTAATCACAAAGTCCCAATAAAGGACACCCCTGTCACCTTGACATGGTGCAATAGTTAACAAGCCCGTCACGCTAGAATACGATTGAATAGTGAGTCCCATACTTACAGCCTTGCGCCACATCTATGCTACACTTTAAAAATCAACATAAAAGACAAACTGTAAGAAAATAAAAATAAAAAAAAAACGAATAAAAAAAAAATTTTCCTTGTCTGCCATATTCAAAGAAACATATGCACACAAATAAAACAACAAAAAAAACACACATACGCTTGCGTATGTGTGCGTGACTACACAGGCGCTTGTGTTTGCAATCAGCTGTAATATTTATCAATTTGCCTGATGTAAATTATGCAGTTTTCTGAACAAAAAGTTTTTGTAAAGTTCAGACATTTTCCGAACCAGTGCAACTGAAATTAAAGTCCAAGTCGGTCAAGTCCTTCATCTTCATTTTCATCAAATCTCGCAGCATTTAACAACATTGCCGTAAGTAATACATAAACAGGAGTCTGAAAATAAACACAAAGGTACCTGTCGTTAACATGGCCGACAGTGCTACGGCAAACATTACGTCATTTGGTCATCCGACGCAGAAGAAGATGGCTTAGCAGTTACTGGCAGAGGGCCAGCAAGAAATTTATTAATTAAATTCATTGTTTATTCTTTAGGCATTTCTGCTTAGAAGTAAGATATATTTGCGATCAACAATGACACCAGTCAAATCTTCAGGGATTTTAACTCCTACTTTTCTTTCATTTCTCTATATAACTCTGTCCTTCTGTATAATATTTTTATATTAGATTATATATATATATATATATATATATATATATATATGTAAGCAAATATATGGATATAGATCCGACAGTATGAAGGAAATATACAGAAAAAACAAACAAAAATCTTAATATGCAATTATGCTGTATTAATGTTAATATAAAGTCAACGTCGGACGTTTCGGTCTATTTTAGACCATCTTCAGGACATTTTCATTAAACATAATTAACATTAGAACATATAAAATTCAACATGAAAAGACGATGGACATAAGAGCACAACTAATCCAAACAGATAACTGAAATTTTATAAGATCAGCGTTCCGTTTAAATATGATCACGTCGTCGTCACGTGGGCGATGTTGTGAAAACGTATTCGAAGATGATTTCCAAATATTAAAATATTAAAAAAGGTCGATTGAACTATTTTATATAAACAGTTCAAGAAATCCCTTCCGTTGATATAGGAATACGCAGAGATCAATAGGTTCTTTTATCTTCATACAAGCTTGAAGTCCTCCACGTTACAAAGAAAGTCAAAAATGTTTTCAAAATATCAGAACGATGGAACAATTTTAAAAACAGTTCGATAATAAATCCTTTCCTTACTTCATCAATAGATTCTTATATTTTCGTACAAGCTTGAAGTCTTCCATGTTATAAAGTAAATTTCAGTTATCTGTTTGGATTAGTTGTGCTCTTATGTCCACAAGTGAACAAGTTTTTTATGAAAAATTAAAAGAAAAGATTTGTAAAGAAAAAACGTCTAAAGTGATATGTTATAATTCTCAAGAAATAATGAGAAAAACGAAATATTTAAATATGAAAAAATTAGAGAGAAATAGTAAAGTGGGAACTTTAAAATTGTAATAAATGAAAAAAAAATCCGTAAAATAAAAATCCTTAAAATGTTTAAAACTGGAAAAATTTAACATATTTAGCTTGAATCTGAAACTTTCTGGCGGCCTTGGCAAAAGCTCTAGGTTGGCAACTTTCAAAATATATTTTTAAAAAAGGAGAAGTAAATGGAAACATTTAAAAAATATAAAAAAAAATTAACCAAACAAAACCTACATGAATTATTCTTCAGACTTCTTAAAAAGTCTAAATTTGGTGTAGGAAAAGATTTTATATATATATATATATATATATATATATATATATATATATATATATATATAAATCTTTATATCTATATATCTATATATATATATATATATATATATATATATATATTGTGTATTTAGGCAGAAGCCTTCATTAAATATGACAGACAAGTTGCTTTGATTGTCTTTATATAAATTTTCATATGATTTTTTCTTTTTCGTCGATAAATTATACAAAAACTGTCCAAGCGTTTTATTTATCCAAGCGCTTTCGGATATACCTTTAGCCATTATGAAGGATAAATTATATTTACTGTTAACTAAAAATGGATTATTGTATGTGTGTATTTAGCATTATAGTATGTTTTATTTTCAAAACACAGTCAGCATATTGTGTACCTGTTCATAGTTGATATTATTGGGTGTTAGCTTTTTTGTTTTTATTAATAAGGCTTCCACCATTTTTTGTAGATGATGTTATTATATATGTATTATCAACAATTATTTTGCGAATAGTTACCGGTAGGTCTCCATGAGTTTTTAAATGAGATCTAATTGAACTATAGTCAGAAAAATGTAGCGTGAGTCTTCTTGTTAAACATGTTGTGGTGTGACCTATATAATTGTTTACAAATTTTGATCGATCAAGAACACAATTCTTGAATTCGTAAATAATATTTGTTCTATTTAATTTTGTTCTAAGAGGTAAATTATTATTTTTAGCTATAATATTGGCGGTTTTAAACTTTTGTAATAAATAGTCTTTTTTTTTTTTTTGCTCTTGTCTACTGGCGTTTGTACATTTTTTGATAATGTTCTTAAGTTTAGGTTCATCTTGTTTGTAATTATCGTTCATATGATTTTATATCATCATCCTCATCATCCTCATAAAAACTGCTTCTATTTGAGTTCATGAATTAACATGTTTTCTCATCTTCAGTGACATTGTATACTAATTCGACAATATTTTGCCAGCCTTCTCTGTCCTCTACGATTTTTTGGATTCGTTGCAGATCTCTCTTGATTGTAAACTTCTCCAGTCCTCTTCTGGGATTTGATTTTGAGATTAATTCCTTCTGTTTGTTGAAATTCGTATCGTTTTTTCTTGAACAGTGAACTTTATTACAGACACACTGTCTGATACTTTCCAACGCCGATGCACATTATTCCTTCATTTACTGTCAACAATAAATCCGTTTCCATAATGTTTGCATTCTGTCTCTAAACATACCAGCTGGTGTTTGTTTTTGCCGGTGTTACTGTTCGTACCAGGTCCAGTTTTTGTCTCATGTAAGCCACACATGTCCACTTTGTACTTTTCTGTCTATTGCTAACTGCTTTTGCTTCTCGTCCTGGATAAAGCCCCGTTCATTGAAAATTCCAACTGAAAAGATAATGACATTGGAAGTTCAATAGCATTTTCCGAATATTGCCTTTCTCAGTATGCAATGTTTTAAATACGTAATTACTGCGTAGAGTAGCCATTGACTACTCCGTCAATTAATTTTCTTTATAAAAAAAAATATTAATGCTATTGTACATGTTCGTATTCTCATTTATGCTATTAAGTACTTTAGATAGAAAAGGCCTAATATGGAAATTCAACAATTGATTAGGAAATCCGTTATTAATAAACGTTTGTTTTACGTTGTTTAATTCTTTAAAGAAAAGCATGCGAGGGGATGAATTCTCGTGCGCTCTCTTGAGGAAGTTTTTGAATAACACCTATTTTATACCTAAGAGGACATTCACTGGAGAAATCAAGATGGCTAGAGTCTTTACTGGTGGTTGTATTATAAAATGAAGTTGTAAATATATCATTACTAATCTCAACAAATACTTTTACGAATAGGTGTTTATTTTTTCACTAAGTTCACTAAGGGGACCGAGCTTTGTTGAAATGTAGTTTTCAGATTGTCAATTACCTTTTATGTTATCAGCTAAAATAAATATATTGTCTACATAACAAACATGAATTTTCGGTTTAATAAATTTATTAAAAACCTTATTTTTAATAATTGGGGAAGTACGACTCGAGAGTGTTATCCCATACTTACTCCATCAGTTTGTGTTTAAAGAGTAACATTCTGGTTATAAAAAGGAACTCTGGTGATGCAAGCGAGTAATAGTTTTCTTAAAGCATTTGGTTGGATTGATGGAGGTGGAATTAAATTATTTTTATACAAAGAACTAGCAGTAGAGCCCGGCGTTGCCCGGGGATGTAACAGTAAGAGATAGATCAAGTATCGACCATCATAAAGACTGAAAAATAAAATTGACAAAGATTATTGTTTAAGGTTGACGGACACGCATGTCTTAATTAGTTTTTTGTTTTTTGTTTTTTTTACGAATTGGTCAAACTCAAACAAAAACATTGTTTTCAATCGTTATGAGTAAACCGATTGAATAGAATTTTATTATAAACAATTGTCTTGTGAATGGAATTTTTAAAGCATTCTGAATGTAAAAATAAAGAAAAAAGTGTGCAAGACAATAAGAAACACTACCTGCCAAAAAAAAGTGAAGTTTTGTTGAAATCGGTTGAAAAATATAGGAAATCCAATCCCATATATAAACGAGCACACACACACACACACACACACGCACACACACAAACAACATGGGTTTTATAATAAGTATAACTCGATATGATTTGTCCCCCTTTCAGTCTCGCGACAGCAATGCCTCTTAATCGTGTTTTCAAATTGATTTCGTGCAAAAACAATTGTATTTTTCCAATTTTTGGCGCTGTCAGAACCACCGCAAGGTAATTTTACGTAGTCCTGTGAAGTTTTGTTGAAATTGGTTGAAAAGTGTAGGAAATCCGATCCAATATATAAATGAACACACACACACACAACCTGGGTTTTATAATAAGTATGATTAAGAATAATATCAATAGTTTCTGTAACAGGAACGTGAGTAAATAAATTCTCTACGTCAAGCGACGCATGAATGCCATGGTTTGATTTTACTTTTTATATTTTTAAGTATTTCGAGGAATTCATGGGCATATTTAATGCTTTAGTTATTCGGAAGACATGGGTTAATATCATTGAGAAATTTTAATAGTTGGTATATACATGTTGGAATCTGAGAAATAATAGGTCGTAATGGACATCCCGCTTTGTGTATTTTAACATAACCGTATAAATATTCAAGTTGGTAATCTCCAGCAATGCTATTTATTTTACGGATCCTACAACAGAAATGTCGGATCTTTAGAGTTGCAGTAGTGGTCTTATTCAACTTAGTAAATTTAGAACGATGGGGTATATATATATATATATATATATATATATATATATATATATATAGTCAAACCTAGTGAGCCAGTCAAACCTAGTGAGCCAGACAAACCTACCCAGGTTTCACCTAAGCGGATCGTCAGGGAAAGCTGGCTTATTATTAAAGCTTTCCCTGACGACCCGCTTAGGTGAAACCTGGATAAGTTTGTCTGGCTCACTAGGTTTACCTAGGTCTGCTCTACGGTTGAGCTCTTTTAGTCAGTTGTTTACTCGTGTCGGTTTTTTTTCTTTGGGCTTCAAACCTGTATCTGTGCGATTTTTTTCGAAAGACTTTCATGTTTCTAGCTCTTTCTTTTTTTAAAACCTTTTTTTCCTTCGAGATTGATTTGATTATTGGCAGAACAAAAATTCGAAGGTTTTTCGAGACAAGTATAGTTACCTATATATATATATATATATATGTGTGTGTGTGTGTGTGTGTGTGTGTGTGTGTGTGTGTGTGTGTATGTATTTTCATCCACAGACAGGATGTATCACAGCTCATCAGTGTGGCTAGTTAGACATCCGGTTACCTCTAGCTATTATAGAAACCCGACTGAATTAACGTCAGTCGGGGATTTCTACCACAAAGCCGTTGGCGCACGGCAGGGGTGAAGGTGAAGTTAAGCGTATTTATTTTTATATGAACACACAGTGACTGAGAGAACTCGGTTCGATTTACCGAAGAGTCTTGCATTATTAGCAGTAATAGTCACTGTTTACAAACCCACACTTCCTCCCCAGAGAGTTCAACCGAAATAAATTTTTCAGGAGTATATGAATAAAATGAGAAAAGAGGAAAAAATATTCTTAGCCGAAGCGTTTCGTTCTCGAAGGAAATTTATCATGGCAATGTTGGATTTATTTTGTTGTCCGTGTCTATATACGAAAGCGAGGATGTCATCGGTTTATCAAGGCTTTTAAATTTGAGAACGTCAAACGATTAAAAAAATTAATAAAATATTTAAAATACTTTGGTCTTTCCTCTTAATAATAACGTAATTATTTTGACGATAAAACTGTGTTTATCAAGTTTGGGATCTTTTTTCATCATGGTATGCTCAATATATATATATATATATATATATATATATATATATATATATATATGTATGTGTGTGTGTGTGTGTTTACTAATAATAATAATAACTCGTAAAAATTTCACGGTTTTCTTATTTTAATACTATTATTAATATTATTTTTTCAGTTAGTCATTGACTAAGCTCACGAGTATAAAATAGCTGTTGAAATTCCCCTGTCGCATCGTTCACTATTGAAGCTGAACAGCTTTAACAAAATACTGCAATAACATACGCTGCTCGTTATTTAAAGAAGTAAGGGGGTACAAATGAAATGAGTCATGATCTGTTTCGCATCTTTTCCGCGAAAAAGATCATAAATGCACGAGAGGTTTTACTTGAAAAACAAAAAACACAAAAATAAAAAAAAATGCCGGAATTTTTTTCTCCTCCATTTTTGTTTAGGCTTAAATAAAAGCGAAATATATACAATTTATAAACATTCTCTATTTGTTTCTTATCCTCTCAGATATCTTCCCTCCATACTCTTATTTCATTCATTTATAAAATCCCTTTCCTTCGTACTCTTATTTCATTCATTTGTAGAATTTCCTTCACTCCGTACTCTTATTTCATTCATTTGTAGAATTTCTTTCACTCCGTACTCTTATTTCATTCATTTGTAGAATTTCCTTCACTCCGTACTCTTATTTCATTCATTTGTAGAATTTCCTTCACTCCGTACTCTTATTTCATTCATTTGTAGAATTTCCTTCACTCCGTACTCTTATTTCATTCATTTGTAGAATTTCCTTCACTCCGTACTCTTATTTCATTCATTTGTAGAATTTCATTCACTCCGTACTATTATTTCATTCATTTGTAGAATTTCATTCTCTCCGTACTCTTATTTCATTCATTTGTAGAATTTCCTTCACTCCGTACTCTTATTTCATTCATTTATAAAAATCCCTTCCCTCCGTACACTTTATTTCATTCATTTGTAAATTTCCTTCCCTCCCGTACTCTTTATTTCATTCATTTGTAAATTTCCTTCCTCCGTACTCTTATTTCATTCATTTTAAAAATTTCATTCACTTTTTTCATTCATTTATAGTATTCTCTTCTCTCCGTACTCTAAATTTCTAGCCATTCTTTATTTTTCATCTTTAACAACAAAACTAACTTTGAGATTTTTAACCTCTGCTCCTAAACTGACAATTGCTGCCAGGAATGGAAGTAACTATTGCCAAAATATAAATAAATACACCCACTCATTATGACCCGTTATAAAACTTAGACCGTATCCTTAACAACATTTCTCTGTTCGACTTTTCTGTTTCATGTAATTTATGCTATGTGTAGATAAACACAGGTGTTTTCTATACCCAGCGACCTTCTTTTTAAATAAAAAGAACAAACTTCGTCATAAATAACATCGTAACTAACAGTACTATCAACATCTGGTGGGTTTCATTAATTGGCTGTCACCATCAGCACTAGAAATGCAAACATCCAACAAAGTGTCCACTTATCACACTGAGTCGAAATGTATCGACATGTAATGATATAAAAGATTTAGAATCATAAATATATCGATTGTGGACCTCAACAATGCGAGCCTCTATTCACTAATATACGTCCCGTCCGAACTATTACTATTTGAATATAAGCAGTATTTAACAGGATAAATGTTATATGTACTTGAAATTCAGGTGCAATACAAGTCATGACCAAATTTAAAATTAACTTATAAAGGGAAAAACTGAGCTCTCAGAGTGACATTTCTGGACTTACAGCCACATCATGTTGAAACACCGATTCCCCTACGATCACCGAAGTTAAGCAACGTTAAGCCTGGCCAGTAGCGATATTGGAGACCTCTTGTCAATACCAGGTGGTGTAAATTTGAAGGTGCAGCTGATGTAATGAAAAATGGCTAGGAAAAGCCAAGTTCCAATTCCAGTTGGGTTCATTTTATCGGATTACGCGCAAATACCCTTAGGAAGGTGAAGTGACCAAGTAAATGGTGTGCAGAAATAACAAAATAAGTGTTACAGATATATTATATATTAAACAGTAAGTATAACAGAAGTGTATTACACGATAAGTGAGTGTGTGTCGGTGGAGCCAGCGTTCAATTTATTCGACTGTTCTCCCAAGGCCTTCTCTCCTACTAATCTTATAGTAGGCGAAAGAATCGAACATAGACTCTTTAGCGGAAGGACACCACAACACTATCTATCTATCTATCTATCTATCTATTTTAACCAAGTAAATGATTAAAGAAATAACAAAACAAGTGTTGCAGAAATATCATATATTAAACAGTAAGTACAACAGAAGAGTATTACACGACTAGTCAGTGTGTGTCGGTGGAGCCAGCGTTCAATCTATTCGACTGTTATATTTAACAGTCCCCACCTCACTAGGGATGTCTGTGGCACAAGGCCGGTTTCTTGTGGGTATTCCGAGCCCGTGGGTTCGGCCTACAATATTCCCTTTGAACCCGCCTAAACGGGTTCAGGGACTGCCTACCTCCCCGGACGAAACTTTGTCCTGCTGCAAAGCTTCGTCCGAGTTCCTCTCTGCTCAAGGCAGAGAGTTTGACAGTTGAACAATCTATTCGACTGTTCCCCCCAAGGCCTTCTCTCTTACGAATCTTATAGTAGGCGGAAGAGTCCAACATAGACACTTTAGAGGGAGGACACCACAACAGAAGGGTAGGAATCAACCTCTTCACCCTCTGGCTATGGGTTAATTAGTAAAAATTTTATCAATAAAGCATTATTATTTTTTTTAAATTCTTACAATCCAAAAATGTTTTCTGGCTTTAAATCGCTTCAAATGGGTTGATGAACCATAAAAAAAAAAACAAATCAACCAATCAAGTTGTTTAGTTTATATGATTGTTACAAGATCTTGGTATATTATGAAATAAATTAAGCCCAACATTGATCTCTATCTATAAAGGCAGGATGTGTGTGTGTGTGTGTGTGTGTGTGTGTGTGTGTGTGTGTGTGTGTGTGTGTGTAACGAATGCACGGTCGCAATTTTCGACGGATTTGCACCAAAATATTTACATGCACATGCTCCAAGTTAGTGGGAAGACCAAGACCGACTTTGCATTTCCCAGCTCCCATCAATAGTGAAAATAATCGACTTTTTCATGCTTCTACGGCAGTTTTCATGTAGTTTGCGGCTATTTTGTACTGGACAAAGTTAGAGCCTATAGTTGGCTGCCACGAATAGGCAATAAGATTCTATTGGCCAGCGTGAGAGCCAACAGTTGACTGGCACGAATGTTAACTCAAAAAATCGATATCTGCATTCGTCACAAGTGGGAACGTTGATTCTGATTCCGCAGAACTGGGTTGGGTCTGAAAAAGTATTTGTTGTTAACATTCTTTTTTCATTCGGTTTTTCCAGTTACGAGTCCTTTTTTCAAGCTAATCGTTTTGTGTTCATTTTGTTTAGTTCTTTTTTCGTAACAGATTTAATGTTTAGTATAGAGCTTAGAAAAAATTCGCAGTGTGAGATAGGCAAGAAGTAAGGCATGTAGGAACATCATCACGGCAAAGGGCACTCCTTTAAAGGCAAGGGAGGGCAAAAATATTTTAAGTCAAGTGATAGCGATTGCTATATGAGTCGTACGATTTTTGAATCAAGCACGGGCAACGCCGGGCCATACTGCTAGTTTTAATATATTATTATATTGTCATTTTTATAGATACAAATATTTAAGTAAATGCTCTGTTTATAGTAAACAATATTAAAAACATTTACTGGCCTGAATGTCCGAGAAATTTCATAGAAAATATGTGTACCTCTGACAATAAACAATAAATATATTAAAATAATTGTCGGGCTTACCTTGAAAGTGCTCTATATCATGGGAAACAGGGGGTACTCTAGAAAGGTACATAACGCTAAAAACAAAATAATACCTAACAATACCGTACCCTGAAAGTGCTCCAGACCATTGCATAAAATTTAAATAACGTACAAAGTAAGCAACTCATAAGAGAGTATGCTACAAATACACACAGCAGAACAAGAACTCAATGCAATAGTAAGTTGCAGAGCCTTAATACTTCTAAATAAATTCATATATAAATTATATATTTTAATATATTTTATGTTTAAATGATCTGTTTATAATAAATAGTATTAACAACATTTACCGGCCTGAATGTCCGAGAAATTTCATAGAAAATATATCCTCCGACAGGAATGAAACCTGTATGCTATACGAAACTGTCATATAGCCTGGCGTACTAAATTATTTAGCTACAGAGGAAAAGTCAAATTACTGTTTTTAAACTAAAAATTTCCCGTGAAAGTTACATCTACTTAAATATTTGTATGTATAAAAAAAAACATATCAAGAGAAAATATATTAAGATCTATAAAGACTATATTATATTGCTTTTTTATCCGAAAGTATTTCAATAGTCTCTGCTGTTGGTATCATACAACTTAATAAAACTTGTCGCATGTTGCTTGGAAATAATGTGGGGTATCCGAGCCCGTAGGTTCGACCAAAAATTCCCCGTAGACACCGTATAAAACGGGGTCGGGTTTTCTGTTTCCCGAGACGAGACTCTGCCTTTCGACATAGCCTCGACTGGGGATCCCCTCTGATAGGAGGCAGAGAGTTTGACCAGCACAGCTGGAGACGAATCTCCAACCGCAGGGTATCTACAAAACCGCCCCACGCAGTCAGATGTGTCATAAGCCTGAATTTAAAGTGCGGTATCCGAGCCCGTAGGTTCGGCCAAAAATTCCCCGTAGACACCGTATAAAACGGGGTCGGGTTTTGTTTTCCGAGACGAGACTCTGCCTTTCGACATAGCCTCGACTGGGGATCCCCTCTGATAGGAGGCAGAGAGTTTGACCAGCACAGCTGGAGACGAATCTCCAACCGCAGGGTATCTACAAAACCGCCCCACGCAGTCAGATGTGTCACAAGCCTGAATTTAAAGTGCGGTATCCAAGCCCGTAGGTTCGGCCCAAAATTCCCCGTAGACACCGTATAAAACGGGGTCGGGTTTTCTGTTTCCCGAGACGAGACTCTGCCTTTCGACATAGCCTCGACTGGGGATCCCCTCTGATAGGAGGCAGAGAGTTTGACCAGCACAGCTGGAGACGAATCTCCAACCGCAGGGTATCTACAAAACCGCCCCACGCAGTCAGATGTGTCATAAGCCTGAATTTAAAGTGCGGTATCCGAGTCCGTATGTTCGGCCAAAAATTCCCTGTAGACACCGTATAAAACGGAGTCGGGTAACTGTTACCCGAGACGAGACTCTGCACTTCGATATAGTTCCCTTTGGCGATCCTCTCTGCCCGGAAGCAGAGAGTTTGACCAGCACATCTGGAGACGAATCCAACTGCAGACCAACATACAGTATTTACTACTGTATTTCTGGGAATAAGCACATATACATTATCGTCCGTAGCTATGCTACAACAGTTACCCTAACGGTCTACTTAGCCATGATATGATTTAAATTGGGTTTGGACCTAAAGTGCCTATTCATATTTTATAAAAGTCTCACTCTTGTTTGCGCGAAATAAACGATTTAAACTCAAAATATAGAGACAGTAAGTAAGCATAAAAATAGTGGAAACGTTTAATCTAAAGACGTTTTTAAAAAGTAATCGTGTTATTACACCGTAATAAGACAAAGGCTACGTTGATTGCAACAAAACCAAGTTGATGTAGATGGTATCAAAATAAAGAGGGCGTAGATCTTAGCAAAACAAGGACTGCATACATAGATTCCATCAAAACAAGGATTATGTAGATGGCAGCAAAACAAAGATGGCGTAGATAAAAGAAAAAACAAAGATGGCGTAGATGGAAGAAAAACAACGATGGTGTAGGTAAAGGCAAAAACTAAGATGGCTCAAAATCAAAAGCTGCGTAGAAGGCAACAAAACAAAGATGTCATGGATAAAATTTAAATCATGATGGCGTATCAGAAATAAAAAAAAAATATAGCATAGGTTAAAGCAAAACCAAAATGCCGAGTTTATCTTTATAAGTGTTAGATTAGGTAAACATAGCGTGTTGCTGCCATTTTTTTGTTTCATTTCACCCCAAGAAAGGCGATAAAGCCACTAAAACGCAATGGTTTACTGAGCGTGAAAAAATCTAAAAAAATGTTATTGAGGAGAAAGTATAATAAAAGAACAAGATTCAAGGAGACAGAAAATAGCAATTGACATTGCATTTAAACTTTTTTAAGATTGTTGTTGTCAGGTAAGTAAGAGTCTGAGAGAAAGAAACGTTAGCAAAGAACTTAAGGTTATATCGAGCAATTTCAACGCTAACCTCACTAGCCTGTCTTCCTAGAGTATCGTTGATGATTGATTTTTCATCCTACAAGTCTTTTCCCACAGACGAGCGTCTCGCTGCTCTATTGCTACTTCCACGGCGTGTGTTCTGACGCGCTACATTCATTAATCCCAACACCTTTACAACTGGGGCCCACCATGCCACGTACACAAGAGTGAATCATCCTCATTCCCTCCGTATTCCCTTAGTAAGTTCCACTCAGATAGCTGCTTCCCAAGAACTGCTGCTTTCTGAAAAGGAATCGCGGCCAGATACTTTCCCAATCACTTGACCTCTTCAATTCTCGGGTTAATCGTTTTCTTTCCTTTTTAACTCCATGAACATTCACTTCTTGCCTTTTCTTATGCTTATACTACATCACACGGTAACCCTCTACATTGAGTGGCTCTTGGGCCTTGTATTGAGTGAACATTCACTTCTTGCCTTATCTTAAGCTTATACAACATCACACGATAACACTCTGCATTGACTGGCTCTTAGTCCTTGTATTGAGTGAACGTTCACCTCTTGCCTTTTCTTATGCTTATATTACATCACACGGTAATCATCTACCTTAAGTGGCTCTTGGGCCTTGTATTGAATGAGCATTCACTTCTTGCCTTATGTTATGCTTATACAATATCACACGATAACACTCTACATTGACTGGCTCTTAGGTCTTGTATTAAGTGAACATTCACTTCTTGCCTTAACATCACACGATAACACTCTACATTGATTGGCTCTTGGGCCTTGTATTGAGTGAACATTCACTTCTTTCCTCATCTTATGCTTATACAACATCACGCGGTAACCATCTACATTGACTGGTTGTTGGGCTGTGTATTTAGTGAACATTAATATCAGAAGTTATTAGGTTGAATCATAAATAATTTCCTTTTTTAGGGAAACAATTGCAATGACTAATGTATCATAGTAACTGATCCTTAAATATATTATAAGGAATCAGGAAAAATGAATGACATTGTTCAATGTAAAATTTGGTTTGAGAAGGACGCTTCTTCATAATTATTCACCAAAGATGAGAATCCATGAAAGAAAGATAGCCTTTTTTGTTTCAATAATAACTCTTAAATGAAGTACTTTCTGGTTGATCTTGTATTACCTGATTGTATTAGATTAAGTAGTGACACTTTTCAATGAATTATTCACACGGGTATCGTTATCTTTGTTGTTTTGAGACGATGATTCTTTTGCTGGTACATTGGTCCGCAGGTGTAATGAGGATTAAGCCCTTCCCTATCCGAAGTGGATAATGAAATGTTGATTTCGTACAAAAGAAAATCCTTCTTTTTTAAAAAATACATAAAATATGACTTAGGTTTGTCATGGTAATGCACAACGTCAATTAATAACGCTGCACCATTTTGAATAGATTCATTTCAAAAGCGACGGACATTCATGACGAAAAAATATTTTAAATACACAATGGACTATACATATATATATATATATATATATATATATATAGTCAAAAGAAAATTCATATTTTTTTCAACGCATAAAACATGATTTAGGTTTGTCATCATAACACGCAACGTCAACTACTAAATCTCCGCCATTTTGAATGAATTCAGTTTAAGAATGACGGACAGTCATTCATGACGAAAAATATTTTAAATACACAATAGACTATATATATATATATATATATATATATATATATATATATATATATATATATGAAAAAAAGAGAAGAGAGGTGCCGCAAACTTTTTTGGGTTGTAATGTGTTTTTTAGAAAAATGTATATGTGCGTATGTGTATGTATGCGTGTATGTGTACAAATGAGTTTACTAATTCCTCATAGTAAGGCAGTATATGTATGGAGGGGGAATATACGCACGCATATATACACGCATGCTGACAGAAGCACATGAAAGTAATTCATCATTTCTCTTGGACCAACTTTAATTGTTTTCTGATCCTTCGCGCAGAACTCTTCATTGCCAATTCAAGAAAGACATTCGGATTACTAACACAAAAACAGAGAATGTCTCATATCGAGAATATTTAACATTGAAAAACATAAGGAAAAAATTAATTATTTTTAATATGTGGAAATCTCCGCTTTTACCTGAAGACGGTCACGAGACCAGAAACCCGTGTTGTAAAATTATGGAAAATAAAACATAATATTTTTTTCTAAAAAAAACACATTACAACCAAAAACATTTGCGGCACTTCTCTTTCTCTTCTTTTTAATATACATATTTTTCTCTCGTTGGAACCACTACAACCTCTTTCTTTTATATATATATGTATATATATATATATACATATATTTAAAAGAAAATTTTTTTTAACGATTAAGATATGACTTAGGTTTGTCATAACACGCAAGGTCAACTAGTAAATCTCCGCCATTTTGAATCAATTCAGTTCAAGAGCGACGGACATTCATGACGAAAAAAATATTAAAATACACAATGGACTCTATATCTATCTATATATCTATATATATTTTTATTTTCAAAAGAAATTTCATATTTTTTCAGCATATAAAATAGGGCTTAGGTTTTTTCGCCATTTTCCTCAGAGGAAACGTTGCGCGCCTCTCGCCACTCTGTCGCTTCTTCCATTATTGTGTTCTGGTGAGCTACATTCCTTAGCCCACCACCCCTGGAATTCACAACTGGGACCCACCATATCAAGTATACAAGTGTGAAACATCCGAATTCCTTTGGTACTCCATTAGTCCAGCTTCTTTCCAAGAACTGCTGGTTTGTGGAAAAGATTCCAGGCAGGATGTTTTCCCAATCATTACAATCTTGGTCTCTTCAAATCGAGGGTTAACAATTATCTTTCCTGAATAATCCCATGAACTTCACTTCTTGCCTTTTCTTATACAACATCACACAGGAATACTCTGCCTTGAATGGCTCTTAGGCCTTGTATTGAGTAAAAAATTAATATAAAATGTAAAATTAGACCTAGTTTCCAATATAGTACTGCGATTAAATTTGTGAGCTCAAGATACGGAAAAAGAAAGTTCATCAGAATTATTACCCTGAAAATATTTAAAGAAAAGTCACAGGCAAACTACGCGTCCTGGGTATGACGAGGAACTACATCCGCGTCCTGGGTATGATGATAAACTACGCCTAACAGCAAGACCTCAGATAAGGTTTTCGGAAAAATAATGTTGCCAGCTATACGTTTTTGAGAAATAACTTTTGCCAGCTTTACGTTTAATAGTACAGTATATTTTATATATGTATAGGTATATATATATGTGTGTGTATATATATATATATATATATATATATATATATATATATATATATATATATATATAATATGTGAAAATATATAGAAAATAGGAAGGAACTGGTTAGGTAAATAATCCAAAGTTCCTAAGTATTTGCCCTTTGTGCCTCCATGAGAAATTGCACATTATTAAGCTTCTAAATAATAATAATCTATTAAACAATAGACATGAGTTAACGGTTTTTCCCGACATCATCAGATTTATGGTTTGAATAATTAGCTAAAAACAAGCATACAATATAATAACTTTCATAATCCATAGCCCAAATAAATAGTTTAAATACCCTAAAAAAAAGATAATCCTTTATGAAGTCATCAAAAAACAAACGTTACGGCAGTTTTTTATATGCACAAATCCCTTTCATAAAAAAAATAAAATAATAAATAAATCTCCATAGACACGCAAATCAGACTAGGGTTAAAACATCTTCCGTTCCAAATTTAGACACCCCCACCTTTCCCTGACTTGACATCTACGAAAGTAACTCTATACTGATACTTATTATTAACACCCAACACTCGCCTACCAAATTTAAACAATTCGCCCTAGCTGTTACCATGGAAATTTTGATTTCAATTATTAAAACACGTAAATTTCAGAAATACGTTATTCCCAAAAAAAAATTCGCTTGAAGATGGAACAGAGCTTACTTTAACTCAATTTAATTCAAATAATTATATTGAAGTTTTCGGCTCTTTTGAAACATGAGACCTCTTATGTCGCGAGTTAGAATCATATTTTTAAATAAATAAATATATATATATATATATATATATATATATATATATATATATATATATATAACTTAATTTGGCATTAAATGACGTACAGTGGTTGATATGCCATAAAACCCAACCAACCAACAGGCAAACTACGTTACGGCGGTGGGACAGTCACTAAAAACGTGATGCCAAGTCAAGACCGATTGCAGATTCTTCTTTGAATTTTATCAAGAATCTCTAAATATATAACAGAAACACCAAATTCGATTCGACAACAATATTCAAAGAATAGACGAATGGTAGATTTTCAAGTGTGTAAGATAGTTTTCTATCGAGAAAAAGTGTCTAGCAGAACACAGTGAACCAATTTTCCTAACAGCAGACATAGCAATTGATTCAATACAACCTTTCCAGTTCATATCATCAGAAAGCGTTAGTCCGAGAAAGCACAACGACACCCTTTTTAGAGGTTAGCATCAGCCATACTGTTGGAAGGCAAGGAGGATAGATAAAGATTGACCCTGATTTGAAGAGGTTAGTATCGTATCATTTAGAGAAGCACCCACGCAGGAGTCGGTTCCACAAAGTGGAAGTTCTCGGGGAAAAAAATTCAGTGGAATTTCTTCTTACTTTTGGTACACACAGGAAATGTGGATTATTTTACTATATGGACGTAGCGTGGTGCATCCCAGGTGTAAAGGTCTGAACAGGTAGAGCTAAAGAATGCAGCTCATCTGAATATTTGCGATGCAAATAGCGACATAATATATCTGGAGCCTTGTATCAGGTGAATTCAAGTATAACACATCTGGTATTTTATATGCCGCCATATAAAACTAGTTAAACATTAACCACGAGTATAATAAAACCACTTGAATTTTATCTTTATTGCTGAACGAACATTTAGTCCACTAATTTAAAATTTGTTACGCAAACGAATAAACTTTCATTTCATCTCACACCGTGGGAAATATAACAAAAATAGTTAACTTCATGAACAGAGAGAAGAGAAGATTAAATTCGATGAGTAAAGGCGCCAGAGGGTGTTATTACAAGAGGGTCTCATTTTCTGATAGAAAAACCCTTCAACCACTCTCCTACAGGCGTGTGGTGGCAAGCCACTCACTGTTCTATCGCTATTTCCAAGGAAAGTGCTCGGGCGAACTACATTCTCTGGTCCTGCCACGTAAAACCTTCACAGCAAGAACACGCCATTCTACTTACATAGTAGAAAACCACGTATATCCCCTCTTTATTCGATAGATGAGAAGTAAGTTCGAATTAAGTAAGTAAGTAAGCCGAGCTTTAATTCCAGTCGATTTTTAACATACGACGTGTGTTAGCACATGCGATACCCTGTCTTCATCAGCCGCCGACCAGGGGTGATCTCACGGTTTCGGTGGCTATGGCGGGACCGCCACCCCAGGCGCCACCAGCAGCGTTTGCCACCAGGCAGGGTATGAAAAAAAAAAAAAAACTAATTGATCGTTCCTCTTTGTAAATTCTTAATGAAATAAATAAAACGATTGTTCCTCTTTGCAACTTCTGTCCGTAATGAAAGTTCCTGAACGCGTGTTTGCCGTTATTGACGCGCTCGTAAAAATCGTTATAAACGACTACGCAAATATTTCACTTGCGCATGTTAGGTCGTGATGATGCGCGCATAATATTTCACTAATGTTTGTTCTGATCGTAACTTTCCTTTCTAAATTTGTCGTCGATTTGGTCGTTTTTCCTCTTTTTATCGAATCCATTACATTTACTTACGTGCTAATACCCTTGGGAAAGGTATCAATCCTCTTCTTCTCCCTCCCAGCTATGAGTAAATAGCAGGACAGATCGGGTTCTATAGCCTTGGATGGCAACTGGTCTACCGCAGAAAGACATAGCAACATACTGCGGGAAAAAAATCTGCCTCGTCAGTCATGTATCGAAAGATACATGATCACCTAAGCGTGTATTACGCATTGCACATAATTGACTGACTGACGTGCTAATACCCTTCGAAAAGGTATGAATCATCTTCTTCTCCCCCCAACTATGGGTAAATAGCCCTGAATGACAACTGGTCTACCTCAGAAGGAACTGGCAAACTACTGCTGGAAAAAATCTGCCTCATCAGTCATGTATCGAAAGATACATGATCGAATAAGTGTGTATCACGTATGGCACATAACTGACTGAATAAGACGCAATAAGTTACGCTCCTGTAGGTTTCTGTCAGCCATATTGATGGAGGGCAAAATCCTTTCTCTCAGACGATTAAAAAAGAACAGTTTTGTTTTGGGGACTTTAAAATTAACACGCCACTCCTTGCCCTAGTTAACAATAAACTGTTTGTTATTTTTTTTTTGATCCGTTGCTAATTTGAGCTTAGCAACCGATCAAACTTACAAATTTACAGTGAACCAATTTTTCTAGCAATGGTCCTAGCGATTGATTTTAATGTAATCTTCCCACTTGATAACAGCGGAGAAATTGTAATAAAATATGTGTAATAGTGAAATAGTGTAGATAATGGTAACTCCTCATCGCAGAAATTCAGAGAGAATTGATTGGTCTCAATGGCAAAGGCTTGCGAGAGCAGAAGGCAGCTCTAATCAAAACCAGACATTCCAATGAACCCAAGCCAGGGAAGTAACAGATAAGTCTTACGTAAGTGAAGCTTGACAACAACAAAAAAAGAAGCAGAATGAAGATGGTAAATCCGTACCGAAAGTATTCTTTATCCCCAGCAGCGACAGAATTTTCTGTTGCATTAATACTCTGCTTAGCTTAGCGCAGATCAAGTTACAAGTGTTACTCAACATCTTACCTGCAGTGATACGCAAAGAGCTTTCAAAAATTTAGAACTTTTGAGCTCTTAATGGAATCTGCAAGCTCATTAGAAGAAGGTATGTTCGTGTATATACATCTTTACGAAAACACACACATACACGCACATATGTGTGTGCGCGCGCGCGTGTCTGTGTGTGTGTCTGTGCGTGTAGATTTAATATGGCTGTTAATGAAATTTAAGGAATACAAAGACAACAAAAGGATAACAATATTGGCAATAATATTGATTATATATATATATATATATATATATATATATATATATATATTGATTATATATATATGAAGAAATAATATAGTTTTAAGGTGTGCTATATTTATGGGATAAAGTGCTCAATATCAGAGATAGAGCCTATGTAAATGTAAATATAAAAGTGAACATAAAGTCAACACTCAGAGGCGACAGGCTGTTTCACGCTGGACGCAATCGTCAGGCCGCCTGGCAATTGCGTCCAGCGTGAAACAGCCTGTCGCCCTGAGAGTTGACTTCAATGCCACTTTATATATATATATATATATATATATATATATATATATATATATATATAGTGTAAAGAGTTCAATTAGTTTATCAGGACTAGAGTTAAATTCCACAGGAGCCTCTACAAACACCACACAACCCTAAGGCTGACAAATTATTTAGGCCAAAATAAAATTTCATATCGAAATAGAAGACATTAGAGGGGGCAAAACAACCTTACTGGAAGAGTGAGTGCCACTTCTTTATTTATTTCTCATTTTGTTGAAAAATGACACAGGCGTGTCCAAAAATTCCAACTTTAAAATTTGTCTCTTTGTACTTCAATTTACTCTCATGCTGAGTTTTATATTCAGTAGGTGCTGATACCGTGTAACTTGATACGAGATGGTCAGTTGTTTCTGGATATTTCTCACAGAATCTGCATTTTGAATTAACACAGTTTTTCAGTATGTATGCTTGGTAATTTCAATTTCGCAAACATTTGTCCTGTGCAGCAAGTATAAAACTTCTGATTTCAACATTTAACCCCTCACTACGTAAACACTGATTGGTACCGGGTTTTTTCTATGTCATTTTGTTTGGTTTGGTTTGGTTTGTTTTACGGCATATCAACTTCAATGGGTTATTGTTGTGGATTCCGGGATGAAATCCGGTACCAATAAATAACAAACGCCAAGAATGAATATAGGAAAATAATGTATTAACGTAATAGTACAAACTGGTAAAGCAGGTTAGTAGTTCCAGGAATACGGGTTAGTAGTAAATATATATATACAGTCTTTGGTATTGAAGTATCGCTGTATGACTTCTTACTGATTCTACGAGCTCGCTCACTGTGACTCCTACAACGCTGTTACCTCACCCCTCACTCTTCCGGTTACCTACAACCTTTTACTCTGTGACTCCACGGTCTTGCTCTCTCGGGTCTTCACGTAGCCGTAGTATATGTATATACTGGATGAGTCCATTTGTGTAAAAAGGGGTGGACCCCTCAACAGTTATTTAATGCCGACAACATTTTTTATTGCTGGTAATATTTTGTTTCGTCAAAAATCTGTTTCTGGTAATATATTTCCTTCAAAATTATATTACTGGTAATAATTTTTTTCAAAAAAGTATTGCTGGTAATATTTAACTATTTGCCCATAACTGGGACCCTAACAGGTGCTACCGCCCCGGGTCAGGGTGGACCTGGGAACACCAGCAATTAAGAGGTGGTTACACGCTCCTCAAAACCTCCTGATCAGAGGTCTTGCTGTTGAACGTAGTTTATCGTCATACCCAGGACGTGTTTGGGGTTAACTATTTGTCCATAGCTGGGACCCTAACAGGTGCTACCACCCAGGGTCAGGGTGGACCTGGGAACACCAGCAATTAAGAGGTGGTTACACGCTCCTCAAAACCTCCTGATCAGAGGTCTTGGTGCTGGACGTAGTTTATCGTCATACCCAGGACGTGTTTGGGGTTAACTATTTGTCCATAGCTGGGACCCTAACAGGTGCTACCACCCAGGGTCAGGGTGGACCTGGGAACACCAGCAATTAAGAGGTGGTTACACGCTCCTCAAAACCTCCTGATCAGAGGTCTTGGTGCTGGACGTAGTTTAACGTCTTACCCAGGACGTGGATGTTGTTTAACGTCTTACTCAGGACGGAGTTTGTTTGGTACTGGCAGACTATTAAAGCAACAGAAGTATGGTTCTACAGAAAGATGCTGACTGGTTTTAACGAGGTTTTGGAAAAAGTGGAAACAAAAAAGAAATATATACTTAACGTCAGGAAGTGGCAGCTGAAATTTTGGGGTCACGTAACGAGGAAGGAGGGCTTGGAAAACCTGATACCCACAGGAGAGATTGAAGGACAGAGAAAAACAGGACGTAACATACTTGATAATCTTGAGTAAATGGTAAAACAGGGTTTGGGAGAAATAGCAAAAAGACAAAACTTAAGAGCTAAAAGGGACAGGATGATATGGAGGACCACGATCGCCTAAATCCTGAGGGGACACGGCATATAAAAGAACAACAACAATCTTTTAACAAACAATTTTGGTACGCTTTTGAATATTTACTATATAGGTGAGAGATGGAAAAAAATTTTCCATGTGAATATGGGCGATGACACAAAAAAGATTGGGAACCCTTGTATTAGACGAAACAATGGCGTCAAATATTACGTCCTGTAATTTGGCTTATGAAGTTTTCTTTCCGAATAATAATAGATTCTATGACATTTCTATTCACCCATGTAAGAATTAGATCAGAAAATATGTAATTGTTTCTGTCATGACTAACTGCATCGCAAAGCGAACTAAAAATAAACGCCCTAAATTTTTGTCTACACTCTAAAAATAAATGGCTTTTCGAAGAGAACAGAATTGCAGACATGAAGACCTAAGACATAATTGCAAGAATTTCCAATTAAGAACTCTAGGCTTTGGTCAGGCAAAGATATTTTGGTAACACCAAAGTGCATTGTTGAACAAAAGAAGCATCGTATATTTTGCCAAATTATCGACGAAGAATAAAGATTTGGTCGTCTGCTAACCGTAAGACTCTTTGCAAAAGGAATGCAAATTAGAGTCTCGCTCTAGTGTTTTTGTTTTGTTAATTTTTTTTTTTTTTTCGTTAGACAATGGAAATGTGTAAATAAATGATGTGGCCCACTTACGAAAAAGTTGAAAGACCGGGTGATGTAGTAATGCATTGTAAAGGATTTTATCATAAGAAAGCATTGTAAATGATATTATAAGAATGCACTGTAAATGATTTTATTATAAAAAAAGCATTTTAAATTATTTTAATATAAGAATGCATTGTAAATGATTTTACTATAAGAATGCATTGTAAGTGATTTTATTATAAGAAAAACTTGTAAATGAATATATATACTATAAGAATGCATTGTAAATGATTTTATTATAAAAAATATTTTAAATGATTTTATTATAAGAAAGCCTTGTAAATGATTTTACTATAAGAATGCATTGTAAATATTTCTATTGCAAGAATGCATTGTAAATGATTTTAATATAAGAATGCATTGTAAATGATTTTATTATAAAAACATTTTAAATTATTTTATTATAAGAATGTATTGGAATGATTTTTATCATAAGAAAACCTTGTAAATGATTTTACTATAAAAGCATTATAAATGATTTTATTATAAGAATGCAGTTTAAATGTTGTTACTATAAGAATGCATTGTGAATGATTTTATTATAAGAAAGCATTGTAAATAATTTCATTATAATAGTGTATTGGGATTTTATTATAAAAATGCATTGTAATTGATCTTGTAGCGACGGTGTTACCAATATTGTAAGGGTGTGTACTACATATATTTAACTTTGACTAGGAAAGGTGGGATTAAGGACAAGCGTGGACGTAAGGCAATTTATATTTGACGTAAATAGCACATAGTATAAAATACAGAACAGAATGTAATGATTTCAAAACATAACAATTGAATTTATTAAGTATTTGATGTACATGCATGTGAACTGAAAATGTTAGACAGAGTTTTGTCTCTTAGACTAAGTAATATTTGTACCTAAGCTCATAAAGAAGAAACAATTATTAAACTGTAGTTTAAAATAATAAAGTTCCTTTAGGATGTTTGGAATTGTGAGTTATAAACCTTGGTAAAACAGAAGAGAGGTTCGTACTTGCGCGAATGTTGGTAATGATCTTTAACGTCTGACTACATGGTCAAGACGGGAGTTCTTGAAACATCTTGGCAAGGGGAGAAAAGATGAATGAAAAAAAAACACACAGGAGCTTACACATGTTTTGATGATATGGAGGCTCCGACTGAGTTGGCGCAAAATAGATCTGTCGCGTGGGGGTGATTTGATTGGTCGAAACTGACCAATCAAGCGAGCCTAGATTGAAGGTGAATAACCAATGAATGCTTGTTATATATTTTGTAAGATGGTGGTGGTGAAAATCACAACAGGAATAGTGCATTTCCTAGCAGGGGTTAACTGGCTGTCGTGGAAGATTCCACAATCTTATTATAACCGTTCAATGTATATGAATGTTTTTTAATTATTTTATTCTGAAAATGCATTGTAATTTTATTATAAAATAAAATAAAAATTATTTTACTATAGAAATAATTTGTAAAGGATTTTAAGACTGTTTTATAAATGATTTTATTGTTAAGAATTCATTGAAAATTATTTTATTATAAAATATACCGTAAGTGATTTTATAATAAGAATGCAATCGATTTTAATGTATGAATGATTTTAATGTACGCTTTTTTTTACTGTAAGAAAGAATTGTAAATGGTTTTACCATAACAATGAATTGTGAATGATTCTATTATAAGAATTCATTGTAAACGATTTTAATGTTTGAATGATTTTAATGTAGGCATTTCTTTACTATACGAATGAATTGAAAATGATTTTAGTATAAAAATGCATTTTAAATTATGTATAAAATGCACTGTAAATGATTTTGCCATCCGAATGCATTATAAACGTTTTTAATATAAAAGTGTTTTATAAACGATTTTATTGTATAAATTTCTTTACTATAAGAATGATTTGATTAAATGGAAGTATTTTCAAGGATATAGTATAAAAATATTTTTGAAATGATAGTATTATGGAAATGCCTTGTAAATGATTTTTAATAAGGCATTGTAAAGGATTTTAGTATAAGACTATAAATGATTTTATTATAAGAATTCATTATAAATCATTTTATTATTACATAGTTTTATTATAAGAATACATTGTAATCGATTTTAATGTATGATTTTTTTTACTATAAGAAGGAATTTTAAATTATTTGGCTAAACGAATTCATAGTTATATGATTTTCTTGTGCTAATTTAATGTAAATTATCCCAATCAAATAATGCATTGTAAATAATGACTAGAATGCAGTTTAAATGATTTTATTATATCAATGTATTATAAGTGTTGAAACTTGACTAATGCATGGAATAATAATACAACACAAAATGTACTTAGAACAAAATGCATTGAAACAAGAAAGTGTACACAATATTTACATATAGTCTTTTTGTATATTCTTGGGAAGACCGTTCCTGGAGAATGTTTGACTTAGTCGCAGTCGGGCAAGTCTCTGGATTGAATCTCTTGATTTTTCTTCCCGGTACCAACCATATTTATGGTTTGGTACTCCACTATGCAAATTAGTGGATCCTACCACAACAATAAGTGATTTTCTTCGAGAATATTTGATGACAGCTCTACTGGAAGAACAGATGAGAGCCTGCTTATCATTGATAATCATCTGAATCTGTTTAACCGCCATGCCTCCTTTGAGAACTCACACATCACAATTAATTTCGGTAGAGAATCACTTTTTTTCCGTTCTTTTTAATGTTATTATGCTATGTTCTTCACCTGTTGTGATTTCGATCTCCGGTTACAAGAGTCTTTGAGACGTCTCGTTTTTCGGAGGGGTCGTGGCAGAGGTGTCTGTTTTCTGGTTTTTACACCGCTAACAGACGGTGACGCTTAACTTATGGAAGAAACAGTAGGCGACATTCTTTGCATTCTCAATTAAGATGCGAAATACGAGACTGAATCAATAATTTCGTAGCCAGACACGTACATATTAAGTGAAATTAAACTTAAATTTTTATATATAATCATTAGTTTATTATCTGATTAATATTCAGCAAGGGGTAATGTGCATTGACAAACGAGAATGATTATGAGGTAATATATATATATATATATATATATATATATATATATATATATATATATGAAAAGAGAGGGGGGTTAAACAAACTAGACATTATATTATACCTGAGGATCCTTTCAACCAACTTTTTTTTTTTAAAGGCAATCGTCGGCGAAATAAAAAACAATCGAGACACAGCAATAATAATAACGAAAGAGGAGGGTATATATATATATATATATATATATATATATATATATATATATATATATATATTTTTTAAGCGTTTCACCCCAAGCAAGGCGGGAAGCCACTAGGATGCAAGGGGTTACAGGAAATAGCAAGATCAGATAGGAGTGATAGAAGAAAGGATGAGGGTAGTGGTAGTGGATAGATCAAGGCAACTGGAGATGTCGATTGACATTACACTTGAATAGCTGGAGATTATAGCTCACAGGGAATCAGGAGAAGGGAAGGGAGTTCCACAGGCGAGAGGTGCGAGACATGAAGCTATTAGAGTAGAAGAGACGGCTATATTTAGGAGTTTCGACAGTGAAGGGGTGAGAGCGGGATGCCAGCCTCGTAGGGCGCTGGAACTCATGACGTCTGGGTACCAGCGAATGCAGCTCCTCGGAGCAATTTCCATGAAAGTATTTATAGAACAGACAGAGGGAGGTGACGGCGCGTCAGTGAGAAAGTGACTGTAGACGAGACGCCAGGGCAGGGCCAACCATATTGCATATCCGCCTCTGGAGCCTATCAAGAACCCTGAGACCATATATGGCAGCAATACTCCATGCAAGGGCGAATTGTGGATTTGTATATCTGGAGGATCGACTCAGGGAGAAAAAACTTCCCTAGCGCGGCTCAGGGGAGCCAACTTTCCTCGCAGTGGACGAGGCAATTGACTCGATGTATTTATTCCATCTCAGGTCAGCAGTCAACGTGAGACCGAGAAGCCGCAGAGAGTTGCTCTCGAAAAGTTGAGCGTCAAACATTCTAATGGAGGGAAGGATCTCTGTGGTGATTAATAGAGAGCAGTTTTGTCTTAGAAGCGTTGAAGTTGACCAGCCAATTCATGCGCAATTTCACAATCGATTGGAGGTCCTTTTCGAGACGCACGGCAAGGTGAGTTTTGTCAGCGAGACTAGATTTGTTTTTGAGGCAGGAATAAATTGTGGTGTCATCCGCGTAGATGCCTACTTGGGAAGTTACGGCGTCAGGAAGGTCATTTATGTCGATAAGGAATAGAGTGGGGCCTAGGATGGAGCCTTGAGGGACACCTGTGTTCGTGGGATAGGAACTGGATGAGAATCCGTTGAGAACGACCTTCAATTCACGGTTTGACAGACAGACAGGTTTGCCTCCTATATATATATATATATATATATATATATATATATATATATATATATATATTTTTAGGTCGTTTGGGAACCTTGTGGCATGCAT
This sequence comes from Acanthosepion pharaonis, assembly GCA_903632075.3. Taxonomy (NCBI): domain Eukaryota; kingdom Metazoa; phylum Mollusca; class Cephalopoda; order Sepiida; family Sepiidae; genus Acanthosepion; species Acanthosepion pharaonis. The sequence continues at coordinate 2,134,956 of CAHIKZ030003432.1, forward strand.
TCGGTGCACCAGGTTTCTGTATTCGTCCCTCCAAAAAGTGTGGCT